>CM062805.1:607835154-608247513 GCA_031772625.1 Pinus tabuliformis
AAAATACCGAGATTATTTTGCTATTTTTCATTCTCGTAAAACAAATGAAAATGCCGAGTTCTTTCCGTCTTTTCCTGCTCGTAAATTAAATTGAAAGTTGGTCATATGAGTACATTTTTATCCCTTTTTCGAACTCATTAAAATTTACGAAAAAGTGAAAACCATGAGTACATTTTTATCCCTTTTTCGAACTCGTTAAAACTTAAGAAAAAGTGAAACCTTGGAGTTCTCTTTTAAGCCCTTTTCAGACTCCTAAAACATGAAAAGATTGTCGAGCGTTTCTTTTACACTCGTTAAAACGGAATTAAAAGACGGTCCCCTTATAGCTCTTTTCTGACCGTAAAAACAGGAAAAGATTGCCGGGTTTTTGTCGTTTCAAACTCGATATGGAAATAAAATGACGTGTCCTTGATCGCTTTTTACTTTTCAGGTCAGTGGCACTAATTATGAAAGTACTCCTTGGTCGCAAGATCAAGCGGTTCCCCCAGGTATTATTTTATACTTTTTCGGGCTTGAGGGACACAAATATACGAAAAAGTTCAACGTGGAGTTTCCTTAAGTTTTTCAGACTCTCTAAAATTGAAAAACGCCGAGTTTCTCCTATACTGGGCTCGTTAAACTTTTACAGTAAAGGACCTGTTCAATTACAAACAGGAACGAACCACTCCTTCCTAGGGTTCGCATTTAAACTAGGTTGGACTCGTCCGAAGGATGAGCTTATAATCAAGCATATGTTATCCTCCTCAAGCTTGTTAAAAATAAAGAGGTACTTGCCAGAAATGGTGGGGGAAAAAAGAGAAGAATGAACCTATTTGTCACCTTTTGCCTCAGAAGAAACTTTATTACCGCTCTTGAACACGACACTTTTCATTCACCTGGATTGGGAAATCTTTTACCTCACAGTTGACTAAATCACTTTGAAAATCTTTAACCGGGTTCAGCGATCAACTTTGAGTTATTCGTCACCAAACCATCTGTTGTGTCGTTATGTGTTCAAGAGGTCTGTAAGCAAAACTTTCATCTGCAAAATACTTGTCATCCATTGACCATCCCTGAGTCAGTCCTTACAGCAACATTTCTTCAACTTGAACAATGATTCCGTGTTGCGGGCTTGCCTGCAACGGGTCGCTTTCTATCGACATCGACACATTATCTAGAAAGATGACTTAGGAATCGACAGTACCTTGAAGTCTGCATGCATCAATGGCAGGTTTCTCGCCTTTGACGTCAGTTTACATCATTGACTTTCGATCAGAGGATTCCGTGAAGTGTTCGACATCAAAACATCTATTCACATTTCACGGGTTGTGCTTGGTACTTTGAGAACCATTGACATTACTGGTGGTCTCTCTCACGCTTGTTAACAGTTTACATCATCGACTGGTAATCAAGTGGTTTCTAACATGTTCGACATCGAATCATTTAATCACATGGCTAGAATCGTACCAATTCGGGAAGTAGAAGTGAAGACCCTGGATCTAGTTTCTACCATCCAGGCTGCGAGGAGTTTTGTATTCATTATCTATGTAGACTAATCATAAACAGATGGCTGCGTCCATACTGTGTCTACAAAAGTCTATAAAAATGATGTACTGCAAGATCATTCCTGTATCAGAATAGTTAGTCCATTAGTTAAAGTTTTGAATCTGAGTATGGGAATGCCTACCTCAGTGATGATATAATCTTATCCATGTATTTTGTGTTGAAAATTGCAGGTTCCAACCAGGCCATCCACAAGACAATCCTTGAAATGATAAAGCGCTTCACCCTTCCTAGAATTACAAAACCCTACTCTATTCCAGGCTTCGCACTTTAGGGGGAAATCTGTTACACTAAAAAATGTCACCTTGACTACTTACAGTTAGTATGGCTCAAATCAACAGTCATGCTACCCTCTTAGGCAAGTCTCATGCCTCTGTTATCCATCTCAAACTCAAAGAAGAGAGAAAGTCTTGTAAAAACTATGTTTATCTCTGGGGTCGCAGGTTCTCTCTAGCCTTACCTGCGGGGACGCTGACCATGTTCACAAAATCTGCGTCCATGGACGCTTTGTATGTTAAGGGACAGGTGCGTCCCTCTGTAAAAGGCAAAATGCGCGAGTTTTATCTTGAAAAAGTTACTTGTGGTTACTTCTAGAACATTCTAGAGGTCGGTTTGATGAAATGGATGCGCCTCCAGTTGGTTCATGTATCTCTATTAAGGGGGAACTTATCCCATCAATAAGGGAGCTATCCCACCCAAAGAGGGGGATGATCCCATTGATAGTGGACCTGAATAACCTCTTTACAGCACTATAAATAAAGACATTGAGCCAGAGGGAGAGGAGGTTGGAGCTATACATTTTCTTTGGGTAAATGCTGCAGGATTTAGGTCTTCCATTAGAGCCTTTGTGAGGAGAGATTGTCTTCACTAGATTCTACTTGGGAGAGGGTGAGCTTTGTCAAAGTAGAGGAAAACCCTTGATGGACCCTGGGAGGAACTTGCACAACACCAAGGCCAGGTTGTAAGAGTTTCTTTGTTTCGTTATTAATACAAACTGGTTTATTTTTCTCAATAGCTTGTGTTAATGAGTTATTTCATGTGTTCCTTGGTCTGCATGTTGAATATATGTTTTATTATATGAAATGCAAGTGCTTGGTAATTGTTTGATTGTTTGTGGTTGCAGGAATTGACTTGAAGGAGGAGCTCATCCGGATCGTCAAGAACGGACTTCAACAACAACGTTTTGGAATAAGGTAAGCCTAAACACTTGTAGTTTTCATGTTGTAAAAGGTGTATTTAGAGAAAGATCACTCCATTTTGTCTTGTTTGTCATTAGAATGTCTTAGACTTCTAGGAAGGTCAGTCGTGTCCGCACCCTTGACAAATTCCGTGTGACAGATAGTTGGATCAACAACTACAATTGGATGACTTTGCAGATAATAGGTTGCATGTATGATCTCCTTGACGATGGATAATGTATGGAAGTGGTTCTTTGGTTATGTGTTGTCATTGGCATGGATATTTACCTAGATTGGCAGTGGTTCCAGCCTTGCCTCGCCATTTCATGGATAGGAAAGGTGCTAGGGGTTTTTCCACTCTTTTTTTTTTCTCTCTGATTGGCGCTCATGTTCCTTATCGTTATTGGTTGCAACAAATGCTCTGTAAACCCAAGAAAAACTTGGGTTGGGTTTCTAGTCTTGGAACCTAGGGTGGAACAAGTGCTTTGGAGCCCTTGGTGGGTCAATTTACTAATCCATGGAGTTGGGTTGGACAAACTCTCTAGAGCCTGGTTGGTCAAATTCTCTGGAGCCAGGTTGGTCAAATGCGCTTGAGCCTTGGACGGCTATGAGTTGAGTTAATAGTTCCTGGAGCTCTAAAAAACTTGGGTAGAGATCAATCTGGTTGGTGTTAGTTATTTTTGGACAGTAGAGGTGGAATCACTATGGTTGAGGATTGAGGTGGTTTGGCCTCTAGAAGCCTCGATGGGTTTTGTCTTCATTTATTCCATGATATCCCACATTCATTCTTGGAATATGGCACAGGGGTGATTTGTTGAAAGAAAGATCTGGTTTAGCCCAATCTATGGTTGGTTGGTATGTTGAAGTCACTGACTTGGTTGCTTTTCATACGTTAATATATGTTATTATTTAATGATGATCAATGGGCATAATTTCTAATTTACTTTTTTTTAAATGACTAGTTTTTCATGGCTTTATTGTTGATCTATTCCTATCTGCATGCAAAGAATTTGAAGAGTTGCATGCAGAGAATTTGAAAGGTTACATGTAAGGAATTTGAAAAGTTGCATGTAAGGAAATGGAAAAGTGACATGATTATGTGACATGTTTTCAATTAGTATGTTACAAGTAGAATAGGTGTAATGTTTCTAATTTTATCTCATACAAAATGTACGAGAATTTTTTTTTTTTGGAAAGTATGGTTAAATTTAATAGAGCTTTGGAGATCCCATTTCCATAATTGGACATTGGATATCGGGCCATTATAGTAGTGGCCTCCTTCTACCAGTTGATGGTTTTGGACCCGCCAACATGTCAGGGGACCTCCCCGGTAAGAAGTCCCAACTAGACCTCAGACTGTTTGGTGTAGGAGTCCTAACAATGGGTCGTATGGTATCACCTTGACTGTGGTTGCACGCAGAGGTAAGTAAGATGTTCCTTTTGGTAGCAAGGGTGTGACATGCACAACAAGCCAAGGAAGGTGCATGAATGGTTGTAACTCACAGAGGGTGGAATGAGTGTGCCCCTTGGAAACTTGTGTAAACACACATCTTGGAAGGGAAAGCACGAGAAAATATGCATCACAAACTGGAAGGAAGGTGAACCAACAATCCAAAGTGATAGTTAAACCATCAACACATTTCAATACGATTCATACATACATATATGGAAAGAGTCTATACGCACATGCGTAAGAAAACATATACATATATCATTAGAATAAATAAGTTAACTAAAATACAATAACAACATATGCATGAAACGTTTTGGAGTTGATATATTAAGAAGTGAAATTTCCAATCATACAATACAACCATGACCAACCAGTAGTTCCAATAACAGAACATTATAGTCATTGATGCCTACTCCTCCAAAGAGATGTGCTAGCTCTGCATTGTGGAGAAGCCAAAGCTCATTACAATACTCTCCAAGATTTCTCTAAGTTAATCCTATCAGAAGCTTGGTTGACCAAAAGCCTCTACAATGAGTTATGAGGTACTATAAATAGCAAGGGGTGGGGTGACCCTTGACATTTCCCTTTGTGACTGTTCACCTACCCTCATGAATCTTCAACTACTCTATGACTGTTACATTCAACTATTGACACTTGAACTTCCACTTGACAAGATGTTACATACAATCTGCACATGTACCCATGTGAGACAAAATAGGCTTAAGAAAGCCATGCAAGACATCACTAAGACTCAGACAACTGTGGGAAGACCAACTCTTCGACATCCTCATGATGGTCGATGGTGGCGAACTGATGCCAAGCTTGGTAGTCTGCGATGGTGTCCATGTACTCTGTGGTGACATCTTTCTGGAAACGAACTCTTGCCTTTGTTGCATCCGGGTACACTAATTTGGATCCTCTATCCAAATCGTCTAATAACATGTGCATCATTGTCTTGAGTGTGGTTGGACTAGCGACATATTGATGCATAGAGTCTACACTGATCGCCATGTCTGCGCTCATGGCTATGCGCATCAACTCGTCAAAGTACGAGTCCAGCTCCTATCAGACTTGACCCTTTATCTTTGCCTCGATGAGTGTCCCAATAGATGGAATCACATGTGTGTGCACAAAAACATCCATGCTTCTGAACACCCATGCATGGGAAGCCTACAAACTAGTGAGGAGCTGCGGGAATTCCTCACAGTTCTGGATCTAACTTCAGATGCATGACTTCAACTCAACTGCCATGGGCTTCATCATCTTGGGCAAGTTTAATGGGGCTCCTTTGTATCTCTGTCCATGTTTCATGCGGTCAACAATGGTATGCAAGTTTGATAAGGTACGTGATCTCCTAGCATAGCGCTGCTTCCAACCGTTGAGATGGACAACTGCCTTATGCATGGTACCAAATCTGGAATACAACATCTGCATGATTGTCTCAAGGGACGATACTTCATCCAGTATCACCTTCTTAAACTTCGCTACGGTGGACTGTAACCATTTCTCCTCCTTGTTTGGCTGTCTGTAACTCCTTAGCCATTCGCTCATTCTCTATTATCAAGAAGTGAACACTTGAGCTAGTGGCTTCAGCATATGCTCTAGTAGCATCGGCCAATGCTTCTGGATGCTTGTACACATCATATATGATCACTCATTCCTCAAACTATGTAGGAAATGTGTGGACATTCGGAGTAGACACTCTGCATGATTGCACAACTCTATGTTGTGACTCATCGAATGATATGTTGCACATCTCTTCTTCCGGATTGTCTCCAAGGATCTCAGTATCTCCTTGGTCACTCAGGACTTGCTCTGCTTCCAGATCTAGTGAATTCGGTGGGTCGACCTCTTGGTAGTAAGGCATGAGGTCGATGTCTTGCTCTAACTCTGGCTACTCCATCTCTGTATCCATCTGCTAAAGTACTTGTTCAATCTCTTGAGTGAAGTCTTGCTCCTGCAACTGCTCACCCTGTCTGCTTTGTGCCAACTATTTAGATGAGTCTACCACCTATATGGGTGCAGTTTCATCAATCTGTGCATGTTGCAACCCCTGCTGTGTTTGTCACTATTGTGCTTCCTTCTCCCATTTTCACAACTCTTGTTCCTTTCGAAGTTTCTCCTTCAACTCTTGCAACTCCTTCACTATTTCCTCCATCCTATATTTAAATCTCTACCTTTGTGCACTCCTCTTGTCGCGTTGTCACCTCTTCGCCTCTACTTCCAAAACTGCTTTCTCCACAAGTGGGTCTGATCTGAACTTTCAACTTTGTTCTACCTTTGCGCTGTCAAAAATATTTCTCTTGCCTTTGTCATGCGCAAGTATGTTACCCTTTGCTGGTGCTGGTGCTGGTGCTCTCCTAGATGCTGCTTTGCTAACCATTCCACAGTGATGCTGACTGGTTCATTGGGCCTAGAGAAGCTGTGACAATATCTCCATGGGTCTTCCTCAGCCCAATGACATGCCTCATGGATCCAAGGAAATTGCACTCTCGTGCAGTGATCCTTCACAAAGCAATGCGGGTCGTACAGATTGAAGCTTCTGGTGCCAAAAGTAAATCTTTTGAACTCTTCTGTCTCAGCATTCACATGCTTGAGATTATGTATCTTGTACAACTCGATCTGCAATGGAAGAGTGGGCCAAGGTGCTGCCTTCTTCTGGTGTAGTCTAGCTGATAGTCCTGTCAATATGTGGTACGAAACTTCTTGCATGACGAGCTTGTCCAAGGAAAAATTCAGCAAAACATGTGGAAGCTTCTCCGTATTGTACGTCCATATGAAGGTGCCAAAAGGTGAGGCATACCAATCCTCTATGTCAATCAGTGCCTCCAATTCTGCCTTCAACATGCAAGGTGGATCCTACTCAAATATCATCTTGTACACTGGGGTGAAAAAATGGTCTGACAACTATGTGATGACTCTGTGGAAGCTGCATTCAGAAAACAGTTTGCAATAAGTGTTTACAGAGGTTTCCGCTGATGTCCATGCCCAATTCAAGCTCAGGAATTGCTAATGGGCACAAATTACATCCAAGATGTATGTATACATGTAGATTTCTGCTTACTGACCTTTCAACGATTATCGAGCTCCTATTATTTGTTCCTTCAGCCTGTGAGCCAACATGTCGGACCAATTGCATGCTTTTCCTTCACTAGCCAGTTGGTCCAATGCGATTGTCCAACTCTGCGGGAAGGTCTCCATGTTCTCTTGGTCGTACTAGTGGCATGAAAAAATGACCAAGTACCAATGTGCCTTCTACAGTATCTTTGTCTTGTAAATGTGGTTGGGTGTCATCCTGAACTTGGTTGGATCCTTCACCCAGTTCTTCAAGATATCCCTAGAGTTGGCATTGCTGCTAGGTATGCTGAAGGGTGTCTCCATGGTGACCACTAGCTTCGGCAAGTGGTACATCTGCTGATAGTCCCGTGCCATGAAGGTATAAATCTTTGTCTTGCTAACACTTCTTAACACCATTGTCTCGGGATTAGTGTGTGAGATGATCCAATGTATCATCTTTGTGCATGGGAACACGGGATACTTTCATGCAATCTGGTACAAACCGAACTTGTGAATGTTCACATAGACTTTACGGTCTTCAAGATATTCCCCAATATACATGAGAATGCATGATTGATCTCCTACCATTTTAGCTTGATGTATTTTTTATATGATCAACTTGGTGTCTTCATAAATTGGAAAACTCATAGACACTCGCTCAACTACATCTCCAGCTCCACTTCATCATTGTCCTTTGACCCTGCTCTCTTGGAGGCCATTGATCCTGAACTGCTGAGAGATGGACAAATATCGGCTATATCTAGAGACATGGGGACATGCATGGAAATAAATTTGTCAGTTGAAAACAAAGCAAACATGAGGACCAACATGCAACATACCCAGGAGACTAATGGCAAGGATTGCGCAATTTTCACTGGGAGGTCGGGAGCCTGACTGCCGAAACTGTGCAAAAGGTAGTTTGGAATGTTGGGAGGCTAGTTGACTGCCAGAATTGTACAATGCAAAATCCAAACTTACCTGCTGGCTGCTGAGATTGCGCAATCTGCAATTTCAGTTGGCAAGTCATGCAGGCCCAGGGATTGCATTGCACAATTTTCTACTCCAACAGACACAGCCTCTCAGAATTGTGCAAAGCAAGTCTAGAGGACACTGCCTGGCCAAATTTGTGCATTTTCTAGAGGAAGGCAGAGCCTTCCCTCTTAGTAATGTGCAATGCTTTTTCGGGCAAGGAAAAGTCTAGGCCAAGGTTTTCTAGACCCATTGTCATGTGACTAAAAACATATGGAGATATGAATGCATGGTGAAACTGAGTGTAGGCAAGAGTGAATTATCATGCATGCAAACAACAAATGCAATATTTAGAAAATGGAAAAAACATGCATGTGTGCGAAACGAGTCGTCGAATTGGCGACTGCCCGTGAAAAACAGTGTCAGCCATGCGAAAGCAGTGAGATGCAAACGAAAAATGAAATGGTGCTTGTACAGGATAACACGAATGCAAACGACAAAAAGAATTCACATAAATCAAGCAGACAACATTCACACAAGCCAAAACAAAAAACGTGATAGAAACGTTGCAAAAGACAAGTAAAGCAGACTTACCTGGAAATAGTTGAGTTGGATGTGCCAAAGACTCCTAGATGTGTTGTGGGATGTCAAAGATCCAAGATCGATGTGAAGAATGAGCTCTGAAGTGTCAAATAAATAAGTTTGAGGCTTATGACACACATGCCACAAATCTAGGAAAAAGCGACACTTGAAGGGAAGTTTCTAAAACGATCTTTGCATGTAACTTCCAACTGCTAAAAATAGATCCATAAAATCCAGGGATGATTTTTGCATGTTGATTTTTGTTATTTCAAGAAAAAGCAGCCCATGCATGCAAATCAAGTTTGTTGGGTCCCGAGTGGAACTGGTCAACCTGAAGGCACATGCAAAAACATGCTTGACTGAGAGAGGGATTTGTGCAATTTCCTAGGAGGAGCTGGGCTGGTTGTCCTAGAGGGATTGTGCAATTTCTGGGAGGAGCAGGTGATTGTTGTCCAGAATTGCATAATTTATGGGCTGAGTTGTTGTGCTGGGCCAAATTGTGCAATTTTATCAAGGAAGCCCATCTGACTGCATTGCGCAATTTCTTAGCCTAGTAGATTTGTGCCATTTTTGGAGGGAAGGTTGGTTCCCCTCCAGAATTGTGCAATTCTCTGAGGGAGCTGCTTAGCTAGCAACTAGCTTAAGTCTAGAATGGCAGCCTGTGAAAGGAGTGAAGCAAATTGACATGCACGGGCTAGAAATCCACTGAAAAACCAATGAATCCGATCTACTTGACAGTGCAAGACATGCTGCTAGGATGGTTGGTAGGGAGGCTCCAAAACGAAGCTAAGGAAAAATTTTGGAGGGTGGTTGTAGCCGCTACAACACTACCTTAGTGTGGACTATGGATATTAAGGGGGTATGTTTACAATTTGTTTGAATTCTTTATTAGGTGCATGATATGATTATGTTCTTATAATATTGTATGAATGAATGATCTTGTTTTAAGACAATTATACTAACACAATATGTGTTGAGACAACTGATATGCACTTGAGTGCAAGTGGGTGCTAGTTGTAGCATTATGACTAATCACTATGAGTTGATTGCAAAATATGACATGGATGCTAGTCTTGGTAGAGGATTATTTCAAATTAATAGATATGATGTCTTGATCTTTGGGACATGTGACTGACATGTGTGAACAATTGTAGGGCAAACATGCTTGTTATTAACATGACAAGGTAATAGTTGATTTGTTTATATAACTAACATATGGGTGAATGCGATAAAACATAATAAGACTTAGTTGTAAAAAGGCAAAATGTTAAAATAAAGGAATTGGGTGAAAATTCGTTTGGCTATTTTTGGAAACCAAAATTCCAAATGAATGAGTTCTTTGCATGGATACAAAAGTTTTCTTAACCTTAATTTTTACTGACATTATGTGGATATGTGTTATATTCATGAATATGTATTTGACATGTTGTATCTTAAGGTTGATATTTTAGATCAGAGGTTGAGCTATAATCTTGTAAAGGCATGAATAAAAGCATGGGGTAATGTTGCGTGATGTAGGGAATGAAATGGAAAAAGAGATTACCATAGATCTTGAAGAAGGTTTAGGCTAAGATTTCACTCATGAAACCTTGAAAGCACCAGGAAACCATGGGGATTGAATCATGGTGTTTGTTGGAAGTCTTGTTCTTTAGGTGTTTTATGATTTGTTTGTGCTTTATTTGTGGTTTTGATTGTGTTTGGTGCATGGCCATGCCACTTTGTTTGTTGGTGTTGCATTGTTTTTGGTTTTCAATGGTTTTCTTTGTGTTTTCCTTTTATTCTTTCCTTTTATGTTTTGAGGGTCATGGGAATTGGTTGGGAAAAAGGAAATTTAATGGAGCATGGGAGATATTTGTGGTACCCAACAGTAATGAAAGACGTAGATGAAGGCTAGTGCATGAATAAAGGGGATCTAAAGGCAAGAAAATGATAGTCAGTTGAGTTGGTTAGGTCCATTGAGGTAAATGGAAAATGGTAGGACAGTCATGAGAAAGGAAATAGGAAAGGTAAGTAAATGGGCTTAAGGTAACAAATGTCTTAGATAAGTTGGGAACTGTTGTTTTCAATGTTGTGCATGTCATGTATGGATAAAGGGATTTCTATTGACTTAGACCTTATTATATATGGTAATTGTGTTGCGATCATGATTATGTTGATGTATATATCTGTATACATGTATCTATGTATGTCATTGTTTGATAGGGTCATCAGGGATCATGTCTGTGGAAGAATGATTTCTTATGTAGGTGAATGGCATGAAGAGCTTATTGGTCTTGTGAGGAATTAAGTGGGAAGAGTAGCCCTGAAAAATATATGAGGTTAGTATCATGTGGATATGAATTGATATTATGTGCTTATATTATGCCTATGTTTATGTTATGGAATGACTATGCTGAGGGATACATTAGTGGAATGAAAGTAGTGCAATCTCTGGCATGTTGTGACAATCATGGATAATGGAAAGACACTAGAAGCAAAGTTTCTTGGTAGATTTGGTGTGGTCTTCGGATGTGTAGTATTGGTGTTTTGTACATGTTGCACATATAGTGTTGTGTAAATGTTGTATATGTGGTATTGTGTATATATGATGTTGTGTGCATGTCAGATACTCAGTCATGTGTACGTGTTATACATTCGGTGTTGTGTACATATGGTTTTGTGTGCATGTTGTACATGTGGTTTTTTGTGCACGTGGTGTTGTGTACATGTGTTGTTGTGTACACATTGTACAACTAATGTTGTGTACACATTGTGAAAATGGTGCTATGTACATGTGGTGTTGTGTATATGTTGTGCAGGTGATGTCGTGTACATGTGGTATTGTGTACACGTTGCACACATTGTGTTGTGCACATGTGGTATTTTATTATGTGTATTGTGTATTCGTTGATCATGACATGTGTATTCACAGTGTTGTATTCTATGTACACATATGTGTTGTGTTGTACACTAGGTGTAGGTGTATGTGTTGCATTGTACATCAGATGCATGTGTATGCATTGTGTGGTATACCATGTGTGTGTGTGTATGCATGTGATGTACACTATGTGTATGTGTCTTTGATTGAAGAGAAGAGAAGGCACTGGATGCTTGTCAGGTTTGGAAATTGATCTAGTGTGTGTATGGAATGTACAAAAGAACAAATGCAAAAGAAAAGAACCATTTGAAAGATATGTATAAGTATTTTATTTCAATCTTAATTATACGTGTAATTTATGACTCTGATCTATGATGGTTACATGTGATCTATGAATTTGATTTATGACAGTTGACATTTTAGCTGACTGGATGTGATATGTTTATACATGATGATTTGATCGAAGAGCTAGTTTGAGTTATTGTGACAAGAAGTAAACAAAATTACAAGTGTACCTTATTGATGAGCCACCAATGAGGTATGGTTTGAATTTATTTCAGTTCCTTTTGCGTCTAATGGAAATTATGTGCTTGGTACAGAAGATCAGGAAATGCCTAATTTGGATGCTTAAAAATGACTGCAAGAATTAGTGACAACAAAAAAAATGAATTGGGACATGCAACAATATGCTTGTAAAGAACTTCAGGAGAAAGTAAATTGTGGGGCTCTAGTACCCAATAGTGTCAATTGATTTCCATGATAATTATATGATCGGTATGATGGTTTTGAGGCAGGGAAATACCTAGGTTTGTGGACCTTCCGATGTGAGGAAACCTTGCTAAGGGATGGATCACCTGAGATGGGGATGCCAATAGAACTTGGAAGGTGTGTGACTGCACAGAAGGGGGTGACCGAATTTCCCAAGGGACTGTGTATCAGAGAAGGGAAGGTTAAGGAATGATTTTGTTTTCGTCATTATCATTCTTGGATGGAATTAGAAACACAATGGGAGTGTTCCTTGGAACAATGAGTTGGTAATTGTTTGCTGAGAGAACAAGTAACATAATTATTGTAGCGCTAGACATTGGATGTGGACCTGATTTTGGTAGTGGATTCTAGAATTCCCAAGAAAGAGATGAATCCTAGTACTACTTTTGAGGGTGCAGGTGTGAGCCTCCGGATTCCCTTGTCATTGATGTGAGCATCACATCATTTTATCTGCTAGTTGAAGAAAATGTGCATATGTGTATATATGTATATTATTATAAATAATGCATCGAGCTATGTTTATAAATCTCCATGGACAATATGATTATTTGTTGGTTGAAGAAAATGTGCATATGATATGTATTTGTCATTATAAATACTCCATTGAGCTGGGTTATAAAAATTCATAAGTAGTATGGTGGTCATGTTTTTAGCAGTTGATATGTTGTAAATACTACAATGACTTGTGTTATAAAGCTCCATACGAAGTATGTTTTACTAGTTATAAGCATCCTTGAACATCGAGGATGATGTTCCCCCAAGGGGATGGGTTTGTAATAACCCCGAGTTAAGTTTCCATGTAAAAAAATACAAGACCAAGGTCATGGGACATATATTCCAAGCTAAATGTTGGGAAAACAATATAGTGGGCACTATGGTTTATTAAGGGCTATGGAAATTGGAAAATGAATTGGGAAAGGGAAAGAGGAAATAATTGGCATTGTAGGAAAGTATAGAGTATGTGTTTAGGATTCAAGTAAATATTTTAAACATATAAAAATTACAGAAAATGTTGCAACAAGTGTAGACACTTTCCTGATGCCAAAACCAATCTAGTGATGAATGCTATGTCAATAGTATAGATATCAAAACAAGAATATCACCGAAAATATGTCACAAGTTAAGTTGAGCAAGTCAAAATAATTTGACACGAGACTTGATTCATAAACACAAGAAATTGGTGCAACCATAACAAACAATAAACATCAAACAATTAGGAATTGGCCTAGTGAACAACCAAAGTAAATTTCTAGAGTCACGCTCATGAAGCTTTAGTTTCCAAGTCTTGAACTAAGCACCATTAACACCTAGCCTTTAATCGTATAATTTTAAAGAGCGAGGAAATTAAGTAAATGAGGTATTGTATGAATCATGAATCAAGTTCATAATTCATAACATCATATACTGCTTTTAGACATAAAACATTGAAAAAAAATTCATTCATTAAAGTTGCATGAAATGAGTTATTCAATCAAATGATGGATTTCTGTAACAAGTACATTTAGATCTTTCAATGTCAAAACTTATTCCTTTTTTCATGACCCCCTCAAAATGAGAAACGGGGTCATTTATAAGAATCTTTAAAAAAATAATGGTTCAAAAGAAACTGAATTTTAAATTAACAAATTTTAAAATTTAAATAACTCAAATGATAAAAGAATTCTTTATGAGCATCTCATCATTTTAACAGACAATTTGGTTTCCTTAGGATTTTTCGATGTGGTAGCTGGTGACAGGATTTGAGGTACTCATATTTTAGGTTTGGGTAATTGAGAAATACTAAATCCTGCCTCTTCCCACTCTTTGAGTTGATTGGTGACTAGTTGCATGGGCATAATTGCTTTCATAGTAGTCACTGCTTGTTCTAAGATTACTTTTTAATTTAAATGTTTCTTTACTTTAGAAATCTTGTCCCAATCTACCAGTGATAACCATGATACATTCTTGTATTTACCAACTACCACCATTAACTTAAATTTAAGATGGTAGCGGACTGTGGGGAGGCTCTATATCACTTTATCTATCATAGCTAATATACTAAAATCCTTACATAAAGCGTTGATTACCAATAGGAGAAAAATATCCTCTTCACTAACAATAGAGAGGCAACAAAGATCCATGAGGGTTTCACTGAATGAACCTCTGACATACCATGTGTGTTCATGGCATATTAAACAATACCCTCAATTTCACTACATATTGGAAAATACCCCTAAAAATCACATTATTTAATCCCCTACTAATATGAACCCAATACACCTTCCCAATTTAAAAAAACCCTACTTTCACTAGATATTATAGGTATCCATCTTTCTATTAAGATTTTTTATACCCCTTTATATTTTTTCATTAACCTTGAGCTCCATTTTTTGTACTTGCCAATATAAAAACCCTTTACCCCCTATATATCCCCCAATATATTATGTCATTTTTTCCTCAATATAAATCCCTCAATATGAATTCATGTGGTATGGTATTTCTCCCCCAGTGTGTTGTAAAATATAACTAGGTTCAGTCTTCATAATGGCATGATATTTCTAAATAATGAAACAAAATAAATAAAATTATTTTTGTATGCCTTGCTTCATGGGTTTCATGAGCAAGAGGTTTATTTTTTAGTGGCTCCCATTGAAGGCCTTAGGATTTATTATTGAGTCAAAGAGTCAATGTCATGTATGATGAACCCCTTCTTGAGCATGAGCCAATGTATATAAATCTATAAATATGTCTAGTTAGCCCTCCAACGACAAGCACTTTCCATCCTCTTCAAAGTTGACCTCCAAATTGTGTGGAAAGCTCATGTCAACTTACATTAATAGACACATCCATTCATATTGTCATGTCAGCTTAATATGTGGGACGAATTACTATATATACCCAACTAGGATCTTCACATAAGTTAAGTGTAGAACTCGTATCCTTTTGAATTTTCAGATGGTTGTCACAGAAAAAGGGTTTCATATGCCACAATGAGGTATTTTCGGAAGTATGTCCATGGTGCAGTATACGGATACCTCTGCAATCTCAGTGGGTTATCATAGTAGTTTGCATCTCTAAGATTTCAATGGAATAGGACAAGCATCATTTTTCTTTTTGGATGGGTACCATAGAGATGAAGTCTTGACCTCCTCATAGTCTCAGCCTACCAATACAGTGACCACCAAAGCAGCCTCAAATACAACAAAAAAGGGCTCGGACCTGTCTCCTTGCAGTCTCAGCATATTTATGATGAGGAGGATCTTGGTGATCTCACAATGATACACTCTATCTCAACATACATTCTAGATGCAGTCATAATCTCGGCATAGATGTAATCATGGTATCACTATAGATACAATCATGATCTTGATGAAGACATAGTTACAAGGTCACGATCTCAGTGAATCTGGATGAAAATCTCATATATATATATATATATATATAAGAAGAATTTGCATGGGTTTTGCTCTCAAAGAGTGAGAGGTTTTGGCCCTGGAAGAAAGCCAACATCTTATGTTCTTGTCTCTTTTGTTTTGGTAAATATTTGATGAATTAAGAAAACACACTCTAATAATAAGAAGAGAAGACTGTGATAATAAGAAAAAGTGAAAATTACCTCACAAATAGTTATCATCATGAGAAGAATGTGATTAACCTAATTTCCCTAGATTCTTCAACGTGGTATCAGAGCGAAGGTGCTAAAGTCAAAGGAAGGACAACAAAGAGACATTCAAGGATCAAGTTTCAAGAAGGGCATCGAAGCAAGTTGAAGGTTATCAAAGAAAAGGATTAAGATCTACATTGATGAATCAAACCCTGATTTTGATCAAACCCCATATCAAAGCCTAGATCGAAGAAGTAATCTACAACAACAAGATCTTTCGTTTTTGTAGTCATCATCAAAAGGCCACCACGACCCTCCTCAAGTTGTCTACAAAGCAAGGTAGCTCGAAGGACCTTAAAAATGAAGATCAAATCATCTTGGAGAAAGTTGAAACCCTAGAAGCAGTTATGATCTACAGTGCAAAAGAAGGCGAAGAATATTGAAGGCGAGAAGACATTTTCATCATCATCAAGGTTATTAAAAAAGAAAGGATCATCTCGTTGCCCTAGAAGAAGATATTCCAAGGAAGCAACAAATCATCCTCATCAAAAGGAGTAACCTTTTCTGTTGGAGAAAGGATTTTTCATTTGAAAGAAGATCATCCATGATTCAAGTGGCTCTAGACACAGGAAGAAGTCTAAGAGGACTGGAAAGGGTCAAAATTCAAAGTGGTTAGATTGCTCCCAAACTAGCACCAGATAGAAGTGCTCGTTGCCCTAATTCCAACGGTGCAAACAGAACTCAAATTCGGGCTCGTATGAGGGAGAAAGAGCTAGTAAAAGTTGGGTTGCGGGCTAGGTTTAAGTGTCCTACAAATTCACCAGCAACCAGCATGGGAACCTTGCTCCCGAAAATGGGTAAAATTGTGGCCTCATTAAATTGCCCAATATCCCTTATTTTTGAAATATTTGAAAATGACTATTATAGTTATAAAAATCAGAAAACAATATTAATTTAGGTGGTGGGCCATGACCCCCGCCACCTCCATCAGATCCCAAAGAATATATATATATATATATATATATATATATATATATATATATATATAGATATATCGATATGATGTTGATTAAAAGAATGGTTGATGGGCCATGACCCCCGCCGGCCCCAACTATTATAATCGTATTACATTAATATAAAATGTATATTTGGGTTGTGGGCAGGCCACCTCCAGTGGACCCGGCCCAGTCCCCCACCCACTAAACAAACGTGCCATATATAAATATGGGATGGCGGGAATCGAACCTGCCAGGCCACATGGCCAGCTCGCACCATGGGCGGCCCAACCCGAAACATTAATGCAACCAAACATTACAACAAACCAAACTTAAATCAAATGGTTACACATTAACTCCGCCCACATTTAATGCAACGGCTCCAATGCGCCCAAAACAAACTCTACAAAAATGAATAACCATTGTTTAAATTAATACAACATGCCCAAAATAAAAAAAAGAAGAAGCTATGCATATATTTGGAGAGTTCGGGATTTGATCCCCCGAGCTCCATGCCTCTAGTTTTCTGCCTAACCATCGCGCCATGGGTGGTGGCTATGTAAAGTATGCTACCCTACCACCATATAAACCCATTTTTCTCAGTGCACGAGGGGAGGCAGAACGTGGCATGAAGTTCAAATCAATTTTTTAATTAATTTTGTAGGTGGAACCATGAGCCTGGAGAAGAGGTAGGTGGAACCATGATTGAGCCAAATTTTCAGGAGGGCAAAATTTTGCCAGTGTCCAAATTGGACAAACTTTATGTCTATCCTACACCTCTCAGTGACACAAACCTGATGGTGCAGACATAATTTTGATCTGAGCAACAAATCTTCATATGACCTAGAGGAGGGAATCTTTGAGGAATCTAGGGGGAATCTAAAAGATTCCTGTAGCCCCAGGTTTTCACTTTGTCAGAATTCAGAAATTTGGCAGTCGATTTTACACTATTCAATGCCACAAATCCGATGGTGAAATCAGATTTTCCATTTGATCATTCCAGTTTTTGGCCATTTTTCAAAGTGGGGTGCAGGTGTCAACATTCAATGTGCAAGCAGTGATTTCCATAAGATTTGACGTCGCGAGATTGATGGTACAACCAGATCCAGCAGTTTATCATCCTCTTCTTCAGATAACTCCTTGATGTGAGGTATATGTAGTGTGATTATGTACTTATTTATCTCTTTGCTTGAGATGCACTGTGCTGTATAGATCCCTGTTTGATGTTTTGATGTGGAATCTTGTTTTGTTTATGTGAGATGTAATTATTGTCATGTTTTGATTGAGATCCCTTTCTCGTCATGTTGGCAGGATACTCATGTGTCGCCATGTATGTTTCAATTGAGATCCCTTTGATGCCATGTTGGAAGTATGCTCATTATTAACATACGTGAAATTTTGTCATGTTGACAGGAGTCCTTTTTTTTAGAGTTCCTGCAGCGGAACATCTCTTGGAGCGACTCCTGCGTGAGGGCATATTCCTTGCATGATAGAGAAAACACATTCATGTACATCATCACTCTTTCTAGCACTTTATGCAGTGGCCTACACCATCTTGACACTGAGGCCCAAAGATGTAGTCCCTCCTGGATGAACTCCATTATCAACGTCTTATGTTTTATCTTCTTGATTCTTGTCATGTTCCTTATTCTTTACAACGTGCATATATGTTCCTTTATGATATTTTAATTTCAATTCTAATCACGTCATGAAAGAAAAATATCTTGGTTAAATCCGGGAGTTGAGTCAACTGGGATCAAGTTTTTTATCAGAGCGGTCTTTGCATGGATGTGAATTGCAAGCGTGAACAATGGAATGTGCAGCGAAGGAGGATGACAAAGCGATTTACGAGGCCATGCTCAGAATTTCCAAAAAGATGGAAATAATGTATGAAGCTCTACAAAAAGAAACAGAGGAAAAGCAGTGAATGCAGCTTCAGTTGCGAGCCACGGAAGAGGCCTTGGAAGAATTGAAGCACAACAACCAAGGTCTTCAAGTAGATAATGTTGAATTAAAGATGTTTCTACAGGAAGAGAAGTAGAAGAAACATAGTTTGCGATGAGAGTTGCAAGATAAGGACGAGGCCTTGGAAAAGCTACAGTGTGTCTCCAAATTCATTTATGTGTCCTGATGATGATTTTGATTTTTCTTTAAATCATACCATAGGAATTGGCCCCAAACTATTGAGAAAAATGGGGTATGAAGGAAAAGGCTTGGGCATTAATGGCCAAGGCATTGTCAACCCCATCAAAGTAGAGGAATTACCCATCCAGGAGAACTTGGGTATGTCAAAAAGGAAGTTGGGGAATGTGCCACGACAACCAGTGAACCACCAACAATAGATGATGAGAAGCCCTCATCAGTTCTTTCCAACTTGACAGGGAAGGTAAAAGATGTTGATTTCCTTTCAGTTTCATCTTCACATAATATGATTTTTGTTGGGGATGTGGAGATACCAATTACAAGGATAAACATGAGGCTCCTTACCAGGATGAGGTACAAGGAGGAAAAAGAACTTGGTATTAATAACCAAGGCATAACTCAACCATTGGAGGCTGTGCAGAGACCTCGATTTGTAGGCTAGGGATACATTGAAGGAGAATGCTCGAAGGTGTCAGATGTTTCCGAGACATCGCTGAAATCGTGAAGGGAAGGGAATGATGGGAACACATCACCATCATCCCATGGTAGTGCCCATTGCAAGGAAAGAGCTGAGGCAAGCTCTCATCACCATAATGACACCAGAGACAACAGGGAAAGGTATAATCAGTCTTGATACTCGAATGTTCATTTCAATTACAATCATGTTGTTAATGATGGACATAAATCAAGGCATCGAAAAACATGTACTTTCTGTGGATTACATAACTATACATTTGTTGAGTGCTGAAAAACAATAGCGGCACACAAAAGGAGGAGGCATGAAATATCCTCTCAATAGTAGGTAAAGAAACATGTTAAGAAGATCTGGAGGAAGAAGATGTACTGCAGTCATTGTAATAGAGGTGGCCATCAAAGAGCCATGCTCCATCTAGAGTAGTGCCTTAAAGACAAAGTGTCGGTGCGCGAACCAGATGAAACAGTGGTTCGACCAATGAATGCACCACAAGGAGGTGACCAATTCACCTTGATAAGTGATAAATGGTTCTTCTAGGCATGATAGAATGTCATGGTCTTATTTTTTCAAATCATGTGTTTCATTCTAAAATGTAAAAGTGATGATGTGTTTTCCATCACTTGTTAAGCAACAATGATGTCCGGTCTTACTTTGTGTTGCATTTTACACTCTGAAAGTGATGTTGTGTTTCCATCACTTGTCAAAACAAAAATAATGTTTGGCCTTATTTTTGTAAATCATGTGTTGCAGTGACGATGTGTTTTCCATCACTTGTTGAAGCAACAATGATATATTGGACTTGTTTTTGGTACTTGGGGTATTGCTTCCATCGTGATGTAAACTTGACCACTGAGTATGCGTTATAAACTCGTGGCAAGTATGGGAGGCTTGGGTAATTAGTTGGTCATGTAAGTCAAGAATGTAATTTGCAAAACAATGTACTACATGTTTGCATAGGTTGCAGGTGTTGGCTCATCACTTATGGCTCTGAAGGACAAAGGTGAAGGAGAAGCAAGGGTGACATATCAGATACTTGCAAGTGCAAACAGGGTAAAAAGAAGTGGCAGATTATCTTCATGCTTTTGGATGAAAAAAAGCTCCTTAGTGGACAGGATTGATCTAGGTGGCTCCAGACATAGGCAAAATTCCAAGACAACTTAGAAAGGGTCAAAATTTAAAGTGGTCAGATTTCTCCCAAACTAGCACCAAATAGAAGTGCTTGTCACCTTGATTCCAACGATGTCAATGACACTCAAATCCGGGCTCGTATGAGGGAGAACGAGCCAGTCAAAGTTGGGTTGTGGGCTAGGTTTAAGTTTCCTACAAATTCACTATCAACTGGCGTGGGAACCTAGCTCCTGAAAATAGGTGAAATTGTGGCCTCGTTAAATTTCCTAATATCCCTTATTTTCAAAATATTTGAAAACGACTATTATAGTTATAAAAATCAGAATATATATATATATATATATATATATATATATATATATATATATATATATATATTATATATATATATATATATATATATATATATATGATGTTAATTAAAAAAATGGCTGATGGACCATGACCCCACTGACCCCAACCATTATAACTGTATTACATTAATATAAAGCATATATTTAGGTTGTGAGCAGGCCACCATGCCCCCACCCACTAAAAAAATGTGCCATATATAAATATGGGCCAATGGGAATCGAACCCGCCTAGCCACGTGGTCGTCTTGCACCACGAGTGGCCCAACCCAGAACATTAATACAACCAAACATTACAACAAACCAAACTTAAATCAAATGGTTACACATTAACTCCGCCCACATTTAATGAAACGACTATAACGCGCCCAAAACAAACTCCACCAAAATGCATAACCATTGTTGAAATTAAAACAACGTGCCTAGAATTAAAAAAAAAAAACTATGCGTATATTTGGAGAGGTTGGGATTTGATCCCCCAGCCTCCATGCCTCCAGTTTTCCGCCTAGTCTTCGCGTCACGGCTGGTGGCTATGTAAAGTCCGCCACCCTACGACCATATAAACCCATTTTTCTCAGTGCGCGAGGGGAGGCAAAACATGGCATGGAGTTCAAGGTGATTTTTTAATTAATTTTTCAAGTGGAACCATGAGCCTAGAGAAGATGTAGGCAGAACCATGATTGAGCCCAATCTTCAAGAGGGCAAAATTTTGCTAGTGTCCAAATTGGACAAACTTTATGTCTATCCTACACCTCTCAGTGACACGAACCTGATGGCATAGATAGAATTCTGATCTGAACAATAGATCTTCAGATGACCCAGAAGAGGGAATCTTTGAGGAATCTAGGGGGAAACTAAAATATTCCTGTAGCCCCAGATTTTCACTTTGTCAGAATTCAGAAATTTGATAGTCGATTTTATGGTATTCGATGCCACGAATATGATGGTGTAATTAGATTTTCCATTTTATCATTCCAATTCTCAACCACTTTTCAAAGTGGGGTGCAAGTGTCAACATTCAATGTGCGAGCAGTCATTTCCATGAGATTTGATGTCTCGAGATTGATGGTACAACCAGATCCATCATTTTATCACCATATTCTTCAGATAAATCCTTGATGTGAGGTATATGCAGTGTTATCATGTACTTCTTTATCTCTTTGCTTGAGATGCATTGTGCTGTATAGATCCCCGTTTGATGTTTTGATGTGGGATCTTGTTTTGTTCTTGATGTGAGATGTACTTATTGTCATGTTTTGATTGAGATACCTTTGTTGTCATGTTAACGGGATACTCATGTGTCGCCATGTATGTTTGAATTGAGGTCCCTTTATTGCCATGTTGGTAGGATGCTCATTATTAACATACGTGAAATTATGTCATGCTGATAGGAGTCCTTTTTTTTTAGAATTCCTTCAGCGAAACATCTCTTGGAGCCACTCCTGCATGAGGTCATATTCCTTGCATGATAGAGAAAACAAAATCATGTACATCATCACTCTTTCAAGCACTTAATGTGCATCCTACACCATCTTGACACTGAGGCCCGAAGACGTAGTCCCTCCTGGACAAACTCCGTTATCAACGTCTTGTGTTTTATGTTGCTGATTCTTGTCATGTTCCTTCTTCTTTACAACATGCATATATGTTCCTTTATGCCCTTTAAATGATATTATAATCACATCACAAAAGAAAAAGATCTTGGTTAAATTTGGGAGTTCAGTCAACTCGGATCAATCCAAGAGGAAGCTATAATACATCTTCTTTAACCATAATCAAAGTGATCAAGTTGAGGAGTTCATCTTCACTTGTCAAGTAAGTATCTTTCATTCATTAATTTATTTGGTAAAATGACTTCGTAGCTGCAAGGAGATCTATAAGTTGGATAGGTCATTAGAGGTACTTGCATGGAATAAAGAGGATTGTCATAGTTCTCATAGATAAGTGAAGTCATTAAACATATCAATGAAAAAGGTATCCCTTGAATTCAAGGGAAGTAACTCTTAAGGTCCTCTCACATAAACAATATTAGAGCCATCAAAGAAGTTGGAAAAAGAATTATGAACATTGCAAGAAAATAAATGTCATATCACTGGAAAGGATAGGAGGAGCTGAGGAAAGGAATTCCATGGTAAGATAGAGGAAGAAATCATTAAAATAGTCTCTCACACTATAGGTCTCTTTATGGCTCCTAGATCCTGCATATGTTATGTCTACAATAAGGTGCAATATGACATCATGGAAACATTAGAAACAAGAATTCATGACATCATCACAAGGGCAACAAAATTCATGGGATAAGTTAAACTTGTTATTTCTATTCCATATAAGAAAAGGGCGAGTTGAGAGAAAAAGCGTTGAGGACTCAAACATTTGCTGAAAGGAAAGGAATTTTTGGTACTCAGAAAAAGGAAAAAGATCATAGTTGAAATTCAATGCCATGGGAAGTTATGTACTTTATACGAAAGATTGTCCTTAGCTTAAGAAGGACAATAAAAATAGAGAAGAAACCCATTTCAATGAAGAAATGGAGGAAACTAAAAGAAGAAAGAACAAGGAAGGAGAAGCATTAGAAGCAAGAGCTCATGACATCACCATAGGGAAATATGAAGGATCGCTGGAACAAAATATATGGTAGTCAATATAGCTCTTGGTGACCTCATTGAAAGATCAAAGGAAAAAGTCATCTGAAGCAAGACTCATCATACATCTATTAAAAGGGAAACATCTGCTGAATAAGAATATGCGAGATCCTCAAGATTATCTGATGGAATCCTCATCAAAGGATTCACAGATGTAGAGTGGAAGCAAGTGTTTCATTAGGAACTCCAACTTATGGAATTCATGGGATGATGGTATGATGACATGATGAATGAAAACAAATCAAGAGGTTGAATATGTTTTCAATTAAAGAAGTTGTTGGAAGAAGCCTAGATGACCTAAAGGTAAAATGAGGTATGTATGCTTGTATTTAATACTATAAAGCTATGTCATATGGTTGCAGGTAACATGGATCACTACTTCTATCTTGAGAAGCATGATCAAGGAAAAAATATATCCTCCTCTGAAAGGATGCTAGAAGGCATAAGTCACACAAGATGAAATCAACATAATATGTCCTCATATGAAGTATGAGGTGGTTGACTATAATTAAGGAACTCTAATCGAAAGCTCTTGGGAATGGAATGTGTAAGAGAAATATATCGTGAGATATGAAACCATCATAAAGGAAATCAACATCCAAAATACCAAGAAGATTTGACTAGGAAATCTCCTGGGAAGATATGAAGACTGTGATGACATTATGAAAAAGATGGATACCCTTGGAAATGAATATCTTTGGGAGATGTGTCAACATGTATGTAGGATGTTGATACCTACATGAAGATGTCATGATGAAGAGCCATCTCATAAGGTACTACTTGATTTAATGTTATGTTTTGATTTCTTAAATAATATCTAGATGAGTTCATGCAAGGCTAATGGAAAAAGAGTTGTAATTGCAAGTACAACTAGCATTCATGTGGTGGGTGAAAATTCCTGAAAGAAGCATGATGAGAAAGAAGTAGCCATATGAAGAAGGATCCAAATATGTACCAAGAAAGACATTTTCCATGAAGAAATAAATGACATGGAAAACCAAGGAGGAAAGTGATTGATGGCTAATTCCCTACAAGAAAGAAGCTCGATTGAATTTCATGACATCAAGAAAAGAAATTGATCAAGAAAATGAAGGACTCATGAAGAAGAAGTTGTTTATGAAAAGGAGAGTCCCTAGTTAAGAGGGAGCTTTGAAAAGTCCCTAATTAAGAGGGAGCTTGGGCAAGTTCCTAGTTAGAAGGAGCTTGGGTACATTCCTTTATAGGAATGGGCATATCTTCTCTAGTTGAGAGGGGGAGATAAACACAACATTCTGTTCTTCACTTGGGAAGAAAGAATGGAGGATTGGGTAATCATCTAGCATCCAATGCTATTTGAGGATGTGTAGGGAATACAATATCAGAGTAGGCAAGAGAATCAATATTCTTTGAAGGATGGGAACCAAAGATAAGAATATTCCTAGAATGTCATACTCAGTGAACACCCGGGTGGGTATGCACCTTGAGAGACAATGATGAAGGTGTCTATAGTCATTGGTCTTGGCAACATTGTGCTATGATCTGATGAGAGATAGAGTTGTCAGTCACGAACTTGTTGTGGAAACAATGTTGGTTAATATGATATTATACCGATGGATTACCAATCTGATTATTCTTATGAGAAATTCTTTAGATTGAGAAAGACCAAGTACCATTATGAATTTATGCCTAGTTAATAGGGAGTGTTGTAAAATGTAACTAGGTTCAGTCTTCATAATGACATGATATTTGTAAATAATGAAACAAAAGAAATAAAATTATTTTTGTATACCTTGCTTCATGGGTTTCATGAGCAAGAGGTTTATTTGTTAGTGTCTCCCATTGAGAGCCTTAGGATTTATTATTGAGTGAAAGGTCAATGTTATGTATAAATGAGCTCTTATTGAGCATGAGCCAATGTATATAAGTCTATAAATATGTCTAGTTAGCCCTCCAATGATAAGTAGTTTCCATCCTCTTCAATGTTGGCCTCCAAATTGTGTGAAAAGATTATGTCAGCTTACATTAATAGACACATCCATTCATACTCTCATGTCAGAATAATGTGGGATGAAGTACTGTATATACCTACCTTGGATCTTTGCATAAGTTAATTGTAGAAATCGTATCCTTTTGAAGTTTCAGATGGTTGTCACAGAAAAGGGTTTTGGATGCCATAGTGAGGTATTTTCGGAAGTATATCCATGGTGCAGTATGTGGATACCTCTGCAACCTCATTGGGTGATCACACTATTTCACATCTCTGAGATTTAAGTGAACTAGGATAATCATATCTGTGTTTTTTAGATAGGTGCTACAGAGATGAAGTCTCAGCCTCCTCATAGTCTCAGTGATCACAGTTGCAACCTACCAATATAGTGATCACAGAAGCAGCCTCAGATACCACAGAAAAGGCTCAAACTTGTATCCTTGCAATCTCAGCATATTTTTTATGAGAAGGATCTCGGTGATCTCAGAGTGACACACTCTACCTCAACATACATTTTATATAAAATCATACGCTCAACATAGATGTAATCATGGTCTCATTATATATACAATCATGATCTTGATGAAGACATAATTACAAGGTCATGATCTTGGTGAATCTGGGTACAACTCTCTCTCTCATATATATATATATATATATATATATATATATATATATATATATATATATATATATATATATATATATATATATATATATATATATATATATATATATATATATATCTCAGGATAGAGATATTATTGTTATGGTGAAGATCACAGTGAAGGTGTAACAATGGTGCAATAATAATGATCTCGGTTGTGCAGTAGCGATGGCCTCAATGTTTCAATAGTGATGACCTCAGTAGCAGTGATGATGATCTTAGCAACGACGAAGAAGATGATTGGTGTCTTGGTCTTGGAGTGGCTGAATATGTCAAGGGTCATGGTCTTGGTATTTGTCAATTTGATCTCTATAAGAATAATTTGTGTGGGTTTTCCTCTCAAAGTGTGAGAGGTTTTGGCCCTAACAAAAAGGCAACATCTTGTGTTCTTGTCTCTTTTTTTTTGGTAACTATTTGATGAAGTAAGAAAACACACTCTAATAATAAGAAGAGAATGTTGTGTTAATAAGAAAAATTTAAAATTACCTCACAAATAGTTATCATCGTGAGAAGTATCTGATTAACCTAATTTCCATAGATTCTTCAACACAATGAAGCCCTCGCGCTGATATCTTACTGAATGGCCTTCACTTTATCCTAACACTCTACATCTGAGATCAACCAATTGTCATTTCCCTAAAAGGAAGGGACCCAAAATATACCTAAATAATTCCATCTAGTTTTGAATTTATCAATCTCCAATTTGTCCTTCATCAACAACATGCACTTTTCATTTTATTTTATCATATACAAAGAATATATGAAATCATCCCTGTTAGCTAAATTGATGTCTGTGAGTGTTTCACCCTCAAGAGTATTAATAAATTCTATGAGTTGGTTAACGTATTTTAACCTCTCTTGGAACACATGGGAGATGTTTTATGCGTCTAAATTAGCATTTTTCATTATTAACTTTTCTCAGTCCATCAAGATCATAACATAAGAGTGGACTATCAAGATATTTTGATTAACTTCCCTCTATATTTATTCTTTGGATTGGATGAGGACCTATCTACCAGCTGACATTACCTTAATTATCTCTTGTAGAGACATAATTTCACTTTGTTTAACCTTCATGGTATTTTGTATTTGTTTGATAATTTCATGCTTGAGTTGCACCTGTCGGGTGCCTCATTTTTTAGCTTGTTCTTTTTTAAGCCTAAGGTTGCTCAGCTCTTTTTCTAACTCCGAGGACCTTAGCTGAAAGAAATTTAGGCCTTCTATATGTGAGGTCTCTAGGGAAGTGAGAGATTTATCAATAGCTTCCTTATATTCTCCGATTGTATTAAGATATTTCTTTTCTTTGATTTTGATTTCCTTCTTTAAACTTTTCACCTACCTTTCCTGCTTCCTAAGCTCCTTTTCCTTTGTTTCAAGGGAGTCTTGCATTAACCACAATCGGATTTCAATATCATCTCGCTTTTCAAATGCTACTATTAGGATATTAACATCATAGTCCAGGATTTTGGCTATTGCCTTGAGGATTCTTACTACTTTTTCTTTTTCCTCTAATAAATTTTTAAAGGATCTGATGTCTTTAGGCTACTGAGACTATTTTATTATGCTATCTTTAAGCTATTTTATCCTATTAGCCCTATTTTTTAAGGCAACCCATGCAATGTATAGGTTTTTGGATATTTTTTCAAGCATGGCCTACATTTTCATGTTACTAGTAGTCGAGTATAGTAGCCTCTTGGCTACAATATCACAGGTTTGTCTGTTCCAGTTCAACATGTCTAAATCAGGCAACTTTCCTAGATTAATGGCCATAGAGGATTCCCTGAAACCAACCCATTTTTTATTCTTATCAATTTACGATTGTACCACAATAAGATTGAAGCTATTAGTTTCAAAGTTGGTAGATGAAATAAATATTGCCCTAGCAATGGGGGGCGTCTCATCTAATACCACCCTTTCTACCATCTAGGTGCATTAAGGTAGCATCATCAAATCCTTTCCCAAAGTTTCTACTAAATTTTCTTTAATGAAGTTGTGCTTGACATCTAAAGTTTGTCCCCATAGATCCTTTGGTTGAGCTTCGCTAATGGTTTTCTGAATCTCTTGGGTTAATTGTTCTATTTCCTCCTTAAAGGTCAATATCTTCACCTTCTATCGCCTTAAAAATGCACTCGATTTCTTCTAACTATAAGGAGACTAAATTCCCTTTCATAATAGGGGAAAATGTCAGTGCCAAAGGTTGAGCAGGTTCGGTATTGGAAGTCTGAGATGTTATCTGTATAAGAGCTTGAATTCCATCCTCATTTTTCTGTGCTTCTCCCTGATTCTGCTGCATAATTACCTGGATAACTACACCAATTTGACCACTTTGAGGTGGAGAAAGAGAAATAGCTATTTTTTCAACCTCTTTCTTTGTCTCATGGATGTAGGCAGTGAGACCTACTTGTTTTCTTAAACCTAAGATTATTCCATGGGGGTCATATCTCCAATAGCCACAATATAGTAAACCAAATGTAAGTATTTATTTCTCAATGATGTCAATAAAATTCTTATTTTGAGAAATAAGAGAAAGGATTGAATATGAATAGTAAAAGAGTGCTTTCTTAAATGAGACTTACAACAATAATCTACCTTAAAACCTCATATGAAAAAATTAAGGGAGTAATAAATTTACACAATTGGTACGGTTCCTTTTCAAACCCATAAATCCTAATTATAGAATAATTAGGGTAGAGGAACCAACTCCCAAATCTAATCGTATTAAGTAAGCCTTAAAATCCTTATTTTCTCCTCCGATATCCTATCGGGAGCTTCTTCGAGTAATTCAATTCTTAAATAAAAGGAAGTTTTTTCATTAAACTAAATGCAACCATAAGGGAATCGACCTAGATATATGACATATGTCCATCGATATACTTCTATTTCCCTTTCATCTTTGTCTTTAATTGTTGGTAACAGCTTGGTAGACAAGAAAAATGTAGGATAATTGAACAAAATTAGATGCACTAAGTAGGTTCAGTGAGGGTAGGCCTTAAATGGAATTGCAATAGTAAGGTCAACAACAATAGCTTTGGCCAAATATTTAGTGAAGTTAATGGTTGTCTTGTTAGGTTTGGCAATTATAAGTCGAATAACTAGAAATATGGTTTCATCCATTTTAGATTCATCTGCAAGGCTGAAAACCACAACAAAGAGTGAGGTTAGGGTCTAGAACAAGTGTTTAAATAAGCTAGAAAACAAGGGAAATCCTATCTTTTGATATTGGCTAGGGGTTTTTAGTTAGTTTTTGAAGAATTAGAGTTTATCTTCTTCTGCCCAAGTTATAATTTCCTGGTCAAATCCTTTATCTATAATACAATCTCTGGATATAGGTAAGCTTAAAATTTTGGTATTCATGGCTTCATTAGTTTCTAAAAAAATCTAATTATCAACCAGTGAAGTAATAGTTTGAGATTCTGAGTTGAAGTATTTGGCTAGAAGTAGAATAAATTTTTGATCAAACTAGACTGGGGGCAAGGTGGTAGTTAAAACCCCAGACTGAATTAGACAATTATGGTCTTTTTACCCTCAGAGAGATTTAACTTCTTTTTTAAATTTAAGACATCTGTATGGTGGGTTTGAGTATCCATAATCCCTGCTAGTTTGTTAATACAAACTTATTTTCGTTAAATTTTGAATGATCAAGGGAGCCGGCTTGGATCATTCATGTTAGTTGATTTTTAAGCCTATTCTAAGTTGTAAAAGGTTGAAATTCATTTCACTAATGAGTGGCTTAATTTTTTTAATATACGCATATAGCTATAATAGCATTCTCACCTAGTGGTTTGAAGAGACGAGAGCTTTCAAAGCTTTAAACAACCAGCATTCTCCACGATACATCTTAATAAGGATATCCACGTGTAACCAATTTGATTATCATAATCTTAGGTGAAAAGGGTTCAACTCATGTGAATATAGTGTGGATGCACAAACAAAGATTTGTGCAAAAACACCTCAAGGCTCTTAAGTGTAAATGAGATAGGTGGCATTATCACCGTGGTTTTAAGCCTTAATTTACAACGAAAAGAGATCTCATGAGAAATATTGATTTAAGTAAATATATTTTATTTGGGTTCTTTTTATTTTAAATTTTGTTCAAATAAAAGGAAAATTAATAATAATATTGTCTAATATGATACATCATATAAATAATAAAAATAATTATACAAGAAATTAAAGAAAATATAAATTAGAAAATAAATTTAAAGTTGAATAAAATATCCAATGCACATATAAAATGATTAAAATACTAACTAAAGTTAGTATTAATAATGAAATATGCTCTTTTATAACTAAGAAGTTATCAATATTGGACCAGCAACAAAGAATTTGAACTAGGGAATCCAAAACAACTGTAGATGTCATAGATCCATATAAAATTCATTGAATGTTATAAAATCAAATAAATATTTTATAATCCATTTGGACCACTTTAAGGATAATTTAGTTCACAATTGATTTTTTTGGAAAATAACATAAATTATAACTAAATACACTCACAACTTATAGTTAGTGTAAAAAAAAATGCAGATAATAAACAACTTGAAGAATGAGTCAAAAAACCAGTCTCACTTTTCCTTTTGTTTGTTTCCCTAAACTATACCTTATTATCTACAAAATTAGAAGCCCATATAAATATTCCATAAAAGATACCTTATTATCCAAAAAGTTATAAGCCCCTATATATAAAGTATGGATGCAAAAATCAATATTTGCAACTCTCAAAGCTTCAACACCTCTTGTGAAAATATTTTTGTCTTTTCTCAATGAGTCACATTCCTTCCCTTTTGTATTGCTCTCCTCTAGTTATTTTTTGGTTATTAGATTTTTTTTTCCTTCAAACTACTTAATGGAAATAGGTAGGAGGAACATAATCATTAAAACAAGGGAAGCTGCATCGCAGCAAGTCCCTGCCAAGTTACTTTTACAAGTTAGTGCCACTGCATTAAAGAGTTGCCCAGCAACAATGTACATGAATCACTGTTAAAAAATAGTTAACAGGCTTTGGCCTAGCTGTAGAGCTTCTGATACAAAGTTTTGGTTGTGCGTAGTCTTCATAAGCTCCCTTGCCATGTCATGAGAAGAGATGACTAAGACGAGCTTGGAGCCGAATGAAAGGCATTCAGAAAATATCTCTTTGCTAAAGCAAGTTGAAATTATAAACTTTATGAAAAAACTTTCAAGGAGCTTAGCCATCATATGCAGGTAAACATTGAAAACATTGATGTGAGAGGTAAGTTTCAATATTCAAGTAAATTCGATATATTATATTAAGTTTCGATAGTTACAATTTAATGAAATCAACGAACCAAGGCAGGGAGGCTGCATCGCAGCTAGTCCCTGCCTTGGGGATTGGTTACATTCTCATTGCCAATAAAGCTTATCCGTTACAGAGTTTCATATCAGAACAGGACATGAAAAGAATAGACAAATCCATGTAAATCCTACTGGTTTCGCGATTCAAGGGAACTCAAAGATCTTTCAACACCTGAATCTAAGCAATGGAGGAACGTGAAAAATACTAAAACAAAAGATGCAAAATCAAAATGCAGTTTAGTGACAGAAGTCATACTTCTCCTTGATCTCCTTTGTAATGGTTTTAAGATGGTGCTGGTCAATATAGAAGGCGATGATGAAAACAGAAAGGTGGGTAAGTTGGACCGAAGTATGTGCTCCACTCGATTGAAACGCCCGATTATTATGATTATATTCAAACTGCCACAAACAGCACCAACTCCAGACTGTGTAAGCTAGGCAAAGTGCTTAGTGCTAGTTACTCGCTCCGATCGGAGTTACCACCTACCGGTAACTAGAAAAATAGACCGATGGTTGGAACTGAGAAACAATGTGACATACTGCCGCTACCTCTGCTTCTGGTGGTGCTGTTGCTACTACTGATTCTGGTTCTACCTGGCTAAAGCAAGCAAGAGCAAAATGGCTAGGCTATACAAACAGGGCTATCAACCTAGACACAAGCACTTCTCAGCTAGCACGGACCAACCGAGCTATCCACATCATTCCAGCGATGAACACCACCCAAGATACACTGGTCAAGATACAGATACCGGAATCAAGCAGGCAGTATAGACACCGCCAAGCTCACTAGATAAATGGATGGATACTGAGGAACAAAGATACCTTGATTAAGCATGCTTTGAGAGATGCAAGTTGATTTAGGATTCAGTTAATTTTTAAATTTCAAATCTCAATGTTGGATTCACACCCCGACCCTCGATTTCTACAGCGAACCAAAGGCCCATTGAGCTCGAGTTTTTCGATTATTCGATTAGGATATTCTGACGTGGACGAAGTCTATATGGGGCAACCAAATAACGTGTTCATAGTGCAAAGAATATCTCTAGTTGACATTATTAATTCTCAGCGATTTTTTTTTTTTTATGGTAACCTCTTGGGTGGAAATCTATTAAGATCCATGGAAGTTAAGTTTACATGATTTTGTAGTAGGTACCGATTACAAGAATCCCTTACCCTCTTTGTAATTTTTTAAAGAATGTTACAAAGCTCAGAAAATTCAAGCAAATCCCGCACTTTTCATGGTTCTCGTAATGCCTGCCACGTTTTTTCGTGCATGTCCTACACCCGTGTCGTTGTGTCGTTGTATTCGGAAGTCGATCCGCTGCATCTCATTAGACACGTCAATACCCTCCTTCGTCACCTTGAATTGTGATTGACTCTCGATATTTTCAGTTTTTCTTTGCAATCTGGGAGCAGCTAGGTTGAACACTGACTGAAATCCTAGGTAGAGGTTCTGTGTGTGCACTGTGTCTGCAATTTGAGCCTCGGAGATCGTGAGCTGTTACATGATGCATGTCTTTCGTTTGTCATGGGGTTTTTAGGTTTTTTGGACATGAAGGAAATGAGCAGAGAAATTCAATCTGTGGCAGTTACTGGGATGCAGAGGGCTTGCAAAGGGAGAGATTCAATCTGTGGCAGTTACTGGGAGGCAGAGGGCTTGCAAAGGGTGAGGAAGAATTAAGAGAGGAGCTAAAGAGGCAAATCCCATCTGGTGGGCAGTCCCCAAGTTTAGCTGGACAGGAGCAAAATGGAGAAAAAATGGAACCCAACAATCCCGCAGGTACATTTTGAGTGAAATCCATGGATTTGTAATCGTCCCAGTTTAAAGTTTTCCTCTCTGGGCTCTGTTGTTGCCTTGTTCTGACAATACCCAAATGCTCTGACTGACGAATTTTTGCAAAATATAGTTAGATGTAGTATAGTGCACAGAATGCCCAAATTACATGACCTAATGAAAATGTTTTGGACAATATGTATACAAAACCAGGTGATTTTTTTAACACCGGTACGTACCCTGAGAGTATCCACTGCCCATGGCGATTTGGCCAAAAAATGCAAGGCCAGAGTTAAGCCCACAGCAGAAGTTTCATGGCCAGCAAAGAGGATGTTGAGTATGAGATCCAGTATTTGTTCAGTCGAAAGCCTTCCATCATCCATGACATTGCTGAGGAGGTCGTCGTAGTGTATGTCTGGATGTCTTTTTCTCTCGTCCATGGCCTTTTTCACAAAGTCCAGTATCTTTACTCTAGACTGCCAAACAACACGAGAACTCTCAGCAACATAAAACCTAAATTGCTTAGCAACACCATAAATTGCTAAGTCCCTGTTTTCTACAGCAACATGATCAGTTCATCGATGTAAAGCCTAAAATTATGTTCAGTACATTACCTATCACATGCTTGCTTGCTCGGCCTCCTCATCCTCATGCCATGCCAATAATAATTTTAAAGTTATCTGAATTCATGTGCTTAGATCAGAATTTGCAGGCATTAATTTGTAGATATTTTGGATAATCAACGTAGACACTATGGCTTTTTTGAGCATTAGCTTCTGGTGTAAACAGAATATTGCTGACATTGCTGGCTACTACATTCTCGTTCTCTCTGAAAAAAACATCTCTTTCTTTTGTTCTTGCATTCAACATTGGGCTGCGTCAGCCTAACTGAAAGAAAAGCACTTTCTATCATTCTAAAAAAACACTTTCTGTCATTCTATTTGTTCTGGGCAGTGCATTAATGAATTAAATATGCGCAGGTGGGCATACATAGCATCCCATTTACCTGGAAGAACAGATAATGAGATCAAAAACTACTGGAACTCTTGGATAAAGAAAAAGCTTGCTAAGGCTGAAATAATCTCAAAGAATATTGAGGCTTCCAAAGTACATAATAATCTGCCCCAGTTCTTGTTCGAAGAATCTGCAACTCTGGGTAACGAAAGCAAGCTGCTAAAGTCTGAGATGAATACTGATGGGCATGCAGCCGAGACAGTCTCAGAGATGGCCGAGTTCAGAAAAGAAAGCCTCTGCAACAAAACGGCAAGGATCTGAAGCCTGCAATGGGAAATCTCCAGACGCACAAAAGAGCAGGTGGAAAGCTCCAGACGCACAAAAGAGCAGGTGGAAGACGAAAGAGGGGATGACTTGCAGAGGTTTGGCAATTGGGTTGCTCAGCAGGCGATATTTATCGGTGCTCCAGAACTCTCCCGGGCTCGTACAGAGGCAGAGCAGGTTCATGACACCTGCCGGCATCCACGGACAGCTGCAGCTTAACACGGACACCTGCAGCTTAACACCAAAGCTTAGGAAACTTTAGCATACCCCTGCAGGAAATAGGAATTAATGGAATTAATGTTAACATTAAAACCTAACCGTTGACGGTTAGGGGGAGAATGCACTGGGATAAAGGTAATTTAACCTATGATCGATGGCGAAGGGTGAGCTGCAAATGGAACTTTAGGTTATCAGGCACATCGGCGGAAAGGGGATTTGCAAACTTTATTATAAACGCCGAATAACACCGCAGGAAAGCTGCAAACTAATGCTAAGTCCCTGCCGATCGATTACAATAGTCCCTGCCGGATGCCAGATGGCAGGGACTAATAAGTTTATATAAATGAGAGGTAATAATATCTTTAATCAAAATAAGTAGCATTCTCACTAGTTTTAACCATAAATCCATTTATAACTCCAAGAAATGCATTTCTCTTGTAACTCCCATTTTAATATTTAATTCTTAAAATGAAATATCTTGAAACCATAAACCTACTATTCATAAAAAGGACTTTTAAAAAGATGGCAACAAAACTTCTTGTTTCCCCATGTTTTCCTATATGGCAAACCAAATCATATCATTATTCATTGAAAGCATGTCTAATGTCAAAATAAAAAAGCATCACCCAACGCTCAAAAATAGATGATATATGTACTTTGTTTCTTCCATCTCGCCATATTACATTTGGTATTTTCCATTTCCCTTATTGGGAACCTCTCGAGCCTCTGTTAAAAAATCTAATGTCAACATGTAAACTGAGACGTCATTTCTACCTCAACCATCACAATAAAGAATTATTTTCCCATGCAAAATAAAGAAATAAAACTATTATTATATACATATCATTGTGATTTACTGAGCTCTAGTCAAAGAGTTAACTATATATAGGTACAATGAATGGATAAATGAAGCATAGATCCATGCAAAGAAGCATTACATTTATTCCCATAAAATCGTTTTACAAACCAAACATAAGCCTTTCTGAGAGAGAATTTACAACATACTTTTTTTTAATTTCACATCAAATTAATATTGTCCAAAGTACTAATGAAAAGAATGTACAACATTATATGGTAAAAATTTCAATGGAAAATTTTCATTTCTTACCAATGGTCAATTCAATAAGGAAAAACTCTTTCAAATGGAAATTTCCCATTGTTATTTGCTAGTTGGGAGAAATGGTATGAAGATCATTTTCTAACCCAACTAAATTTGATTTGTAATGGAGTTGATGTAATTCATTAAAAAAAAAATTTAATCATTTGTGTGTTGGCATGCACAAGGCATGCTAGCCAACGATTTTTTATGGAGGTTAAACCTAGCTCAAGAATGTGAGTAATTTGGATGTCGAATAGGATTATCATGAGATTATAATTTATCCATAACATAGATAATAGGAACCCCATTTCCAAAGAAAAGACAAAAAATTACAATATCAAAACAAAAAATAACAATGTTCTACAAAACAATGCAGAAAAGAACAATTACATACATCTTCATTGTTGTGGCTTCTTCCATATGATGAGCTACACCCTATATTAAGCTCTTTAAAAGAAACAAAAAATGTTGCAACTATGGATTAAATGGATTAAATGCCCACAAACTGAGTCTTGCCTCAAGAACTTTCACAATATTTCTAAGAATTTCACCTATGAACCAAAATATTCCTTACCTTTCATGTTATCATGCATTTTCTATCTCAATCACATTGTAATAAATGTTGGTTTTTGTTCCTTATTTCACCAAAATTGCATGCATAATAATTTTTATGTTTCATATTTTCATTTTTTGAATTTTCTATTGGTCATCAAATGTTATTGTAGAAGTAATTATTTTAATAGCAATTATGGATTGACAATTAACCATGCAAACAAATAAGATATGCTCCCTCAAGTTTGTGTCTTATTTGCACATACATATAGATATGCCCTCATGTAATAAAACTTATTGAAGTTTTAAGATATGCAATCATTGAAATCAATAATTTCAAAATTAATTATGTTATAAACTACATAAAATTCCATAATGGGATCCTACTTATTGGTTATTTTCAATAAGATCATATTTTATCCAAGGCATTGTAATTCATTGCATGCTAAACAAGTTGGGCCATATATGAGTCAACAGATAGCTTGAGTACCAATTATGTATGAAATCACTAAAGGAGGTAGAAATTTCAATTGTGCTACTAATATTTTCAACTCACTTGCAGAAACCATTGGAAAGATTAATTGGATGCGCTCAAGAATGCTAGAATTTTACATGTATTCTCACATGCCAAATTTGATTTGTAAATTTTCATGTTTATTTCATATATTTATGGAAGAACACATATCGATTCCAATTTTCACTTATCTATAATGGTTTCCTTGCACCATTATTCGAACTCATTTTTAGCAAACATTACCTAAGAATATCTTCATAAGCTATAGAAATGTTTAAAACAATTGTAAATTGATACTTGGATGAACACTTTCCCTATATCAGGGATTTATAATATCACATAGGCACGTTATACACTTCCAAACTATGTTCCAAATAGGTTAATCATTGAGGAAATTAGATATCAAACATATATACTTGGTTTTGATGCCTATCTAATAAAACAACAAAAGAAATTTTGCTAAACCTATTCATCATATATAAGCATGTATATTCTAATTGATTTAACTTGGGGAAATATGGAAGAAAAAAGCATTGAGGTGTATAATTTTAACTTAATAATAATTCAAATGCACAATCCACTAGGGATTGCTGCAAAACATAGGTAAAAGATGATGATATTTTCCGAGAAGAAAGTTGAGATCTCATGGAATAGCATTAACTTATGAAAAATATTTTAGTAATTTTCAATTCATTTACAAAGAGTAATAAATAATTAAGAAGTTGCAAGAGATAATACGGGGAGGAAATCTCTTCAAGAAAAGAGACAAGAATAAGAAAATTAAAGATTGCAGGCATTGCAAAAGGCCAAAGTAGAAGACAAGGTCAAAAGAAGAGAATAAACATAGAGAAATATTCCAAGAAAGAATAATTGGAAAAGAGAAAGGAAGAAAATGCTAAAGCTATATTTAATTTGGTATGAAGGAAGGTAGAAGTAGAAAAGAAAGCCAAATTTGAAGCATAGGCTAAAGACTTTGCAAGGAAAGAAGTAGATGAAAAAGCTAAGGAGTAGAGGAGAATTGAAGAAGAGTTGAAGAAGAAAAATAAAAATAACACTGAAAGACAAGAGACCATACAAGAAGGAAATGAACTAATACACTAGACCAATATCAATGAAAAAAACATAGGCAATGAGATTCTACACATACAAAAGTATTCACCACCAAATTTTTTTTCTAGTACTTCAATTTGGATATACTTCAATTTTAAAATGCGTGATTTGCATAACTATTTTCTTAATTTACGAAATTTTGGAATGGTATAAATATTTTCTTTTACAATGTCATTTTTTTCTTATGTATTCGCAATTTGTTTTATTTTGTTTATCACACAAATTGTTTCTCTATAGTCTTAAGCATGGTACTATTATTAATTGCTCATTTTCAAAACTTTCTATAATGAAAACATTTATGTAAATTCCTAATTTTAATTTAAGTAACTTTTTACTTAAAATTTAAAGCATTAATATTTTCTATGCTATGTTTACCTAATTGGTTTGTGATTTTATTGTGGACATCATTCTGCAATTTTCACATTATATTAATTGCATCTCATTTATTACATTTAAACTACCTAAATGCTAGAGCAATCCACAACAAGTAAAAAGTGTCATAACCATCTAAACTTTTTCATGCCATAAATTAGATGGATTCCCTATTCCAAATATTGTAAAGTTTAAGTAAAACATTTTATTGGAGAGAATCACCACTGATTACACATGATCATTCCTCACTACCAATACTTTTTGCATTAAAAGGAGGTATGATGACAAGATGATGTTTGTGGAGCTATTCTTTTAATAATACAATAATAAAAAATGGCTCCTCTCCATCTTCCTTCATGGGATCATGCCTTCATTTTTCCATGAATAATGCATGGCATCCTAAGAAATTTAGTAAAACTATTGTCAGAATTACCATAATTTAATGGCGAAGGGAATATGTGTGCTAGTATTTTGAGCATGGCACCTTTCCCTCTCACTTATTCGCACAACAAAAGTGCAGTCGGATTGAAATAATTATCTTAAGAGTTGGTGCCTATGGTGCTTTTCAGAAAGCACCATAATGGACTATTACTCAGATGCTTGGAAGCACATGATTCAGAGAAACTGTTACGTGATCTCCATGATGTACTAGCCAGAGGACACTTTACAGGTGACACTAAAGTGCACAAATTCATGCAGGCCAATTTTTGTTGTCCCACATTATGTAAATATGCTCACGTATATGCCCATAAGTGTCTAGTCTATCAGAAGTGTGCCAGTTGAGGAAAGAAGTCAGTCGCCCCATTGTAGCCTATCATTGTGGAAGAAACATTTCAACAATGGGGTATATATGTCATAGGTGAGATTTTTACAAACTCATTGAAGAAACACTGCTATATTCTCAGCGCCATAGATTACTTCACGCAGTGGAAAAAAGCAGTTCCACTCAAGCAAGTGAATGATTAGGAAATCATCAACTTCCTCAAACAGAATCTCATTTCCAGGTTTGGCATTTTGACTTCACTTGTTTTTGACAATGCAACATACTTTTCAACGTTACATTATATAATTTTCAATTGGAAAATTTTATTGTATTGAAACATTCAACTAATTACTATCCACAGGGAAATAACCTTGTTGAGTCCACTGATGAGAACCTCATTCACATCATTAAGAAGAGCATTTTTTTTAACATAGGAATTGACACTCCGGTTTGGTGAATACCCTATGGGCTGATCAAGTCAGGAAAAAAACTTCTCTAAATACATCTCCCTACTTCCTAGTGTATGGAAAGGTATCCATCTTGCCACTGAACATCTATTTGCATACCCTTCAACTTTCACGAGAATCCCAGGGAAAGCCATGCCAAAGATAAATTTTATCCTCATTAGAGTCATATCATGACGAATAATTCTATAGGGAAAATGATTTTAGTGTGGGTGACCTAGTCTTGAAGTGGGACAAAACCCATGAAGATAAAGGAATACATACTAAGTTCCAGTCCTTGTGGATCAGACCATTCATGGCGCATGAGAATCTTGACCAACACACATATCATCTTTAGTATTTAGACAGGAAGATTGACTCTCCTTGTTAATGACCAATATTTAAAACATTATTTTCAATGATAGTCTAGGGTTGTGCCCTACCCAATGTACATAGTTTTTTTTTTTTTTTTTGGTCTTGTGTTTTTTTTCATTCATGTAAATAAGCGTCATGTGTGAACATGTTTTCTGGCTTATTTGTGTGTGGCTGAGTTGAAAAGAGTCTTGTGACACTATAACATTTGGCTAACCGTCGGTTCTCCTTCTTTGTTTTGGTTACGTCTTCTGGTCAGTGATGTTATGACAGAAAATGTGATCGTTACATAAGGAGAGTTTTGTTTTGAACCATGATACCTGTGTCTATCCTAGAAACCTTATGCCCATACTTGGTTCTTTATGTTTCATTTTTTTCACGCTTATCCAATCAACTAGAATAGGAAAAGGGGAAAATATAAATGAGAAAACATAAATCAGACGTATTTATATGCTTCTATGAAGGAACAACCTCCCCTTCTATTAATAATTCAGGATCCCTCTTATGCCCATGAAATGAATAAGTGCCTATGCACAGTCGTATTTAAATACATTTTCCAGGCTTGGTGGAAGTGGAGAAATGTTTTTGTTCCATAAGTGACTCTATCGGGGTACTTTCTAGGTCTATTGGTAGCAGAGCAGCACCAAAGATAAAAAACTATACTCTAAAAATATAAATCTTGCGAACTATACTCCCCCTTTTTGATTCGAAACAATGTGATATTGTTGATCTTATGTTTTTGTTCATCCGAGATGGGAGAAAGGGGATTATCATTATTCACGAGGTAAGTGGGGAAACCAAAGTGATCTGCACGATGAATCAATACTCCCGGAAGAACTAGACCCCGCATAAAAGAATCAACCTAAACAGAGAAGCTGGAATTCTACCAGTGCATTGCCAAGTGTTGTCACTGCTACAACACCCTCCAAAATATTTTCCTACTCCCAAATTTTGGAGCCTGGTTTGACCTTTCATATTATCGTTGCAAGCATTAAGAATTATTACATGTGTTTTCTCTAAGTGTTTTGGTCCTATTTGCAAGAAAATCAAAAGTGTCACCTATTCACATGTCAAGTGTTGCACGTTGTACAAAAGATATTTTTAGTGGTTTCTAGGGGTAGTATTTGTGTAAATGAGCTGTGTGCGACACCTATATACGAAGTTTCAAGCACTGTCGCATAAGTGTCATCACAGTTTTCACAAAGTGTATCTTTGGTGTCGCACTTGGTGTAAGTCATCACAAAGTTGTCACACTAAGGGAAGTATGTTGTTTATTTGTTATGGGTGATGTATTTTGTGTCGTAAAGTGTTATAAGTGTGTGATCATAGTCAAGTCTTGTTACTATTCACATCAACTTCATAGATCCCACACTTAGTAAAATCTAGAAAAGTTTATGATCGATAAACCTAACCTCACCCAACATTCCTGAACTGCGCATTACGCGGTCTAAACCCACAAGAAGAAATACTACCTCTTGGTACTGCACAATTCATGGTTCTTTCCTCCCATAATTGTGCATTGTATATTCTTATGCTCAATCTAGACCCCTGAGCTCTAAAATTGTGCAATCCTTCCCTCCAACCAAGCCTAAATTGTGCATTGTGTAGTCTCACTCCTCAATCCCTAGCCTTGAGGGAAGTCAAATAGTCATGTAGGTAGTCAAAGAGTCACAAGGGAGGTGAAGGATCACCCCATTGGTTATATATACATCCTCATCATACAAGAAAACTAATTTTCACCTTGGATCCTCCCACAAGGCATGAGAGAGACAAGCCAGTTCTTTTGGAGAGCAAGTAATGGCTCGAAGGCTCCAGTATTGGAGCTAGTGGTGTTTGTTATATACATGTGTCTTGGGAATTTTACTTAATATATGAAGTTTTATGACCAACGCATTCTTCATGCATGGATTATGAATACTTTTAATATTCTTTAGTCAATGTTTATGATTCGAGTTTGTTTTCACCTATACTAAAGTAGTTGAACTATTTCAATTATTTTAGTGCTTATCATATTAAGAATGTGTTGTAATGGTTTCAATGATCGTCGCATCTTTGAGGAATATTCCGCTGGATGTTAGACTTTCCTCTCCTCTTTGTGTGTGTCTCTACTAGAGTGGTACTACTTCCTCTATGTTAGAGGCTCACTTTCATTTCCCATTCATAGTAGAAGAATCTTGACACACCTCCAATTGAAAACTCACTAGGAAAACTCACTTGCTTTTCAAAGGCACATATGTGTTCTTCTCTCTTGCTAATAGTTAGAGCCAAGGAAAACCTTTAAGAAAATGGTAAATGGGCTTTATTTTGGATGGAGCTCATATCCTAAATGATGTGAGGTCTGATTGGGACCACATAATGGGGAGACTCCTTTGAATGTTGACAGGTCCATCACTATCAACACGTCCCATGGTCACTTTGAAGAGCATCAACATTGCAGCAAGAATGCTGCAACTCTTGGGGCTACCAACTTTACTTTATCAACCCAGGGTTCATACAAAATTGGAGGTGACAGTGCTGTATACACAAGTAAATGTGATGGGTCTGCTCATTGTCACTGCTAAGCTAGTGATAGACCACTAAGGTTTCTCAAACAAAACTTCTATCGATTTAGAAGAAGCTTGATTACCAATGGGGAAAGATAAATCTACTCTTAGAGAAATGTTGTCTACTACAGTAAGGAAAAAGATTGAAATAAAATGCTAAAACACACCATTTTCTAACTTATTTCTAAGAGGATATGCTTCAAAAGAATGCTAAGTTAACATGTATGCAATTCTACTATCCTAAGCATGCAAATTCAAAGCATCAAACATTCTACTGTTGTGCATGTAAATGAATAAAATAATTCTGTTTTTCTTTTTGTCCTTTTTTATTTGAAAGTGTGAAAGCTAATCCAAGTGAATGGGGCGCTCTTCCTCATAATCTTGCTTTTCTCTTTTGAGTACAAACTCTGTGGGAACTGTGTGAACATAAAATAGTTTGCTATGTTAGCAAACCATGGAGAGAGAACTAAAATGGCGAATAAGTGTTCATCTGGTAATTGATCATCAACCATTCCTTCCTCCCCTACAGAAAAAGTTAATCTGGACAAAAAATCTGCAACAACATTTTCCCAGCTAGGCTTATCAACAATAGTTAAATCAAAATGCTGTAATAAAAGTAACCATCTAATAATACGGACATTCACATCATGTTTATTCATTAAATATTTAATTGCAGCATGGTCAATATGTACAAATGTTTGATAACTTGTAATGTAATGCCTAAATTTGTTTAATAAATGCACAATAGCTAGGAGCTCCTTTTTGGTAACTGTGTAGTTTAGTTTGGATTTTGAAAGATTCTTACTCATAAAGTAAATGGCATAAGGAAATTTGTCATCTATCTAGCTTAGAGATTCTCGTATGGCTTTGTGTGAGGCATCATCATGTATATGAAAAGGAAGGGCCCAATTTTGGCCTCAGAGAATAGGTGCAGTGGTCAACTTGTCCATCAGGGTGTCCAGGGCCTCTTGACAACCTTTTGACCATACAAACTTAGAGTCTTTGGCCAACAACCCAAATAAAGGAGAAGCTAGCTTGTTGAAGTCTTTTATAAACCTTCGATAGTATCCAGCTAAACCTAGAAAACTTCTAACATCTCTTTTCTTTTGCGGAAGTGGGACCCTTTGGATGATGGATATTTTGTTTGGGTCCACCTGCAGTCCTTGCTAGGATATTGAATGACCTAGCACAGTCCCTTCAGTCGTCAAGAACTCACATTTTTCATGACTAAGGGATAGGTTCATTTCAATGCATTTGTTCAACACCTTACCTAAGTTGGACAGAGCCTCCTGGAAATCACACCCATAGGGTCTAAAATCATCCATATAAATATCTATTGCATCATGGACTAGCTCGACAAAGATACTCATGATTTCTCTATGGAAAGTGGCAGGGGCATTGCATAGGCCAAAAGGAAGGACCCTATAGAGAAAGTACCCCAAGGAAAAGTGAAGGTTATCCTGGTCTTCCATGATGATATGGATTTGATTGTACATGCTAAATCCATCTACGAAAGAGAAAAACGTTTTCCTTGCCAGGCCATCTAGCACTTGGTCAATGAAAGGTAGAGGGAAATGTTCCTTCTTTGTCGCTTTGTTTAACTCTCTGTAATCGACACAAATCCTTGACTTCCCATTTTTCTTTGGAACCAACACCAAAGGAGAGACCCACTCACTATCTAAGATAGGGTAAATGAATCTTGCATCTAGCAGCTTTGCAGTTCTTCTTTAACTATATCCTTGAGAGCTGGATTCATTCTCCTTTGGGGTTGTCGGACTGGTTTGCAACCTTCTTTGATATAGATGTGGTGAGTACACACCAAGGGGTGCACTTCCTTCATTTCTTTGTAACTCCAAGCAAAGGCATCCAGGTGTTCCATTAGCATGTTGCACAACTTTACCTCTTGGTGTACAGAAAGACATGGGTTGATTTTCAAAGTTCTCATAGGGCCAAATTCTATGTTTGACATGGGTAGGATTTGAATCATCTAAGCATAGATCAATCTGATGGTTGTTCTGCGTTTCCTTTACTACTTCCTCTAAGGAAAATGTTCTGGGAGTTGGACTTTGGAGTATGTGCTCAATCAACTCATATTCATCCGGTTGTCCTCCTCCCAATGGTTGTTTCTAAGTTATAGATTTGGGCTGAATAAACTTAATCTTCTTCCTCCTCCTCCAGCGATAAAGGTAAGTCATGTTATAGAGATGACTGGTAAGGAGGGTATAGGACCAACTATTTGGACATATGCCCATTTTTTATAGTCATATTTCTAGCCTTGTAGCTAATGTAGACATCAGTAGTGGCTAAGGGCTTCCAAGGATGAGAGGGTAACCAGTAAGTTTGACCTTAGGCTGGAGAAATAGGAAATCTGCAGGGTACTCCCAAGAGTCAATGGAGACCATCAAATCCTCCACAATCCCCTTAGAGGTCATTATGGAACAGTCTGCAAGTTGCAAGATTGTTGTGGTCTTTCTCAATGAACCCTCGAGGTTGAGCTTGAGCATGGTGTCCTTGGTCATCACATTAATGGAAGCCCCAAGATCAATCAAAGTATGTGGGACAATGGTGCCATTGATGTGCACATCTACTACAGGGATTCTAGGGTCCAAATAGTTTCTACAAATTACCTACCCCAACATTAAGTTGGACAGCTGTCCAATGAAATTAGTGGTAGGGGCATCTCTTTTTCGCCTCCCTAGATGTTTTAATCACTTCTAATTAATCAACTTGTTGTAAATAGGTACATATTTTATAGCTTGAAGAAGTGGAATTTTGATACATAGATTTTTAAATTCTCCCAGAAGTTCAGTCTCTTCCGGGGTAGGCTGGATTGGTTGAGTTAATCTCTCAGGAAAGGGTGGTGGATTTACTTTAGGCATGCTCTCCTCTCTTTCTTCCTCACTCTCCCTAGGTGGAGGTAGAGGTTGGTTGTCCAAGAGTACTCTCCCAGATCTCAAGTTGATTTCCTGAATCTCCATAGCATAAGCAAGATAAGATGTCTCTCCACTATATACTTGTTGTGCCTGTCTTTTGTTTGGGTTTGGATTTGACTGGGCAGGCATCTGGGGTTGGTTAGGTGGAGCAAGGTATAAAATATATGGTTGAGTAGGTGGTGAAGGCAATAAAGCTGGAGTGTTGTTGTATGGGGGCCTCCACCCCTAGGGTAGTTCATTTCATTGAGGCTGTGGCAAAGCATATGGTTGAAATGACTAGCTGGTCAGCTGGGAATGATAATGAGGTGCAAAGGACCAAGGAGGAGGTGTAGACCAGGAAGCATGAGTAGGGTCCCCCTAAGAGGGAATGGATGTGGTTTGGTTGGGGTTGTAGTATGCATGGGATGACCCTCGTATGCCCTGCTAGTATGACTGAGGCCTATGAGGTCTCTTTTGATTTATGTAGCAGAGTTGTTCAGTCACTACTTGAGCTCCCTGATATACATCTTTTAGTCTAGGTAGCGAAGGGCACTTGTTTGTGGAGTGGTTTTCTTCACAAACTGAGCAGACTTCAATCAGGTTTAATGGAAATTCATTCCTAGGGTGCCTCCTTGTGCATCTAGGGCAGAAAATGGCTAAGGCTCTCTCTGCTTCCTCCTATTTTCTCTTAATGTGCATAGTGTCCATCTGTAGGGCAAGGGTTTGCAGCATCTCACTCTTGAAATCTTTCAACATGTTTCCAATTTCACCCTTGATGGATGTATTGGAAGAGGATGGACTGACCATAGGTTGACTACCCCTACCCCTTTTCCTAGCTTCCCTAGAATGGTTTCTAAAGACACTCTTGATATCTCCATAGGGTAGTGGGTAGATGTCCCCTCCTGCTAGCAGGTTTAGGGTATCCAGAAGATCTCCCCTTACCCCTCTAAGCAGGACTAACTTCAGTGACTCAGGGTCAAGTGTGCACTTGGCACTTTTGGAGCTAAGCTGAAATCTTTCTTCATAATCCTGTAGGGATTCATCATGCCCTAAGGTCATCCTAAAAATTTCCTCTTTAGTGTCTTTATACCTACAATAGTCTCGATACTTGTGATGCTATCCCTAGGTAAACCCATCTGAGCCCAAGTTGTGATGCTATCCCTAGGTAAACCCATGAACCAGCGCAAAGAGGCATCCTTGAGAGTGGATGGGTATAGTTTCAACTTCTCCTCATCATTGGTGTAATCATAGGTTCTGTATGTGATAGAAAACTCAAACAAGGAAGTGTCTGGATCTTCTGAGGTCAGGGCATGGAAAATGGGAAGGGTAGAGGGGCTTATATTCTTCATATTGGTATCCCCATTCGTTTCCTTGATGGGGAAGACACCCTCAACTCTTTCTCTATTTCCTTTGTCATTTCTATTTTCAGTCATTAGGTCAGTTGGAATGGGTTCTTCTTCTTCTTCTCCCCATGTAGGGTCTTCAATATCTCTGGTTGTTCGCCTAAGGGTTCCTCCAATTCACAACCACCGAAGAGGAGGGACGGTTGTTTGTTTGAAGCAGTGGGTGTATTTGGAAAAAAAATTCCTAAGTTATCCCTATTCCTACGAGGCATGAAAGAAGTGTTTTTGTTTTGTTTTGTGTTTTTTTCGAGCTTTGAAAATAATTGCAGAATTGAAATTGCAGATTGAATGAAAACTAATTGGTTGAATGAAAACTAACTACTTGAATGAAATCTTACTTGTAGAATGGAAATGAAAGCAAAGAATGAAAAATGGAAAATAAATAAAACTAAATTACTTTTGCAGAAATGAAACTAATAGCATAATATCAGAGACAAGAAATCGAAGAAAGAAAGTAGTACTCACATATTACTCAGACACCTCCCTGACAACGATGCCAAAAAATGATGAGCACCAGTATTACAGTGAGAATGCTGCAACTCCTGGGGCTACCAACTTTGCTTTATCAACCCAGGGTTTGTACAAACTTGGAGGTGACAGTGCTGTATACACAAGTAAATGTGATGGGTATGCTCATTGTTATTGCTAAGCTGACGATAGACCACTAAGGTTTTTCAAACCAAACTTCTATGGATTCAAAAGAAGCTTGATTACCAATGAAGCGAAATCTACTCTAAGAAAAGATTGTCTATTGCAGTAATGAAAAAGACTGAAATCAAATGCTAAAACACACCATTTTATAACTAATTGCTAAGAGGCTATGCTTCAAAAGAATGATAAGTTAACATGTATGCAATTCTATTGTCCTAAGTATGCAAATTCAAAGCATCAAACATTCTACTATCTTTTGGTGATATGGCAAGTGGCTTAGGGATGATGGTGAATGGCTAGAAGGTTGGGGATACTAGTAGGGGACCTTTTCTAGTTTCCTAGAGGTTTTTTCCTCAATTCAGCCTCAAAACAGGCCACTACAGGTAAACCTATAGGATGTCCTAATGCATTCTACAAGATGTCCTGAAAACCGACAGGATCCCCTGTATTTCTACAGGATACATCCGAGAGAAAAAGTATGAGTGTTGAAGGCCATGATGGAAGGCTTACGGAAGGTGGTTGGTGGATGGAATGAGGTAAGGGAGTGCCTAGGACCACTTCAGAACTCAAAACCAAGGTTGGGAGATGGTTGGATTTTCTCAACAAACTTGGAGAAGTTTCCTTGTGAAATGATGAAATTAGTGAGGGTTTTAGTGAAAGAAAAGAATGATCATGGATGGATGAAGCTGGAATGAGATTGTTGTCTATGAAATCTCTCTGTACTTCTGAAACACCTACACTGCATCAAACATTGACATTTGCCCAAAAATCATGTAAACAAGAAGAATTTCAATTATCTAAGGAAAACATAATTTCATGAGCTAGTTGCCTACTTTATGCATAGGAAAACTTGTAGAATAAGATGGAACATTGATGAGATCTAATGTAAGACTGAAGGTAGGAGAAATGATAACTAAATACTACTCTTGAAAATTGATCAAATGCTGGCCTAAGTACAGAAAACCCTAAATTCCATGAGAAACTAGATTCTATATTTTTGGGGCTGCATAGGAGTTATTTCCTCAAACCATGATCCCTAAAGGAAGGAGTGAGGCCAAAACAACCTATTGATAGATTTTTGATGTTCCTTTATCTCTTCCAAACTACTACTACAGTAAAGAACAAATGGAAGCAATCTAATAAGAAAACTAATCAAATCTACACTACTTGCAGTGAAATAATTCTAAAGACAATTCAACCATTAATCTTTGATTTCAATATAAGCATAGAAATACAAGAAGAGGAGCCTTTGCTGCTAGGGTTGGGCCCTAACCCAAGAGCTTCAACCCTCTGAGTTAACTCAATGTTGGATCAAGGAATCACTCGTTCTCATTATCAAAACAAAAGTTTACATAACAATCTCTTCCACAAGTCTTGAACTCGAAATTGACTAGTGTTTTTACCGCAAAAATTAGAATCCTAATGAGGCTCGAGGCCTCTTTATTTATACAACTGAAGTCCCCAATGAATTCCTTAAATCTAGGGAAGCTCGGCTCCCAAACTCGATATAAACTAGCTCTTTAACTATCACTTGCTCAACTTCCTTTTGATCTCCATGACTTGGATGCTTGTACTCCGAGCTAGTGTGATTGATGGAGGAATATTCGAATGAGGGAGGATTAAATGACTAGGATCTACCTCCTATAGTCTCATTCGAGTTTCAGCCCTTAATTAGCCAAAATTCCATGATTTTCTCTCACAAACCGACAATCAATGCACATTAGTCCACTAGGCATAATATCTCACTTTGACTCATCTCATTAAAAAAAATATAATCAAAATATGTAATAAATTGTGAGAAGAGTTGATTTGACTAAGCTAGGAGGTGGATTAAGGTCCATATAGTTACCCAATGATGAGGCTCATCACTCTGTGGTCGATCAATGTTGTGAAAAGTGTTTAAGTCTTCTTCTTGTGTTCTAAGTGTCAAATTCACTTTCTCACCCATGATTAGTACTCGATGAATCCATAAGAAAACCTCTCTTTTGAAATCTTATATAAGAATTATGCATTCCTTAAGGTAAGGCTTGTGTAGTCTCTAGGAATAGAGCTTGACCAATTCCCAATTAGATTTCTTGCATAATCACTATTAACAATGAATGAGTAGTCGAAAGTACAGTGTCTGCACAATGCTAAAACTATGTCGACATTCAGTGTGCACTTTCCATTTACTATCCCCCTCGCCCTGGTTGCAATTTTGCTTCTATTTCGGTGAGTTTTCTCAAATGTCACTTTCACACACCTTTTCTTTCACAAGTGTTTCTTTCAGGATCATGACTATTGTTTTATCTTTATTTTACTTTAATAAGTGAATTTTTCATGTTATATTTTCTCTATCACATGCCGCTTTCAATTTTGTAGCATTTGCAGGTGTCGTTTTCATGTTTTCTTAATGTCACAACTATCGCTTCTAACTATTTTCACTCATGTATGTGTCACACCTTTACACATCATTAGAGGCAGTTCTAACACACTCTTATATGTTAGATAGTCCTACATACCATAAGAATAGACAATAGACACTTTCATGTAGCTTAGCACACTTTCTGGTCACAGTCGACATTTGTGTTGCAACTTATATTCTAAGTTTCACAATGTGGCGTTTCAACATTCAGTCTTAGAAATATGTATCACTTTTATGTTGCTTCAAGGTGTGATTGTTGTTCATGAGTCTGGTGCATTCCCTTGGCTTCTATTGATGGCTTTAATGTTTGTGATTAGTGTTTTTGACTTATTCAAATGTATTTTTCTCTCTTACTCTACTGATCCCACACTTAGCCATTTTGGAGCTCTTCTTAGTCCTCCTATGCAATGTAAATTATTAATACATGAACTCTCCTCTAGGTGATGAGAACAACCTATCCATGAGCCTTAATGATGAGATATCTCCCTCGCATACTTGTGCAATGAGTCTATCCCAAGGTAATTTCCTATCAATGCACATTGAGAACTTTCAAAGCATAGTCACTAACCCTTGTTGAATGCATTGACTCACTGCAAAAATATTTGAATGGTTCTACCTTGTATAGAAAATAAAATTATGCAATACAAGGTTTCTTCCTTCTCACAATTTAGTGAGAACCCTCTAGAGAAAGTGACATGATATTTCTTTTCTTCCTTAGCCATCTGCGCAATATCCTCTTCCAATTATCCTCCTTTGGCACATGCCACATTTCTAGTGGATAGTTAGCCACTATAGAAGCAAATTGTTATATCATAGGAACCCGCCCCTCAAGCGTAGCACATGTTGTAGTTACATTTCCTAGTCTTGTCTCCTCTATTGAATAGAACCCCTCACTGTGCCATGCCTTGTCCTTCTTTCCTCCCTATTGCATGTCATAATTCTAGTGGACAATGGTGCCTTTCTAGATCACTATTGAAGAAAATGGTGCCTTTCCTTAAGTTTCCCTCTCATTTGTAGTGCATGTTGTAGTTTTAGTTAGAAGGTCATCAACCCTTTTCCACTAGACTCTCTCACTACGAAGTCACTAAGTCCTTCCCTACCTCCCTAGCTAATGTTGTAGTTCTATTCAATAGTCAGGGCCCCCCTCAGTCACTGTGAATCTCAATTGTACTATCACTATCTCCTTCTCTCTTGAGCCTAGTGCATGTCATAGTTTTAGTTAAAAATATTATAATCAATATCTCTTACACTTGACCATTGTGTTGGACCCTGACGAGCCCCTCTTTATAGTACACGTTTCCATTCTAGTGAGTAACGATTCCTTACTCATCCACTACCAAGCTCAACTATGCCATTCTCAGCAAGCCTTCTCTTTTCAGCCCTTACATAGGCCCATCACAAGAAACTTCTTCCATGAGAAATGTAGGGATAAAATAGATGATTTCAAGATTAATCTTGCCTTGTCATGAATGATTTTCATTGGTAGGTGTACCACCTCAAAAGGGAAAATATATGCTCAAGGAATATGTCAAGGAGAAGGAACAAAGAAGCACTTACAGGGAATAAGTACAAAGAAGAACCATCATGGAGAGATGAAGAGATCTGGGAACATGAAAGAATGAAGACATTTCATGATGACTCAGAAGGTCCCATAATGATCCAAGACCCTTTGGAGTGTGAACATGAAGCACAGGTCATATCTATCATCAAGAATATGAGACACAACATCGAGGAGAACAACTTGGCAATGCCACATCATCATGAAGTTCCATGTCATAAATGCCAAGTCATGGCTTGAATAAGTGTCTATCATCAAGAATATGAGACACAACGTCAAGGAGAACAACTTGGCAATGCCACATCATCATGAAGTTCCATGTCATAAATTCCAATTCATGGCTTGAATAAGCGTCAAATGTGTCAATCAGTCTTGCCACATGATGTGGATGTAATGATGTATTTTCAAGAAAATGACAAAATGTAAATGTGTGGAAGTCCAAGCGTCACATGTGGAATATGAAAATTCACATGTGTAGCAAAGAGTCAAAAGAAATTCAAAGGACATTTAGGATTCCAAGGGTCATGAGGAAAGCTCAAGAGTCATAGGGATATGAGAGGTCATTCCTCTTGTTATAAAAAATACCTCATAACTCAAGCAAGAGGATTTTGGAGGCTTAAGGTTTGGAGAGATAGTCTTGGCTTCTCTAACTTGGTATAGGAGAGAAGACTATTCTTTGGAGAAGCAAGAAATGACTTAATGTTCCACTACTGGAGCTAGTGGCTCATCATTGTAACTGTCTACTTGGATCTTTCACTTAATAATTGAAGCTCATTGAACCAACACATTTTCATGCATGTATCATGAATATTGTAAGACTATTCTTTGGATGTTTGTGGTATATGTTATTTTCATATGTACTAAAGAAATTGAACTATTTTATTGGCTTTGGTGCTCATCTTGTTGAATGTGTATTGTATTTTCTTTAATGATCGTTGTGTCTATGTGATATACTTCACTAGATAACTAACAAATATTTTCTTTCTCTCATGGGCCTCTCTTAGGATAGTATTATTACTTTAATTCTAGAGACTCACTTTTGTTTGCCCTCTCATTAAGGCCTCCTTTTGCACATTGTAATCGATGTTTCACAATGTCAACTTAATTGTTTTTTCAAATGTTATGTGTATATCACATATGTTATTCATTGAAACCAATACAAACCTTAGAGTTATGGTGGTCGGGACAATACTCCAAATGGGGTTCCTACTCCAAATGGTGTGAAGTCTAATTGGGACTTCACATCGTGGAGACCCCATGTATGTTGGTGGTATCCAGAACTGTTAACACAACTATTGAGGAAATGTAATATCTCAACACATTAACATTGGATCAACTACATGTAACACTAAACACCTATGAAATGATAACCTCAAAAGGAATATCTACCTCAAAGGAGGAAACCTTCAAAGCTGACAAGAGGAGAAAATAGGATCAAGAAAGTGTGAGCAATGGATCTGATGAATAAGAAGCCAAGTTTGTCACAAAATTAAGAGAGGATCCATTAAATACAATGGTAAGTTTCCCTTTAAATGATTTAACTGTGGAAAAAAGTAGGTCATTATGCATCTACATGTTCATATAAGGAAGAAAAGAATGAGTATGATCATAAAGAGAAGAATAAATATAGGAAAGTAAAGAAGGAAAAGAAGTTCAAGAAGAAGGGCTTATATACCCAAGAAGACAACAATTCCTTAGAAGATGAAGATGAATAGCCTTCTGATGAATAAATAATAAAATAAAGAACAAAAAAATCCATGTTCATGGCCTTAGACACTCTAGGTGAAGGACAATGCGAGTTTGATGAAGAAGAGGTTGAAATAGATATGGAATGTGAATTGATTAGTTCCTTAGAAGATTTTTTTATTTATGAAAATGAATAAGAAGAAGAAAGAGATGCTAGTAAAATTTGAATAAGAAAAGGATAGATTTGAATATTCATCACTTCTTTTGAAGGTTAAGTTGTAAGAAGCAAAGAAAATTGAAGACATCTTGTTATAATATCTAAAAGAGAAGTGAAATGAGTGTGAAAATATAGAAGAAGAAATAGTCTCTCTTAGAAAGGAATTTGATAAAACCAAGACACAAATGAACCAAAACTTAAATTTTATTAAAGGTTCTAAAAAGTTAGATTAAATTCAAAGTATTCAGAGATCTACTCTCATCAAAACTAGTCTAGAATTTGATGGACAATCAAGCACCAAGAAATTTGAAGACAAAAAACCAAACAACTATGTTGCAATAGTTAAATGACCTAATAAAATTGTAGTCAAAGTAAATGAAAGGAATTAGTAGTAGCAAAATAAAGGTCATAATAGAAATTCAAAGAGCCATAGAGATCAAGTGATAAATGTATCGTGTATATTTGCAACTACTAATGAAGTTTTAATCAAAATCACAAGACACAAACCTACCCTACTGCTTTACAAAAGTTAATTCACAATTTAGAGCAAAAATTTCAGATATGCAATAAGAAATAACGCACATGCACACAATAGTTTTCCAGGGGAAAGAAATCTGCTAAAAATCCCTTGCCTGCTTGCATTAATCTTATGAATAGAGATGCCTTACAATTGCTTTTCTCAACTGAGAATAACATGTAAGTGAATAACCTATCTCTTTGCTTACTAAGAATCTCTGACCCAAACTTAGCCAATTTTTACCTTTGCTTGAGCCCCTATTTCCTTGCACAATTCCTTGAGAAATTAGGCCCCTATTATTTAGGAATTTCTCCAAAATGGATTACATAATTCCCAAGGTTGATCATCGGACTGCATGCAAAACCTTTATACTATTTATTCTCTACATGCACTAGCTATTTTGGGTTGATTGATCAATTAACTAGATGATCATTGAGTTACATTGAAGTCTCACTACACAACTGACCTTCTGCTAGTTCCTCCGACAGTTGGAACTAGTTTAGCTGAAAACAACTTGAGATAAATGACCTTGATTGCTACAAATTAGCAATCACGCATGCTTAACTGAACTTTGAATCCTCCAACTTGAATTTACTAAGTAAAGTGGGTGACACAAGCCATGTCACACAAGTTAACTACATCCAAGTTGTATGCTGACGTGGAAATTCGAATTTTCTCAATTAATCAAGGTAAACACAAATTGATAATTTCTTGCTAAATTTTTCTACACTACCTCTCAACAAGAAAGGGATTATCCACCACCCCTATCATGCACCTATGGAACTCAAACTTCCCTCTTGAAAAAGGATTTGTCAAAATGTCAGCATCTTATTCCTCTGTTGAAATGTAATGTAGCAACATTATCTACCTCTGTACATAGTCCTGTAAATATTGATACCAAATATCTATATGTTTGGATCGAACACGAAATACATGATTCTTAGAGAGATTGATGCAACTCTGATTTTCACAGTAGATCACAGTTGGATCCATCATTTAACCAAACAGTCCAACAAGTATCTTTCTTATCTATATCACCTCACATGTTGATTGACTTGCAACCATGTATTATTCTTCTGTTGAGCTAAACACCATAGATATTTGCTTCTTGTTGTACGATGAAACAAATGTAGACCCAACACTAAAAATTCCACCTCATGTACTCTTTTCGTCTGATGGACTCCCCACCCAATATACATTTGTGAAGCCACACAACTTTACTCGCTTTATTTTTCTGTACCATAGTCCAAACTAGGTAGTGCATCTAAGGTAACATAAAACATGCTTATCTTCCTTCCAAGGTAAGTTGTTTGGCCTAACCATAGCTTGGCTCAGCTGGTTGATTTCATAGCACATATTTAGTTGGGTGTTCACAAGATACATTAGTGAACCCACTAACTTCCGATAAATGGTAACATCCACTTCTTCACCTGAAGTGGCATACTCCTTCCTCCAGTTGATCGCTAGAGGTTTCTCCATGGGTTTGTAACTCTCCATGTAGAATCTATGTAGTATCTCATTTTCATACTTTCCTTGAGACATAAATACTTCCCCATCACCTTGCCATACTCCTAACTCGAGGAAGTAGTGCATGAGACCCATTTCCTTCATTTCAAATTCCCTTGCAATGGCCTCCTTCTAAGATTTGATCAGCTTCTCATCACCAGTTAAAATCAACTCATCAAGATATAATAAAACAATAATAAATTTACCTTCTACCAAGGTATTATAGAGGTTTACATCCACTTCAATTTTGGTGAAGCTCAAACTAGTGGTATAGTTGTCGATCTTGGTGTACCAAGCACATGGTTCTTGTTTGAGATCGTGTATCTTGCTTGAGCCTACACACATGAGACTCTCGATCAAATGCCTCAAAACCTTCTGGTTGCTTGATGTACACCTCCTCCTCAATAACCCCATTGAGGAATGTCATTTTTACACTCATCTGGTGGATCTTCCACCTCATTTACGCAGTGAGTGCAATAATTTATCTAATGGATGAGTACCTTGCTATAGGAGAAAAGGTCTCCTCATAGTCAATTCTCGCAACTTGAGAGTACCCCTTGGCAAAAAAACAGGAATTATACTTCTCTATGCTTTTATCTGTGACCTGCTTCACCTTGAATATGCATCTCGAACCAACTACTGATTTATCTGTTTGTCTTAGGACTACTTCCCAAACATTTTTCTTTACAATGTATTTTTATTCTTCCACCATTGCATCAACCCATATAGTTTTGTCTACTCCTTCCTCCAAATAGGATAGCTTAGTCTCTACAAGCTCAATCATTAGAGCCATGTAGCTAGTGTACCGTTCAAGTGACCTTATCTGCCTGTGTAAATTTGAAGGAGCTCTCACATTATCCCTCACATCATGCACAAGTCTTTCAGCTTCTGTTGTTAATTTTTTTCCTTCTCTCGATGGCTCTTATTGAGTGGTTGTCTCCACTCTCTGATCCTTAATTTTTGTCTTCTCCACAACTTCCTGAGGCTCCTCTTTTGGAGCTAAAATCTCCTCTTCTGGTGGGAATCTGAAGCTCCCTCTCAAGAGAGCACCACGTCACTTTATCCTCATCAAACTTTATATCCCTTCGTACAAATGTCAATATGAGGGTTGGAAAGTACAAACTGTAGTTGTGGGGAGTTTTTATGTAACCCACAAATACCCCCAATTCTCATATCGGCTCGAGATTCTTCCTTGATTCTTTGGAGACATGGAAGTAAGCAGAGGCTCCAAAAATCCTAAAGTGCGACACACATAGCTTTCTCCTAGAAAAATCCCCCTATGGTGTAATCATGCCAAGAATCCGATGAGGACTCCAGTTTTGTAAAAATATTGTTGTGTTACATGAGTCAACCCACAAGTTTAGAGGTAGGCCTTGGTCATGCAAAATTTCCCTCACTGTTCCCACAATGTTATGGTTATTTCTCTCAGCTACCCCATTTTGATGTGCATTGTGGGGCGTTGTCAAATCTCATTGAATGCCTTATTTCGCACAATTTTGTTTGAATTCATTCAACACGTACTCACCTCCAATATTGTTCTTGAGAGCCTTCACCTTCTTTTCATTTTCTTTCTCAACTAGTGCCTTGAAATCTATGAACTTGGATAATGTTTCATCTTTCTTCTGCCTGAAGAAGATCCAACACTTCTGTGAGAAATAATGACCAAATATCTGTGTTTGGTAGTGCAGGTTATCGAGAAAGGTCCATAGACATAAGAGTGGATCCTTTCCAGGACTGCATGTGCTTTGTTGTCTCGATCATGGAGTGTTGATTTTGTGTACTTCCCCAAGATACATCTTGTTGCTCAAGTGTTCCTTTGGGGAGGTTGTTAGGTCCTTATAATACTAGTGAATCCCCATTATTGTTATTCTTAATGTAGCTCCCTAATGTTATTATTGTGCCCATGCATCCCCCATTGTTATACCCCATAGAAGCACACTATTATTATTTTTGTGCACTTACATTATTATTGTCATGTAGGATCTAATTATATTGTAACATCTTAGACTCCTATATATACCAAGGAGGCCTTATCATTTGTATCATCCAAGAATTGTTCATTTATATAATGTAAAGGAGTTCCCCCTGGAAAAGGATAATTTTTAAGTCATTGATTTACTTTTTCTTCTATTTTGTGAGATGGTTGCATAACATTTGGTATTATAGATTTGGATTTATAGGGTTTCACTACTTCAAACAGACCATGATAGAATTTTTTCTATAAAGTCTTTTCTACAAGGCTTCAGAAGATAAAATTTCGAACACATGGAGTCGAAATCTTGATTAACTTTGTGTAGAAATTCTAGATCTTGGTTCCCTATAGTTTTTGAAATATGGTCCAGATAATGTAAAGTTTTTTTAGGTTCCAGAATTCAATCTCAAACAGTTGAACGAGGGAAAACCAACATAACCTTCTCTCTGAGCATCAAAATTGAATTTTGTAAAAAGTGACTGAAATTTCATGCACTCTAGTTTCTCTTGTATTAATTTCAAGGCCGAATGTTGAAAAAGTGGCACATGGCATACCATACAAGTTCACTCTACTGGACTAGTCCATAATCAGATTATCGTGGAAGATTTGGTATAACTTTATATTGAATAATCCAATCTTGTTCTGGCTTGCGGCATTGGAAATAAGACCTAGATTTATACTATAGGACTGAATTTTAGACAATCGGAGGCAAAAATTTCAAAGATACAGCAGTTTCAATATCGATCTCTAAAAAGAAAGAAGAAAAAGGTGTGCATTTTTTTAAAATTTGCATAAATTATGTTTGAATAAATTTGTCTGAAGTAATTCAAAGGGAATAGTAAATCATATATATCATTATTTTATTTCAATATGCCTCGAATTATATATCTATATATATATATATATATATATATATATATATAAACTCCCAGTAAACAACCAGAAAGCTCTACTATGGCACATAAAGAAGAGGAAGAAATGCAACATGATATATCAAAATTATGTGACCAAGTGTAACAAATTTCGCTCTCCCAAAGAGTAACCAAAAATGAATTGGAAGCTAAGATAGATGGTTTAGAGAATGGTTTAAAAGTAGACGTGGAAGGTTTGAAGCATGGATTAAACGAAGAAATGGAAGGTTTGAAGCATGGATTAAAAGTAGACATGGAAGGTTTGAAGGAAGGTTTGACAAAGTTACTACAAGAAATGTTTCCTAATGGTGACAAGGTATTCTCTGAAACTCATGATCAGAGAAAAAAGGAATGTTAATCATGATTTTAGAGACTCTACCTTTGGGTTGAAGACCAACCACATTCCAAATATCGATATGAGTAATTTTGATGGCAAGGATCCGGTAACATGGATACTACAGATAGAGAAATATTTTGATCTAAATGATTTGTAACCCTCACAGAAGGTACGTGTTGCATCTTTATATTTAGAACCCATCGGTTTGTATGGTATTAATGGATTTTTTCTCATAAACCACTTATTACTTGGTCAATTTTTATGGAGTTAATGATAGAGAATTATGAGGATATAAAGAGAAACACCTTCTTTGTCCATTTGTTAAATCTCAAACAAAAGGGTTCAATGGTGGAGTACATTGAGAATTTCCAAAAAGTGAATATTAGGTTAACTGGTATTCCAGAGGAGAATAGGATTGATGTCTTCCTAAGGACTTTAAAGGATAACATACAACATGAGGTTCACCTTTGGGAACCTGATTCATTTGAGAAGGCATTTAGGGTGGCAAAAAAGGTTGAAAAAACATTTATGGCAATAAATAAGTCTACCACTCACAACTGTAAAGATGAAAGTGTTGTTGCTCCTAGTCTTCCACAACCTACAAGGTTGACACCACAAAAATTAGAGGAAAAAACAGAAAAATGGATTTTGTATAGTTGTGATAGCAAATAAACTAAAGTTCATAAGTGTTATGAGAACAAATTATTTTACATAGATTGTGAAAAGGAGGAATAAAAGGAACAAGAAACATCAAAAGAAAGGGATATACACCAAGAACCAACCCTAGAGAAAGAATAAATTAATATAACCATCTCTTATAATACATTAGTGATAGTTACCACTCCTAAAACTCTTAAGATAGAAGGATATATCAAGAAGGAAAATGTAATAGTTCTGATTGATTTGAGTAGTACCCATAATTTTATTCATTGTAAGAGAGCAGAGGAATTGAATCACTTTCTATATCCAGAACTAGAGTGTCAAGTGATGGTTGCAAATGGAGGAACTATAAATTGCTTTGGAAAGTTCCATAATATTAATCTAACCATGGGGGGATATGTATTGAATAGTCCAATTCTTTCCTTTCCAATGGGTGGTGCCGATGTTGTACTAGGAGTCTAGTGGTTACAATCTTTGGGAATGATAGCTTTTAATTTTCAAGAAATTTTCTTGACATTTTTTTGGGAAGGAAAGGAAATTGAATTAAGAGATATCACAGGGAAACCAACAAAAATAAGAGGTCTAATGGCATGAAAAAGCTTCTCAAGAAAGAACAATAAGGTGTAATTGCACAATTATTCTCACTAAAGGTTCAAACATCGAAATCGTCCATTTCTCTAGATCTAAAAAAAGTCTTGGAAAATCATTCCAAGGAATTTGAGACTCCCAAAGGCCTCCCACCTATTCATGACCATGATAATGTTATTTTTGTTATTCCAGGATGTGTTCCTCCAAACATCATACCTTACTGATATCTGTATGCCCAAAAGAGTGAAATTGAATGTATGATTGTAGAAATGCTAGAGGCCAGTATAATTCAACCTAGTCAAAGTTCTTTCTCTGCTTCAGTAGTATTGGTACACAAGAAGGATGGATCATGGTGTATGTGTCCAGATTATAGGGAGCTAAACAAGCTCATTATTGAAGATAAATTTCCCATTCCTGTCATTGATGAATTTTTGGATGAATTACATGGAGCAATTTACTTCACCAATTTTGATCTTCGTTCAGGATATTATCACATTAGACAGAAGACTGGAGACATTATGAAAACATCATTTAGAACTCATGAGGGTCGTTATGAATTTTTCGTCATGCATTTTGGCCTTACTAATGCGCGTTCCACATTTGAAGGTTTGATGAATTCCATTTTCAAACCCTTCCTTAGAAAATTTGTGATAGTATTTTTTTATGATATACTACTCTACAATAAGTATTTGAAGTATCATGTTCAACATGTGGACAGGCTGCTGAAACTATTGGAGGACAAATAATTTTATGCATAAAACTCCAATTTTTTCTTTGGAGTACAAGAGGTGGAATATTTGGGTCATATTGTATCTCATGAGGGTGTTAAGGTTGACCCTAAAAAATTAAATCCATTAAGGAATGGAAAATACCCACAATTGTAAATCATCTTCGAGGATTTCTCAGGTTGACAGGGTATTATTGCACATTTTTTAAGCATTATGGGAGAAAAACAACACCTCTAACAACATTACTAAAGAAAGATGCATTTTCTTGGACTCTAGAAGCCACTAAGGCCTTTGAACATCTTAAAGAGGCGATGTGCGAAGCACTAGTCTTAGCTATGACATACTTCACAAAAACCTTTATTGTGGAATGTGATGCCTCAGGAAATGGAAATGGTGTTGTTTTAATGCAATAAGGAAGACCCATTGTTTTTGAAAGTCATCCAATCAAAGGAAAGTATTTATACAAACCTGTTTATGAGAATGAAATATTGGGAATGCTACATGCACTAAAGCAATGGTGACCTTACGTAATGGAAATACAATTCAAGGTAAAATTAAATCATGATACTCTTAAATATTTTTTGTAACAAAGATTATTTTCAGAAGAGCAGCAAAAAAGGGTCACAAAGATGTTATTTTATGACTTTGAAATCATTTACAAAAAAGGGAAGAAAAATGTTTTTGTAGATGCACTCTCAAGATATATGAGGATGTGGAAGCATTTCTTTGTGGCATTTCTATTATCCAACTTGATTGGATAACCAAAGCAAGGGATGAATGAAAGAATGATGAAGAGGTATGGGCACTCATTCGAAAGTTGCAGCAAGATACTAGTACATCTGATACATTCAACTCGAAAAGTGATTCATCATGGTACAAATATCACTTATATCTTTGTAAGAATTCCAAATTCAAGCAAAATATTATTTTCAAACTGTACACTTCCCATTAGGAGGTGACTCAAGATTTTTAAAAACTTACCACGAGGTAAAGAAGGATTTTTTTTGGGATGGCCTTTAATCTGCTATTCAGAAGTTTGTGGGAGAATGTTTGGTTTCCCAACAAAATAAAGATGAGACAATTAGGACCCTGGGTTTGTTAAAACCTTTAGCCATTCCAAGTCATCGTTGGGAGGAGGTCTCAATGGATTTTATCATAGGTTTATCCAAGTCTAAAGGAAATAGTGTCATCATGGTGGTAGTTGTCAAACTTACCAAGTATGCACACTTTTGTGGAAAGAATTCAAAAGCTGCATGGAAACCCAATGATTATTCTAAGTGATAGAGATCCCAATTTCACTAGAAAATTTTGGATGAAATTATTTTCTTGTCTTGATACTCAATTAACTCATAACTCATCTTATCATCCTCAATCTAACAGGAAAAATGAGATAGAAAACAAATGTTTGGAAGGATATATTTGTTTTTTGGTATCTTATGAACAAACACAATGGGTCAAGTGGATACCTCTAGTTGAATGGTGGTATAATACTTCCTTCCATACTACAACAAAAATGACCCTATTTGTGGCACTTTATCGATATCATCAACAATCCATCACATCATATTTAAGAGAAATTTCTAAGGTTAAATAATTGGAAGATCAAATCAAGAATCAACAAAAAGTTCTCCAACTCTTAAAGGATAACCTCACTCTGCTGTATAATTGAATGAAATGACAGGAATATCAAGATCGCAATGAAAGAAGTTTTGATGTAGGCGACTTGGTATTTTATGGCTACAACCATACAAACAAATGTCCCTTAAGAAAGGTAAGAAGGATAATAAAATATCACCCAAGTAATATGGTCCTTACACGGTGTTGCAAGAACTTGACGAAGAAGGAAAAATCATATTTGATTTGTCCCATTAAGTGGAAGAACTTACCCGCTAAATATTCCACATGGGAGGATGAGAATTTTATACAGAAGCATCTGGAACTACTCAAGCGTTGAGGAAAACACTTTTTTGAAGGTGAAGGTCATGTTAGGTCCCTATAATACTAGTGTATCCCACTTATTGTTATTGTTATTGTAGCTCCCTATTGTTATTATTGTGCCCATGCATCCCTATGCTTTTATTGTTGTGCCCCATAGAAGCCCACTATTGTTATTGTTGTGCCCTTACATTATTGTTATGTAGGCTCTAATTATATTGTGACCCCTTAGACTGCTATATATGTCAAGGAGGTCTTACCATTTGTATCATCCAAGAATTTTTCATTTACATAATTGTTATCGGGATATCTAGTGTCCATGTAGAGCTGCTAGTCCCACTAAGACTGGTAGCTATCTTAGAAACAAACAGACTAAAACTACTCTCGTTTTCCTTTATGAGAAGTAGATAAGAGGGGAACAAAGGAGACCAACCTCTATCTTGCACTTGGTTCCTTGCTTGATTCCTCTCCCTTCTGATAGATCTTTGCCACTCGCTTCTTCGTCTACCCAGCTTCAAAGAGCACCTGTGGAATCAAAGCAACATAACACTATCCAAGAATAGAGATCTACTATCATAAACAATATAGGACCAAATATATATTGACCACACAAAAGCATATATCATCAATCATACAAGAATGTGGAGGAAAACTTGAATAGCTTTATTAATATCAAGAATAGCAAAGAGGATTACAACCAATTGTTCTGACCCAGCGTCATCCTCTCAGCAAGAAAGCCCTTATTCACCTCATGAAAAGATTAGATCACCCAACACTATGATATTACACCAAGAAACCAGCAACACTTCCTTACAAGATACAAAATTCCAGCCTCCTGGATCTCTGGGAAGAGGGATCCATATATAGATGATTACAGGGAGATGAGTTAGCTTCTGAGATTTGATTAGTGTCCTCTCTCTGACAGTTCTTGATTCCACTTGGAGATTTATGATCTCTTACTCATCCCTAGGCGAATGCAGAGAGGCAAGTGTCACAGGAGAAGTTTCTGGAAGATTCCATGATCCTCCACCTCACAAATTGACTCTGCCATTTGTCTACTCTCGCCCATCGCACCCCATAGAAGGGCTTTTCAGTATGCATCGCACCTCCCGTGTGCATTTAGGTGGGATGCAGCGCACTTTGACCATGGAGCAAGTGAGATGGTCCACTTTTGACCAGTTTTGAGTAGTTTTTCATGGAGAACTTCTAGGAGATGATGTAATCAGCTGACCTTGTTCTTTTAGGGGATGGAACAATCCTTTTAGGGACTTAGGAGCCCTCGGTTTATGGACATAATTGATTGGGGTTGTAGTGCCCAGAAATGTCTATAACAGTTGCCCCCTAAAGCATGAGGTCAAAAATCTTTTGATGTCAGGTGAAATGCTTTATCATGAGGATCCGAAGTTTTTTCGAGCTGGAAGGCGACCTGTAATAAGATACAATACAATACATTATCTTCATAATATTTTCATGATCTAGCTGAGGCGGGCATTCCCATGCTTAGCTTTATAAATTCATTTTCATGTACATAAGACAGACAATCGTTTGTGTGCAGACTGATGATTCTAGTAGAGCCATCATCCCTTAGATTGGATGATTATCTGTGCAGCATTGTTGTACATTTGATGTCTTTATTTTATTGAATATATATCGCAGCCCGGATGGATGAAACTAGATCCGGGGTCTTCAATCTCGTTCGATCTTCACTCAAAGTACAATTCGATCCATGTGAGAGATGTTTTGGAGTTGAACATGGAAAGACATCGCCTGATTACTAGCCAGTGATGTAAGCTATTAACAGGCGCGAGAGGAATCACCGATAATGATGATGACCCTCAAGGTACGACAGTACAATCTACGTGGTGTGAAAAATGGACTTGGTGTTGAACACCATGCAAAATATTTCGGTCGAAGGCGATTGATGTAAACCTATCGCCAGAAGTGAGAAACTTGCCATTGAGGCATGCAAGCTTCAAAGTACTGAAAGGGTTGTTCCTAGATCGACTTCTTGGATAATGAGCTGATGTCGACAAGAAGCGATCCGTCATAGGAGGGCCTTAATGAATCCCACATCTACGACATGGAATGGAGCAAATGATTTTAATGGAGGTGAAAACGATTTGATGATATAAGGTTCAGGGTGGCGGTCATGAAAGAATGGAGCATGAATGTATTGCAGTGGATGGGACACAGGTGAATTCTCTGAGCGACTTCTCTTAATCATATCGGTGACACTGACATGATGGATTGGTAGCGTTAACCCCAAATGTGGATGGTGTGATGGACCAATGGTGATATGACCAGTGAACGGAACAACCCAACCCGACTCGGATGTGGAGTGAAAGTGTCATGTTCAAGAGCGACTTGCTACCAATAAAGTTTCTTCAAGTTTTCTTCCCAATTTTTCTCCAATCATTGCTGACCAGTACCTCCTTATTTTTGTCAAGCTTGAGGAGGATAACATATGCTTGTTCTATAATTTTCCCTTTAGGCAAACCCATCGCTATGTTTTAACGAGCCTAGCGATAGTGAAACTCGTTCTTGTCGGTATGGACAAGTTTGTCGCTATTCGGTTTTAACGAGTTTAACGAAAAAGATAACTCAGTCCTTTTCAATTTTAGAGAGTCTGAAAGGGATGTAAAGAAAACTCCAACAATCATTTTTCGTCATATAATCCCTTAAGTCTGAAAAAGTATAAAATAATACAAAAAGGATGAATTTTCGGTAATTTTAACGAGCCGAACAAAACAAGCGCTCGATCTTTTTGTGTAATAATCCATCAGGTCCAAAAAGATTAAAATATAAAGGAGGGATAGCACTTCCAGTCACTTTAACGAGCTGGAGAGGCCAATTACTCAGCAATATTTTCATATTTTACGAGTCAAATGAAAAGAGCTTAAAGGAGACTCATTTTTTGAGGAACGAGTGATAAATTCGGGTAGCAGCTAATTCCAGGTAAGGTTTGGAATTTTCCAATCACGGCAGTGTCACAAGGATGGCTAACAAGATCACTCTTCGCAGCGGTTGCTAAAAAAGGGTAAACAATCAAATGGAGGTGAATGATCAGCCAATACAGAGTGGAGGTGATGATGAGAACATGACCAAGGCTTCAAAGGCTAATGATAATGCATTCATGATGGTTATTTACCAGAAATTGGTTCATTTTTAATGAATGAGCTTAAACTCTGGGGGAAACATTTTCTCACTGCTTATGTTTAATTTTTAACGAGCTTGAACTCCACATAAAAACTGCTCGATCCAGTCGTATAATAAGGATGTCTCATTTAAGATGCCATTTGCGATTTTCAAAGCTTTGCCCCGCATCCTTTCTTTATGCGAGTTAGGAAACGACCAATCCTACAAGTTTAAAGGGTTAGAGGACCTACAAATTTAAAAAATAAATGGTCACTCTTCGCTTGCATTCCAAAAGGTTTGCATGCCCTCAGGTATAGTGAAGTAGAGTTTCCTAGGTACCCCTCAATTTGCAGACAAAACATTTGTTTTATCGAGAAAGGCCTACCTTTTACAGGTTACCCCTCAATTTGCAGACAAAACATTTGTTCTATCGGGAAAGGCCTACCTTCTGACAGAGGTATATTATTCCAGTCTAATCTCATAAACCAGTCATATATCCTTCACGGAAACCTACCCTATGCCCAAGGTTTTCCCGCTGAAACAGACGAGGGTGCATGCCCCCTAGGTTTTAGTCATATCGTCCCGAATCACTCGCGCTCATCAGGTGGACGGACTGGGGATTGATGAGGCATTCCTTGCGTGAAAAGACCATTCAGGGATGGTATTTGACTATTTGCTATGTGTGAGCGAGGGAATGAAAGCTGGTCTATGAGCTTGACCACTCTTCCTTCATGCGGAAAACACATTACTCTAAAGAGCGAGGAGACAATGGCTCCCATGCAATAAATATAGTTGCGTCCAAGGAGTATATTATAATCTAGGGATCCTTGGACTACCATTACGTTCATGTGAACGGTTTTCCTTCTCAATGTTAGCGGCACATTGGGAAGGATCCCTAACGGGCGACTAGTTCCTTTGTCAAAGCCTGTTAGATTTCTCATTTCAGGCAAAAGCAATGGTGAACCAAGCACTTTCCAAGCAGTTGAGGGAAGGATACTCATAGAAGCCCCTTCATCTATGGTGGTACCGACCATGACCATTTTGTATATTTGTGCAATGATTCGAAATGGTACACTAGCGAGTAAACGGGGTTTGCCTAGTAGATTCCAATTGAAGGAAACAACTAGGTTGCTTGGAGGTGGGACCGAATAGATGGCCGGATATGACTCTGATGAAATTCCTTCCTATGGTAAAGGAACGGGTAGACTGCCCCCATGTTCATCAGAGTCTGTGTTTACGAAGAGAATTTGAATAGTGTCATTCTTGTCCTCTCCGGTGACTATATCATCTGAAGATGGACCTTCTGAAGGCAAGATCGGGTCAACTGCTGCCTCAACCTTTTGACTTTCGTCTGGTGTGAATTCAGATGGTTTATCTTCAGTGATAGATGCTTCGAGCGACCATAAAGGCGTGTCAGTCGGATTTTCAACTAGCGATGGACTTGGCAAGAGTTTCTTATATCCAGGAGGGAGCCGTAACAGTGAAACCAGACGGTCGTCCAAATCTCTTTTAGCTTCGTCTAGGAAGGGACAATGGTGGACGGCCTGATTGCCTTCACACAGTTTACAAGGGAATTTACTTTTCCTTTTCTGTCCCGACGTTTCGCTTTCACTAGTTGACAGTGTACTTTCAACATGATCATTAGAGGTTGTTGACACCAGATTGTGCAAACGAGGAGACCAGTCCCTTAAGATCCGAGGGATGCAGGGACAATCTCGATGATAGTGATCTCATTTACAAATGACACATGGAGATTTAGGCTTTGACAGTGCAGTGTGTGGATTTTCACTAGATGATGCCTAGTTGCCCCTTTTCATCTTTGGCTCCTTCTTCTTATTCTCTTTCTACTTCTTCTCCTTCTTCTTCTTAGTTATTTGACTTTTGGCTTTACCAGCTTCATCAAGCGAAGAGGAAGGAGGAGAGGGAGAATCGGACGAAGGAGAAGGTGGGGGGTAGCTTTGGTATCGTCTAGTTTCTTACTTGATTGTTCAGGAATCACGGTGTTCTGAATGATAGAGGTCGAGAAGATCCATACAGGTAGGCCGATTGTCAATCCTATAAGCGACAATATGGCCATATGGGGTGCACCAACATCTCCCCAAGAGGAGAAAGGATTAGGATTTCCTCCAAGGGGAAATCCTTGGTTGGTGGACTCCATTTTTCTCAACCTAAGACCAACGTAGGAAAGGTGATGTTTATTCCGATTAAAATAAATTTTAGACGCTTTGACACAACTTGTTTTTTCAATTTTTAAGAGTCGAGAAAAAACAAAAGATGACTCTAGTCGCCTTCGATTTTTAATGAGATTGAAGTGACAAGTGCTCAGATGGACCTTTTCCTTTAAGGAGTCTGAAAAGGAATGAAAGAGACTACTCTGGAAATTTAGACAGAGGGATTACCAAACCAATCGCAAAATTGCAGAATACTTTTTATGGTACAACAGTCAATCTTCCCGAATGCTGTGTTCAGTGCATTGCGATTGATAGGGCGGCAGACACGGCTTCCTATGGATAAAGGATATAGCCTATTGTGGTCTCCCAATATATACTCGACGGTACGTGGGAGCACAAGTCCATACTGGCACTTGTCATCTCAAAGTGGAGGAATCACCCAACCAGCAATGGAGGCAATAGTTACCAGGCTTTACAACGCCGGAATACGTCTCTAGCCTAGACTTCTAAATGTTGTGCGTTAGGTTCCAAAGCGTTTTTAGATTCATTAAATTTATTTTACAGTTGATCTTGTTTAAGAAATTTTCCTTTCAGGTTCACCGCGTGATGTAGATATACAATTCCTAAAATGCAATCTAAGATGATAAACAATCGTTTAATCTTCTTTTTGCAATGAAAATCCTAGCTACTAAAGAAAGAGAGATGATATTCTTTCAACATAGAGCAGAGAGCACACACTATATGCACTGTCCTAAATCAAACCAACAAACTGTCTAAATGCAAATGCACATGCATGTATTTGTTTTCAGCCTTCTTAATGTGTGAATGATAAAAAGAAAGCTAAGCGCAAATCAGAATTATTTTTCAAAGAGACATTACTAACAAGCTTCTTTTCAAGACAAAATGAAGACAATGGCGACACTTTGCAATTTGGAATTGAAAACTTGCTTTCGACACTTGAAAAAATACTAATTCAAATCAAATACAAGAGTAACAGTGTAATCGACTATCAAGAACAATCAGATTCTCTTCTATGACTCAAAATGACACTTGCGACACTTCCAAATCAAGAAACGACAGTTCAATTACGCTACTTATTTGTAAAAAAGAACTGAAAATGGCTCACAATACATAAAAACATTTGCAGTTCTTTGCACAATGGAAGCGGAATAATGGCAAAGAAGGGGGTTTCAAACAGAGGTATACAGACTACAGACAGCAAAACTCCTGAATAGAGCTGAAAATACTGAAGAAAAACCAAAGTCTGGAGGAAAAATTAGCCTTCTCTGATCAGCGCAGCTGTTACACCGGGATTCCAGTATGCATCCCACCAACAGCACATGGGAAGTGCAATGCATACTGATATCCTTGAAGAGAGGGTGCGATGGTACAGTGCGAGACTTTTGATCTAGTTCTTGATCACAATTTGCAACACAGTTCAGGGATTTAGGCCGAGCAAGTGATAATCAGTAAATAAATCACAGGGGTAGATCTAAGGAGGTTACTAGAGCCACCACAAGGGCAATTAGAGAGTTTGTAAATCGATTGTTCAGTTCATAAACAAAACCCGGTGATAGACTGAAGCAGCATTGATCTAATTTGCACTTGCATAGCAAATGCAGTTCGAAGGCTAGCTGGCTTGACTTCACGCTCTATCTGTAAGTTTATAAAGAAAACAAATATAGACAAGCAAACAATCTATTTTCTCCCCAGTGGAGTCACCATTTTGTTATCGCGAAATCTAGTGTCCATGCAGAGTTGCTAGTCCCACTAAGACTGGTAGCTATCTTAGAAACAAACAGACTAAAACTACTCTCGTTTTCCTTTATGAGAAGTAGATAAGAGGGGAACAAAGGAGACCAACCTCTGTCTTGCGCTTGGTTCCTTGCTTGAATCCTCTCCCTTCTGATAGATCTTTGCCACTCGCTTCTTCATCTACCCAGCTTCAAAGAGCACCTGTGGAATCAAAGCAGCATAACACTATCCAAGAACAGAGATCTACTATCATAAACAATATAGGACCAAATATATATTGACCACACAAAAGCATATATCATCAATCATACAAGAATGTGGAGGAAAACTTGAATAGCTTTATTAATATCAAGAATAGCAAAGAGGATTACAACCAATTGTTCTGACCCAACGTCATCCTCTCAGAAAGAAAGCCCTTCTTCACCTCATGAAAAGCTTAGATCACCCAACACTATGATATTACACCAAGAAACCAACAGCACTTCCTTACAAGATACAAAATTCCATCCTCCTGGATCTCTGGGAAGAGGGATCCATATATAGATGATTGCAGGGAGGTGAGTCAGCTTCTGAGATTTGATTAGTGTCCTCTCTCTGATAGTTCTTGATTCCACTTGGAGATTTATGATCTCTTACTCATCCCTGGGCAAATGCAGAGAGGCAAGTGTCACAGGAGAAGTTTCTGGAAGATTCCATGATCCTCCACCTCGCAAATTGACTCTGCCATTTGTCCACTCTCGCCCATCGCACCCCATAGAATGGCTTTTCAGTATGCATCACACCTCCCGTGTACATTTAGGTGGGATGCAGCGCACTTTGACCATGGACCGGGTGAGATGGTCCAGTTTTGACCCGTTTTGAGTAGTTTTGCATGGAGAACTTCTAGGAGATGATGTAATCAACTAACCTTGTTCTTTTAGGGGATGGAACAACCCTTTTAGGGACTTAGGAGCCCTTAGTTTATGGACATAATTTATTGGGGTTGCAGTGCCCAAAAATGTCTATAATAATAATGTAAAGGGGGTTTCCCCCTCAAAGAGGATAATTTTTAAGTCCTTGATCTATATTTTCTTCTGTTTTGTGAGTCAGTTGCATAACAGAGGCCAACGATTATTTGTTGCATAATATTCAAAGTGCCATGATGCAAATGGCCAAGTCTTCTGTGTCAAATTTCACCAACATAACAACCCTACAATTTCTCCACCTTAGTGCTTAATTCATCACATTCTTCCACATCTAGCTTATATAGGTTCTTCACACGAACCTTGATCTGCTTCACCTATCCCAAGGCTATGTGTTTTAGGAATCATTTTCCTTTGCTAAAGATAACATCATAACCACATTCTTCCAAAACTGCAACAAAGATGAGGATTTTCTTTAGGCCTGGAAAAAACAAGACATACTTGAGTTTGAGAGGGGAGCCCAACTCCCTCTAAAAGGTGACTGTACCAATCCCGGTTAGGTTGTAACTTCTGTCATCCCCTACCTCAATGTGCATCTAGATATATTTCTCCTCCAAGTCACTGAAAAGGTATCTACATCCTATCATGTGGAATGAGGCACCTGATTCCAAGTACCACGTGCTCCCCATCATTATGTTGGTAATGCATGCGATAAGGGTAAAGTCAAGCTCAAACTGTGAAGGCAAAGCTTCACGTGTTTCTCCTCCTCAGGTCTTCTCGCTTGAATTTTTGTGTGGACACTTCATGGCATAATTCTTAAATTCATGAAAAAGAAGCATTTAATTTTGGATAAACATTTCTTCTTGCCCCCTTAGATGGATTCTAGTTTGGTTCGATATTTCTTCCCTCTCCAGCCATTGCAATTTTTTCTTCATCCTCGCCCTTGGATGAAGTACCATTTCTGGTATTCTAGCTTATTTCCTCTTATACCAAATCAAACCAAAAGTGTTCCCAATTCTATAGTTTCTCCCTCCCGTTCACTGACTCTTGATAGTTATTCTAGCTCTTGGGAAGTCCTAGAAGGGCTTGGATTACCAATTCATCATCTGAAATAGTAACAAAAACTCTTGAAAGCTCATCACAAACTTGTGTAAACCTTCTTCTCCATCTTGATATTTTGATGTTTATCCTTGAGCACTAGCTTCTTGTGGTCACTACTATTTTGGAACAGATATTTCAGTTCTTGCCACATTGCATAAGGAGTTTATTTCCCATGGATATTGGTGACAATGTTATTCCATACTCCCTCCAATAGTATTCGCCTCGCCTTGGCTATATCTTTCTTCCACTAAGTAAGGTTCTAGGCATCAGATTCCATTGGTTTCGCAACATCTCTCTTGATGTATTCTAGCAATCCATTGTCATCAAATACCGCCTCCATGTGATCCTTCCATGTGATGAAATTAGAGATTCCTTCCAAGGGATACTCTAGCCTCAACATATTGAAGGTCATATTCTCATCTCTGAAGGGATCCTGCTACACTAAACTACAAATTCGAACCTCTTGAGAAACAACTTCTAAATTCCCACTCTAATGTGAATCCTACTTCAATACCTTGTAGAAATTATGGTGTATATTTGCAAATAATCATGAATTTTTAATCAAAATCACAAGACACAAACCTATTATACTACTCTACAGAAGTTAATTCATAATTTAGAACAAAAATGTTAGACATGCAATAAAAAATAAAACACATGCATATTATTTTTCCAGGGGAAAGAAATCTGCTAAAAACCCCTTTCCTGCTCGCATTGATTTGATGCATAGAGATGCATTACAATTTCTTTTCTCAACTGAGCATAACCTACAAGTGAATAACCTATCTCTCTGCTCACTGAGAAGCTATGACCTAGAATTAGCCATTTTATTCTTTTGATTGAGCCCCTATTTCCTTGTGAAATTCCTTGAGAAATTAGGCCCTTATTATTTAGGAATTTCTCCAAAATGGATTGCACAATTCTCAAGGATGATCATCATACTGCATGCAACACATGTACACCTAATACTAGTCTACAATTGATGTTAGACTTCCTTGGAATCTCCACAATAGCTAGGGAACTCAAATTACTTCCATGCACTAGATATTTTGTGTTGATTGATCAATTAATTGGACAACCACTAAGTTAGAATGAAGTCTCACTACACAAATTACCTTCCACTAGTTCCTCCAACAGTTGGAACTAGTTTAACTAAAAACAAATTGAGATAACTGACCTTGATTGTTACAAATTAGAAATCACACATGCTTAACTAAAGTTTAACTCCTCCAACTTGAATTTACTAAGTAATATGGTTGATGCAAGCCATGGCACACAAGTTAACTGCATCCAAGTTGTTTGCTGATGTGGAAATTCGAATTTTCTCAATTTAATCAAGGAAAAATCAAATTGAGAATTTCTTGCTAAATTTTTCAACAATAAATCAATGAAGACCTCATCCCCTTAAAGAGAAAGTTTTTAAATAACTAGCAGATCATATCCTCAAAGAAAAATTGCTCACAAGTACCAAAATATTTTCTATGGCTATTTCTTTTAATGAACAATTTTTGGACATAAGGATGTAGATTGTAGAGCATATATTGGAAATAATAAAATAAGAAATTAAAGAAAAAAAATATATCAATTAAACGACTATAAAATATTTGTAAATTCACAAAGGAATAATCTCAAGCACAACAATCATTTTTTTTCCTTTTTCGATGAGGTTGAGCGATATAATTGTCATAACCATGGACATAAAGTAGCTAAGTGTCTAACCAAAAAATTCAAATTAGCTCCTCAGATTAAGAAAACTCAAGAGGAACCCATGACATGGATGAAGAAAAAGGAATAAAATAATGAAGAGTGTGGCATTGTCTTGTATTTCGAAAACTAAGGTATCCATTGGTATCTGGATAGTGGATGCTCTAAACATATGATTGGTGATAAGAGAAAATTCTTGTCATTAAGAGAATATAAGACATGCAACATAACTTTTGGCAATGATGCTCTAGGAAATATCATGGGAAAAGTCATAATCATCTTGGTAGATGGAAGAGGCAAATATATGAACGTTATTTTTGTGGATGGACTCAAGCACAACTTGTTGAGTGTAATTCAAATGTGCGACCAAGGTTATTATGCTATCTTTCACTCCAAAGACCGTGAAATAGAAATATTAGAAACAAGGGAAGTAGTGGCTAAAGCTACAAGAATAGAAAGTAATGTATACATACTAAATGAAGAAAATGAGAAATGCTACTTGGGGAAACTTGATGAGAGTTTGTTATGGCACAAAGATTTAGCACACCTAAAGTTTTACCACATTGTGAAGCTCAACAAAAAGGAAGTTATGTGTAACCACCCCTCCTAGATTTAGCCAATTTCACCTACCTGTGAGGGTAAACTTGAGACAAAGAGCTGCTATGACATGACCTGACCTCCTAGGCCCCACTAAGTAACTGGGGCCGACAACTGCTAACAAACTAGCCTTTCACAACATCCTATAGGTGCTACATGACACCCAGGAGCCAAAACATCACTCTTAGTGCCCAAATCTTGAGTTGGAATTCATTTTTAGTGACTTGGGCTCCCAACCACATGCATGACAAGGCCTCCATGCGGTTGAGGGCCTCCAACTGAATGCATAAGTCTATTAGGTAGTGACTGTGACCTAAAACATCCAATTCAGAGGGTGCGGTCCTAAATTCTGAGCCTAATTTCCAGGTTAGCCTCCAAACCACTACCCAAAACTCAATGAGACTTTCCAGAATTAAAATAACATTAACACAAATCCATTCATATAAAACTTGATCAAAAATTTTACCTAACCATGCTAACCATGATAGTAATTTCGTCAAATGTATTGAAAACTTGTAATCTACAGGTCATGAATGCATATCTAAATATAGCGGTTTGATATGTATTTGAGAATCATTAAGAAGGTATAATTCCCTCTCAAAATAGTTTCAATAACACCTATAGCTCATGAATTCAATAACCATCCATCAAAAAATCAAAACATGTCAATAGCCATAACTAGAACCTGTTATGAAACCATGCTTATAAACAATATATAACCAAAATAATAACCATGATAGAACATCCATAAAACCCACATAATAACAAGTACAAATGCTCATGAAATAGAAGAGGAAAATAGCTCTTATTAACATATGAAAAATCAAACCAAGTCACTGACTTCCACGTACCACCCGACCATGATTTGGATGAACAAAATATTTTTTTTAGCCAATCACGCCCATGCCATATTCCAAGCATGAACGTGGGACTCAAGACAAAACAACTAAGGCTTCCCAGTGATTAAACCACCTCCACAGTCAAGCATTACTATGATCCTGCCAAAACTAGTCAAGGGATTCCTAGGCTCCAAATAAGCACATAAACAACCAAGATTTACTCCAATCATGCCAAAACCAGTTAAGGGATCACTAGGACCAAACAAACACATAAATGACTAGGCTTTACTGCAATCCTTCCAAAACCGATCAAAGGATCACTAGGCATTAAATAAGCTTGGATGCCTCATAATTTCTTCACCAATACCTTGAGTAATTTTCTTGTCGCCAACCTTAGGCTTTACCACAATCCCTCCAAAACTAATCAAGGGATTCCCAGGCCCTTTGGAATTTTCCTGAGACCACCTCACCCGATTCCAAAACCATATGAAAATCTAAAGATCGACCAAATAAAAGAACCCTATCACACCATGGCTCTCTGGAAATGGAAAGGCAAGGCTGAAGCCATTGTCACACCTATAAAAACACATGCCAATGACAAAAAGAGAACCAAATACACATGCATGTACCATGCATTTACAAACCAACTAGGAAATCACACATGCAACCTATTACCTGCAAGTATTCCTACTAAAGTTGCTTCATCCAACTTTCCCTTACATGTACCTTGCTTTTCTTTTCCTTCTTGTTCTTCCTTTTATCTTCTTTCTCCAATGCTAGAGTGGTCCAAGAATTCTCTAAGTGTGTAATAATATCAGAGAATAGAGAGAGTTCTAAGTTAAAACTGACAAAAGGTTATGAACTATTCCTCAAAAGCCTTTTTTTTATTATTGGGGCCTCTATTTTTCTTCAATTTCCACTATTTTTCCTTCAATTTCCCTATCATGCAACATGTGACCTTTCATCTCCCTTTTCTCATATTTTACTTTATTTTCATAAATAAAATTCCAATTAATGCCTCTTTTTCTTCTCAAAGCCTTTTCCAATGCCTTTGAAAATTTCCTTAGCCATAATAAACAAAAATGAACACCCACTAAGATGTCTTGTCCAACATTAAGCTCGGAATATGTGTCCCATGACCTTGGTCTTGTTTTTCCTTTATTAACTTTATTACATGAAATTTTAACCTGGGGTCGTTACATTATGATAGAGTTGCCAAAAATTTCAAACCCAAGTAATACAATCTATAAATCATGTCAAGTTTGTAAGAAATTCTGAGTGCCCTTCAAGACCAAAGAAAACTCAACTACCAGGCCCTTACAACTACTTCATAGAGACCTATGTGGACCCTCCAGAATGGAAACTCCAAGTGGTGAATGATATTTGTTTTATTCATTGTTGATTATAGCAGGCTTACATGGGTAACATTTTTAAGGGATAAGTCTGAAGCATTTGAAAAGTTAATGTTAAACACACATGGGCAGCAATAGAAATATGAAAGATAAAACATGAGAGTACGATTTCTATTAACAAATGATTTACATTTATAGTACATGTTGTGACCGTTGGGTTTCACATCCCAAGGTCTCTTGGACTCCTTTTGTCCATTCGGCTTCCACACTAACCCATTGAGGATTAGGTGTCCAAAATTCCCCCCCTTAATCCGAAGGGTTATGTATGAGTCCAAGAAGAGAGCTGTAATACAAAATGTGCAAAAATGCATGGCAGTACTAGGCTGAATATGCTCTCTAAAATGTTGGTATAAAGGGCAGTGGTTTAAGGATGACCACCAACACTGGAACGCTTAGTGCAGTTCCCGAAACTCTTCCAAAACTAGCAAGAAGCTGAAGTCTTCTGCTAGAGGAAGTGCTCCTATTTCTTTGAAGAGGGAAACCTTCAACCAATAAAGGGAGGTCTCACCCCACATAAAAGGGAGAACTTCAACCTGAAAAGGGAAGTCTCAACCTGATGGTTTAAGGATGACCAAAAACTCTGGAATGCTTAATGCAATTCCTAGAACTCTTCAAAAACTGGCAAGAAGCTGGAGTCTTCTGCTAGAGGAAGTGTTCTCAATTTTGTTCTTGGAATTCTTCCAAAACTGGCAAGAAGCTGAAGTCTTATGCTAGAGGAAGTGTCCCAGATTACCCACTGAGGGCATGTTCACGAGCATCTTTGTTTTTGGCTACAACTCTGAAATTGGTGTGGCAGGTTGTGGCTGAGGCTCACTTGATATGACTTTGAAGCTTGTAGATGACCATCATTTCCCCCCTATCATATACAAGGTGAGATGATGGAGAAAACTCAACTGCAATACTGTTCAATACTTTGGAACAAGTTCTGACATGTGTTTGGAATATCTTCTTGGTTGTTGATGCCCATTGCCAAGAAGCGATCCATCCAAGATGAATCTTTGTTCTTGCAGGATGTTTGTTTCTGAAGCATCTGTGTGAAGAATGGGTGGTTTTATGACAGTGCTTACGTGGATGAAGATCAAAACAATGATCTTTCAAATGGCCAACTCGGTCACAGTGTTGGTATTTCACAATCTGTTGTTGTTGTTGTTGCTGTGGAAGAGGGGCAGAGTCTAGAACAGCTAGAGGTGAACTGTCATGAATGAATCCAACACTCTGAAACTGAATTTGATTTGAGTAGTCTAGAATATGAAAGGACAAGTCCTTGTCATATCCAAGACCAGTTCTGTGCTTGTTGTGGACAAGTTGTTCCCAAGGTCTGATGATGGGCTTGGGAAGTGCAGACTGAGTTTCTATATCTGCATGTACAACTGCTGCTTTATTGGGTACTAAATCTGAACCAGCTGTAACATTATTGACTTGCTTTTGATAGGTTGCAGTCTCAATGTTCTAAACAGAAACATGTTCAGAATGATGACTCCACTGCTGTAATTCTTCCTGCTGATAGCTTTGTCTCAAGCTGCAAAAACTCAATATTCTCTTGTGCATTTTGTAGACAGACCTGAATGTCTGTGAGAGAAACTTTGCTGAGTTTTAATGTATCATGAGTAGTAGACAATATGAGAGTTTTGAGGAACTCTAATACTTCACTGATTCTGGCCATTTTTTTCTTCAAAGTCAGATTTACACCTTAAAAACTGATCGCAACTACTAATCGGTGCAGAAAAGTAATACCCACTCACAGTACACAACAATATCCTTTATAAATGTGCAGCAAATGAATCAAGGAATCAATGCATATATATGTAGACAGAGACTATAATGAGTTTTAATAGCATAATTGGGGCAGCAGCAACTGCAAACTTGCTTGGATCCTTCAAATACTCCTTCATTTTCAAATCAGAAATGATGGCTATCAAAACTTCAACAATTATAACACAATTCTTTGATCTTGCCACTTTCTGGCAATGAAGATAAGCAATCAGAGTAAATTCCAACAAGGACTTTCAGACCTAGAATGCTACTCCAACACTTACTCAGGTCATAGGCATTGGAATGAGTCTCTAGCATGCTGAAACAATAGTGATAGACCTCCTTAGATGTCCAAATACTTAGCAAACTGTATAGTTGTTAGCAATCCCTCTGGATAAAACAATCATAAGTCAAAGTGTTTTGATTCTCAAATTGATAGTGGAGCCCTCCACTCTGAAACAGTAATTTCATGGAAAGTAGAACCCTTCACTCCCAAGCAATAAATTCATGGAAATCCGGACACAGCTATTTTCACATAGACATCCTCCTCAACTTTTCAAAACACGCGCAGAGTTTCAACGTTCAAATAAGTATGGGATAGCGCATATGGGACAGTGCTCCACTAGACAGCGCATTCAATTGAGGTTTAACGCAGCGCAGCAAAAATACAATGGAAGAATTCAGCATGGACCAAGGAGCAGCGTTAAGGTAATACACAAAAAACTATTTATCAAAAGGTATCAATGTAATACAGTGCTCCAACAGAGGTATATACTATACAGCGCTCAGCATTCAACAGACTTTGACGGCGGGAGCTATTTTCATAATGCACAGGTTTGTGTCAAAATATCATGACGATGTTGCCTACCTGGAATCTTTCACCATGATGTGACAGAGATTATCACGATCAGTCCACAGTATCAATGATCCAATGGTCTGGCACTGCTCCTCGAACTCTGTAGTGAGTCTATGCCCTCAGATTTCTATGTGGGGATTGTTGTAGTCCCCAAGTTGCAGAAAGGTCGACTAGTTTGGAAAACTAAAACAACGAACAGAAAACACACACATTTTCGACCATTGTTCAAAGCCTGCAGTTCACCATTCAATGCGCATACTGGAATGGCTTTCAATGCACCATTCCCACGCTACATTCCCAGGGGCCAACTTTCAATGTTGTATTCAACACTCCATTCCCATGTTGTATATGAACCAACACATGTACTTCAACAGAGTTCAACCAACGCACAGAGAATAATATACGCACTGAGATATTCAACGCGTCTTCATCGCACATACCAGAATGCAGACTCCTCTTGTGGCGGTGATCTGAAATTATGAGGGTCACTTTGCCTTTTCTCTTCTCACAACATTTGCTGCTACGCAATTTACAACGCTCACTCTGACGCAGTTTTAGTGTTACAATCAGCGAAATAATGGAAACAGTGAAACAAAGGGAGCACTGGGACCTATCATAGTCAGGTCATGATTTATTTACATTTCCAGAATGCAGAGATGATTTACGATGTGAACAAATGGAGAGAACTATTTTTAGAAGAGTGGGTGAGATCAATGATACATAAAATGTTCTTTTCAGTAATGGACAGATGCCAAAGTAGCATATGGAAGCATAAGGAGTTACAAGGGTAGTGGGATGCTAAATTGAGACCTGCGCTCTGATACACAGAGGAGTTCAACCGATTTTTTGAACCGAATTTCTCAATCCATGCCACTGCACATCGATTTCATGCATCACAACATCAATGAAGTTTTATATGAAAATTCATGCAAGCACCACCATACCTTAATCTGTTCGATCTCCTGAAATGTATCAATTTATGGACTGCGCCTTCATGCATTCAACTATACAATGCGGTTTTAATGAATTATATCAGCAATGTGCACCTACAGATTCACAACGCAAATTCCACACATGATTTTACCTTCACTGACAAATATAAATAATTGCCAAGTCTAATCTACCTCACACGCTTTTCCATTTCCATCGTTTTGATTTAACGCCTCTGCCACTCAACAGGTTGTTTTCATTCACGCTCCATCTGCAATTTTTACTCAATACAAAACCTTCAACACTAATAAAAATCCGTCCCCATATAATAAAACAGGGAATCGATCCACAATTCGATCTGGCAGATTTTATCAAGCAGACTTATACAATTTTAAAACTACTCAATCGATTTCTATTCAATTGCATACCACTCAATCCTGAAAGCTGCTTTCTTATGAACTTGGTTTAAAAATCGATACATAATGGACTGAGATTTCTTTAAAAAGTCTGCGCCTTTCATGTAATTACGCCATAAGACTTCACCACCTTAACAAACCATTCAGATTCAAAATGAAACTAATTGATTTCAACATTCTGACAAACAGAGTTTTAATCTCTATTAATTAAATCTTCGGTCTTCCAACTGTTATACCAGATATCCAATATCTGAAGGTCGATTTCAATACTGACCTTAAAGGCTCACTATTAATTATCGACTAGTGTTTTCAAAAACTTTGCTCCATATAGAACTTGCAACTAGTGATTCAGGGCACGCTCGTAGAGAAAACGTTAACACTCCAGATGGAATATGGCAAACACAACAGCATTATGGACAGTCATCTTCTGGCAAATAGAGAGCACAAGAAAGGAATATGGTAGTCAGAGGTCAGGTAACGTAGAAGAGAGTCCTAAAATAGCCAGAGTCAGGTGCAGTGTATACAGTGCTAGAGCTCAGGTAGGAGAGGCAGCAGATTTCTAGCAAACAATGAATTAATGGAGCGTTACAGGTAATGGGTAAAACTGGCAGGTCTACACAAAATAAAACGCTTTATAAGGTGGCAATTCTGCTCAATTCTGATTAGGAGAAAGGCAGAACTGACATATATATAAAGACCACAAAACAAGTGGCTCAAATTGGAGCAGGACCAGCAATCGCCTGCTTTAATACCATGTTAAACACACATGGGCAGCAATAGAAATATGAAAGATAAAACATGAGAGTATGATTTTTATTAACAAATGATTTACATTTATAGTACATGTTGCGACCATTGGGTTTCACATCCCATGGTCTCTTGGACTCCTTTTGTCCATTCGGGTTCCACACTAACCCATTGAGGATTAGGTGTCCAACACTTAAATATATTTAAAGCCATGACTGAAAACCAAACTAAATGAAAATTAAAGTGTCTAATATTAGACAAGGGTGGAGAGTTTACATCAAATGAGTTCGATGATTAATGTGAATAACATGGAATAAGAAGACAATTCACCATTGGAAAAACTCCATAATAGAATGGTGTGGATGAAAGATAAAATAGGTTAATACGACAAACTGAAAGAGAAATGTTGGATGAGAGAAATATCCCAAATACATTTTAAGATGGAGTTGTTCATACAATAGTCCATATTATAAAAAAGTATCACTTTAGACCAAGCAGTGAAAAAACCCCTATGAACTCTAGTATGGAAAATCACCCAGAATAAATCAATTCAAAGCCTTTGCCAGTAAGTGCTACAACAAGAAAAATGATGACAACTTGGGTAAGTTTGATGCAAGAGCTATTTGATGGATATTTATGGGGTGTTCAACAAAGAGAAAGGGCTACATATGTTATAATAAAACATTATGCAAAATATTTGAGAACATGTACTATGTGAACATGGATTAAGAGTTATCTCTTAAAAAAAGCAACCATGATTTATCAGTCCACCTAACCATACTAGCAATGAATATGAATTTAAACATATTGAATAATATGGAGAAGAATATGAAGATGGTGAGGCAAAGCACACTCACCCAAAAAACCCCTCAAGGTATGTAAAAAACCATTACCCTACAAATCAAATTGTTGGTAATGAGGAAGCAGGAGTGCAACCTCAAATAATATTAATGGATATTTACAATCAAGCACATATTTCTATTTTATCCTTTATTAAATCAAAATATTTTTCTCAGGAAAGCCAATATGAGCATTAGATAAAATCCATGAATGAGGAACTAGATCAATTTAAGAAAAAATACACTTCTAGGGAATTGGTTCCAATATCATTAAATAAAAATGTCATTGGCACAAAATGGGTCATTAGGAACAAATTAAATGAGTATGGACAAGTTGTGAAAAACAAGGCTATATTAGTATGCAAAGGCTATGCTCAGGTTGAAGGAATATATTTTGAAGAGAATATTTTCCCTGTAGAAAGATTGGAATCCATAAGGATGTTCCTAGCATTAGAATGTCACAATAATTTCAAGGTATATCATAAGAATGTAAAATTAGCATTTTAAAATGAATAATTTGAAGAAGAGATTTATATAGAATAGATTGGAGTTTTTTAGCTATCAGACAATCCTGAAGATGTATGCAGGCTGAAAAATGTGTTATATGGGCTAAAGAAAGCACTTAGGGCATGGTATTCAACACTAGAAAAACACCTATAGCAGCAAGGATTTAAAAGAGGGACAATAGTAATTTGTATATCAAATATGGAAATGATAATATTTTATTTATCATTGTTTATGTTTATGACATCATTTTTGGTAGTAATGAAGATTTACTTAGTCAAACGTTTGTAGCTGAAATGAAAGCTTAATTTGATATGTCTATACTTGGGGAACTATAATTTTTCCTTGGCTTATAGATTACACAATCATCAAAACGTATATTCATTTCCCAAGGAAATTACCTCAAAGAAGTGTTGAAGAAATTTGGAATTGAAGAATGTTCTCTTGTTAGTACTCCTATGGTCATTGGATGTAAACTCAACAAAGAGGATGAGTCACCAGAGGTAAATCAATCCATGTATAGATCACTAATTATCAGCCTCTTGTACCTAACAACCTCAATACTAGACAATATGCAAGTTGTTGGTGTAGTTGCAAGGTATCAATCAACCCCCAAGCAAAGTCATCTCTTAGCTACCAAGATTTTTTTTTAGGTATTTGTGGGCCACAATAGACTATGACCTATGGTATCCAAGGGGTGAAAACTTATCATTAACTACATAATAAAATGAAAAATTATACATATTATTATACATATTTATTGAATATTAACTCAAATAATAAATTATTATTAAAAATAATAATAATATTAATAATAATAATAATAAATAAATGATTAAAACATTCGGTCGACATATCTTCCCGCTTCATACTATTATAAACTATTTAATACTCTCATTAAAGCTCTTCTACTATCATCATTCAAGAATGTCCTAATGATGGATCCCTGTTGGGATTTGAAACGTTGATGAAAATTGGTTATTATTGTGGGTTCTCCGTCTTCTAAATTAATACATACACATATGTTGATTGGGCTGGAAGTGTGGATGATAGGAAAAGCGCAAATGGTGGTGCTTTCTTCCTTGGAAACTATTTGGTGGCTTGGTTGAGAAAAAAACAAACATCAATCTTCCTTTCTACTATTGAAGCTAAGTACATAGGAGATGCAAAAGGATCTAGTTAGATTATGTCGATGAATCAAACATTACAGGAAATTAAGGCAATTCTTGATAAACTTATTCCCGTTATATGTGATAACACAAGTGTTATCAATATATCCAAGAACCTTGTTCTTCACTCCAAAACCAAGCATATACCCATCAAATATCATTTTCTTCACTAACTTTATTTCCTAGCATAGAGGGAGGCTATCCAAATATGTCCAAGAATATATGTATGGTTAGAAAAGAAGACAAGAAACTAATCTTAGGGGGAGAAATGTGAAAATTCAAGGACAAAAGAGAAAATAAAAGAGACCCAACTCAAGGGGAGTTATCAAGTCCACAAGAGTAGTACTAGTTCAGGGGGAAGAAAGTGTGCTCTCAAAATGATGAAATGGAAAGTTTACATTTTATTTTTGGTATCAATTGGTCTCAGTTGTAGAATTCATTATGTTCAACAACAAATTTAAATCTGTAGCCTATTATATCCAGGCTTATCCATCAATCCTTTTAGAAGGAGAATGATCAACAAAACGCAGAGTACCTGGGTACTTTTTCCATTCATGTCAAAGGGGGAGAGTAAACGAACATTAGAGATGAGATGCAATGTGTACACATATATTTAAAATGAAGAGAGATCAACCATTGACTCTTCAAGATCAAAGGGGGAGAGTGAGAAGATAGTAGCAACTTTTTTCAACTTAACAAGGGGAGTGCTGTCAAGTGCTAGTGTTGCCAACAATGACCAACAATGTTTGGTGGTGTTTCCATAAATTAAAAAGGAGGATATTGTTTAGTGGGTTTCTAGGCATTATCATTGATGTCAAGTACAATGATTAATATAAAGTGATAACAAGTTTAGAGGGATCTTGTTGAGTCTTTAGGCATGATACTTGTGTTATTAGTTGATGAATATTGTGTTTGTTGACTATTGGATTTGTAGCCTAGTAACCTATCTTTGAAAGAATTTTGACTATAGGTAATTTGGTAAAAATCACATGAAAATTAATTTTTTAGATAGCTTTCTCTAAGAGATTTCCAATGGTATATGGTACTTGACCTAAATACCAAGGAATAAGGAGAAATTAGCATCTGAATTGTTGAAGCTGAATAATGGTTCCAAAGGCTCAAAGTTATGTGAGGGCCTAACCTCATTGGATCCATGCCAATAGGAAGAAGAAGGTGAAAATATTAAGAGGAATATATGATAGTGCGGTGAGAGATGAAGCAGTAAGGTGTTGGTTACAACGCCCAATCACCAAGGAGTCCACAGTGAGCACTCGACTTCTTGTTGGACCACCGAGACTAATGATATGTGCACATCAATGATGGATGGCATGTGGTAGGTTAACATAACGTGGTACTTCACATTATACATGAAAATTGGTAGGCTAATGATGTGGCCAAATGAGATTATGACACATGGCACTCTGTGGTGATGACATATAGCAGGTGGTTTTCCCCTTTTTGGTGGGAAAGTGACCCTTTTTCAAGTGACACATGAAAGTGAGATGGCATGAAAAATGACAGAAAATGACATGGCATATGATGTGTTAGAGTCTCAATATTTGTGCCAAGATTTTTTTTTCTATAGGCCTATAGTGTTGATATATTTTGAGGAAGTAGTGGACCCGACAACCATTGACCATTTCCCACCACCTAGATAGAATGTTTGAGCACTAATCACGAGCAACCGAAGGTGAGTGCCAGAGAAGTGAATGGAAAATGAGCATCCATTCGGGTGTGAAGAATTATGGTCTCTCGATGAGTTAGAAAATGGATTTAATGTTTTGGTCTTAGCCTTAGGTAGTGGGGAGGAAAAGGCTAAGTGGTCAATGCTAAAGGAAATCCAAAGGGGGAAATCTAGGCATTTGGGATCCAATAGTTATAAAATGTAAGACTATTCACTAAAGCTCAAGAAAATAGAACTAGTATTTAATGACATATCAACCCATGGTCATGAAGCCTGATTATATGCACCAAAAAGCTAGAAATAAGGTGTTGCGAATATTAAATTTGACATTCAAGCATCTAAAATACACAAAAAATTATATTAAATTCCCTGTGAGACAAATTGAAATATCTGGTGTCTATAAAAGGTAGAGTAAATGGCATGATCTTTGCACACGTTTCAATGTAAACAAGAGTAGAAGTTGTGGTCGAGACGTGGGAGTTTGATAAAATGATCTAAACAAGGAGAAAAAGGGGGTACCAACTGCAGAATGAGATGAGAAATAGATCTACAATAAAGGATGAAGGAGATATTGTCAGAGATCATAACATATAGAAGTAAGTGCCTAAGAGACTAAGTCATTGAGTGTCTGTGAGATCGAGAATTACATATCTAAAGTGTGAAAATTAGTTTGCAAAAAAGAAAATTAAGCAAAAATTGATCAATGAAGAAGATTTATAAGGAGATATAATTGAATCAGAGAATCAAATAAAGAATATGAGGTTGTATATCAAGGAGAAGTAGATTGGTTATTTAACAATTGTGTCAGTGATATCTTAACTAAATAGCTTTACATCTGAGTTTCAAATTTGATTAAAGAGGGATCTGAAAGGCTATGAAAGTAGGTTCTTATAGATCGGGGAGTTGGAGCTCCCTTCAAGTTGGTGCTTATAAATATTAGCGAGTTGGTGCCTCGAGCAGATTGGTGTATGTAAATAGTGGGAGTTGCTGCTTCCAGCGAGTTGGTGATGCAAGAAAAAGGGGGTCAGAACTTCCAATATGTTAGTGCTTACATAAATTGATGTGATATGAAGTTGGAGCTTGCATTTACATCATAACCAAAAATAGTTTGTGATTTTCTCCCATATGGTTTTCCACATAAAATGCTTGTGTTCAAATTTTATGTGATTGGTGCATTTCTATATTGTTAATTGTGATTAATTGGGTAAATAATTGTTAAAAGTTTTAAAATACTAATTCACCCCCCTTCTCCTCACTATTTTTCTGGTTTCCAACATACTTCACTCCACCAACATTAATAAAATTTAGGTTAATTTCATATTTCCCCTTAATATTTCACCCCAGCCAACAAATATGCTCTCAAGTTCTTAATCCCTAGCACACTAATATTTGAATGTACATCTTGAGACCAACCAAGTATATTCAAATCATTTTAAGCACAAAAAGGCTCTATTTTTTTTTTTTAATTTTAGAAACAATTGTAGGAACTACCATTACAAAGTGTACAGGTTAAACATTGTTGAAAATAATCTCTCTTGCTAAATAAAGTAGTTGGACGATTAGTTGAAAATCTAAGTTAATTTAAAAAAATATATATTTTTAAGCATTATTAGTCCAAAGAAATTAGTAAATTCATGTAAATCTTAGATATCTCTAGAAGTGGTTAGTCATAGGCAATTCTATATTATATCCTGATCTATTATCAAATATATTTAATTATGAGAAAGGAATGCAATGCCCCATGTGTTTACAATCAGTTTTATTTCTATTTGTCTATCTACTTGTGATTTTTATCATGGTATCATATCAATCTTAAGATTCTTCACTGAGTGGAGAGAAAAGAAATTGTCAAAAAAAATTGACTATTTGAATGTGAGGTTGTGAGTGATCCATGAGTAACCTACAAATCTGGACATTATTCGCAAAGACCAATTGTTTCCATAAGAAATTTATAGCTTCCATATATAGGAAAGTCAATATAAGTGACCTAATTCTTGAAGGTTTCAAGAAAGCGCTTCTAAGGACTATTGATTCTAGTTGCTATTGTAAGTCACCATCATTGTGTGTGTGAAGAAAATAATGTGATGTAAGGAAATGCCAATAGTTAGACTTCAAACATTTTTCATTGAAAGTGAGACTAAATTATTTATTTAAAGTTTTTCCCTTTAGAAATAGTGTTAAAACTAAGAGTAGAAGTTAGATTTATGCTGACAACCCATATATAAAATATATATTGAAATAAATAGTTAGACTTAAAATGTTTTACATGAAAAATGAGACTAAATTATTTATTTAAAGTTTTTTCCCCTTTGGAAATAGTGTTAAAACCAAGTGTATAAGTTGGATTTATGTTTACCACATATATATAAAATATGTATTGAAATAAATCTTAGATGGGAGATTGTCTTTTAAGATTTTTTCATATTTTGAATTAAAAAAGGTCCAAGTGGAGGTTAAAGAAAGAAAATAGAGAAAAAAGAGTGATAAAGTTTTAAAAAAAGAATGAGTTTTATAAATTGGTTTTTATCAGTGAAAGGAGTTTTGTTCTCATTTCTACACTAACTAGGGAAAAAAAGTAATTAAAAAATAGAAAGGTGTTGTTGTGAGAAAACTTTTGGCATTACAATTTTTTGTTAATGGCCTCTACAAGTAACTTAGGGCAGATACAGGGACATGTTCTTGTTGGCAAGAACTATGAGTTTTGGTCCATGAGAATGTAAAGCTCTTTGCAAGTATAGGAATGTTGGGAAGGAGTTGAGAATGGGTTTGTAGAGTCAAATCAAGCAACTCTACAAGGAATTTACAATTCTCAGACAAATCATGTTGCAAAAAAAAAGGAAAAAGGAGAATAGGTTCAAGTTTGGATCCAAAGTTTAGTGGATGACTCAATTATCCCAAAATAATTGGAGCATCCAACTTAAAGAAAGTTTTGAATATCCTAGTGTTAGCATATCAAGTTAATGAAAAAGTGAAGATGTGAAGCTTCAAACACTTAGGATTCAGAGGGTTCGAAACATTGAAGATGAAGGAGACTAAAAATGCTAACTAGAGTGATGGTGGGTGTGAACAAACTCACTACTTAGGGAGAGATGATTAAAGATCAAAAAATTATGGATAAAGGTCTTAAGAGGCTACCTAAGAAGTTCGATATGGTTTCCATTGTCATAGACAAGTGTATAAATCTATCCAAATTGACGATAGAAAAATCGATGGGATCTATTTTGTCCCACGAATCAAGAATCAACATGGAAGAGGACACTTTATAATATGCCTTCAAGACTCATGCATCTATTGGTAGAGGCAAAGGCATAGGAAGTAGAGGAAAATGCAATCATCAAGCAAAAAGGAAGAACTAAACTAAAACAATTAGGAAAATCAAATCTTCCTAAACACTCTCAAAATCAAATGGGGAGAGGTAGAGGATGGATGGACAAGTCCAAGGTACAATTCCACTACTGCAAAAAATATGGCCATAATGAAAGTGAATTCAAAAAGAAATATTTAGATCTGAACAACGAAAAAATATAATGCCTCTAACACTAAAAGGTGGCATTTCAATCAATGTTCATCTCATGTCAAATCCTTAAAGAAGATCAAACAAGGACCTTTTATTGTTAGAAAACAACTAAAATAATCACATGATAGGTAACAAGAATTCATAAGCAGAGGTGTTGTGCCATAGAAAGACATGGTATGTCATAGGTAGAGGTATTATCCATGTCTTGGCTAAGAAAAATGAGAAGAAAGATATTTTTGATACCTTTTATGTGCAAAATCTTAAAAATAATTTGTTAAGTATTAGCCAATTAAGTAAACATGGTTATGATGCCAAATTTAAAGACTCCACCTGCACAATCTTAAATAAGTCACCTAGTAGAATACTTGTTACAAAGGTCCAAATGACCATGAATATAATGTTCCCATTGAATTTGAGAAGTGTAAATATGTCACAATGGTATGCACAAAATGTCATGAGAATAGATGGGACTTGGTTGTGGCATCTTAGGTATGGTCACCTATATGCTTGGAGCCTTAGCCTCTTGCAAAAATAATCTATGTTTAAGGTGTTTCCCATATTGAATGAGCAGAACAACACTTGTTCAAGTTGCATTATTGGAAATCATCAAAGAGAGTATTTTCCATAAGCCCCATACAGAGCTAAGGAGAATATATAATTTGTCCACATAGATGTATGTGGACTCATGCAAACTCATTCCATTGGTGGAAGATTTCACTTTCTAACACTTATTGATGATTTTAGCAAGATAGTTTGGGTGCACTTTCTCAAAAAAAAATCATATACATTCACAAAGTTCAGAGAGTTAAAAGGTTGTAGTAGAAAATCAAAGTGGAAAATACGTCAAAGTGTTTAGATCACATGGCGGAGCAGAGTGTGACTCAAAGGAGTTTGCAAATTTTTTTAGAAAATAAGGAATTAAAAGGTAGTTCATTGCAAGATATACTCCACAACACAATGGAATGGCTAAATGGAAGAATCAAACATTTATGAATAGGTGAAGAACCATGCTCAAAGATATAAACCTTTCCAATGATTTTTGGGTTGAATTTGTTGCTTGTTTAATCTACATTTAAATACATCTCCAACAACTTGCATGAAAGGTAAAGTGTGTCAAGAAGAATAGAGTGGCACAAAGTAACATGTCTCATATTATAGATTTTTTGGTTGGTATTTATTATGCACAAATCCCATAAGAATTGAGGAAACTTGACAAAGGGAGTGGAAAATGCATCTTCATTGGATACAATGAACAATCGAAAGGAAAAAAGTACTATATTTTAGTCACCAAGAAATTTTTGGTAGAAGAGATGTAAAATTATTAGAGGAAAAATGTTAGAATGATCAAGAGAATGAAGCATTAGATAGAAGATATCAATCTCTCTCCAACATATTAATATGTGGAAAGTTTAGGACAATTCCCTCCAGCAAGGTTTCCAAGGTTACATATGCAAAGACAAGAAGATAGCTCTTATTCTAGCAAAGAGTCAACATATTCAATGTGAAATTGGAGAAATAGTCCTTCAATTAGTGAGTTAGAAGATTTGGTAGTAAATCTGAAAATAAGGAGATTAAGGGAAACATATAAGAAGTGCATGACGTGGATAGGAAAACTAATTTTGTCTTATCATCCTATGAGCCTACTTATTTTGAAGAGGATGTGAAATAAGAGCATTCAATATAGTCCATGAATGAAGAGACTAAAGCTATTGAAAGGAGTGAGACATGGGATTTTGTTGATATCCCAGTAGATAAAAACCAACGTTGGTTTTAAGTGGGTGTAGACGAAAAAACCATATGAGAAGGGTAACGTAAAGAAGAAGTAGGCAAAGCTAGTTTCCAAAGGATTGTCTCAACAATCACGTATTGACTATGGTGAAGCCTTTGCTCCACTAGCTAAGTTGGATATTACTAGTGTTGTGTTAGCCATTGTAGCTTAGAACAAATGACAAATTTACTAGATGGATATGAAGTCAAACTTCTTGAATGGAAAACTAGAAGAGGAGGTGTATGTTGATCAGCCACTAGGATTTGAAGTAAAAGGCCAAGAGTACAAAGTATACAAGTTGAAGAAATCCTTGTATGGATTGAAGAAAGCTCCAAGATCTTAGTGTAGTCAAATTCACTCATATTTGCTCAACAATGGGTTCAGTAGGAGAAATAATGAACCCATTCTATATAACCAATGAGATCAAGGAAATATTTATAGTTTGTATTTATCTTGATGACATGATATATATTGGAAGTCTAATGTTAGATGAATTTAAAGCTGGCATAAAAAGCGAATTTGAGATGATGATCCTTAGCCTTATGAAGTACTTTTTGGAAATTGAAGTCAAGCAATCTACTCAAGGTATTTTCATATGTTAACAAAAGTATGTTGCAAATATCTTAAAGAGGATCACGTTAGAGGAGATTTCATCGTAAATAATAAAATAAGTGTTACGAATTTTGGAAGGAAAATAACCAAACTATTTTTTTTAATTGTATTTTTAGCTTATCTCCTTATAGGTTTACTCAAATTTCATGTGTAGACACTCGTTGGATGTAGAATTAAATTTCACATCCAACGAGTACCCATCATGCATACTTTTTAGAAGACCCACATTAATAAAAATTAAAGATACATTAAAAAAATGTGTTCAACACGTTTTTTAACGTATCTTCATTTTTTATCAATGTGGGTCTTCTCAAAAGTATTCATGATGGGTACTTGTTGGATGTGGAATTTAATTCTACATCCAACCAATGTCTACACTCAAAATTTGAGTAGAGAAATAAGGATATAAGAAAAAAATACAATTAAAAAAGAAGTAGTTTTTCTTATTTTCGCTCCAAAATATTTACATGTACCTCTTTCTAAATTTAAGGGATTTTGATTGGTTTAGATATTATGACATGGAAATTGCATGAAAATTTCATGGGCACTTTTAGGCTAAAATTTCCTCTAATGAAATGGAAAAATGCAAACCAACAAAGACACTTATTACAATAGGGACAAAATTGTGCAAATAGGATGACGAAACAACACTGGACTCAACATTGTATAAGAGGCTCATTGGTAGCCTCATATACCTTACTGCAACTATACGTGATGTTATGTATGAAATTAGTTACATTTCCATATTTATGGCGTCTCCCAAGGAATCTCACTAAAAATTTGAAAAAGAATTTTGAGATATATTGCGGGTAGAACTGGCTATAGATTTCGATACACAAGTTCTGAAGGAAATATACTTACATGATATGTTGAAAATACAATAAGAAATTCCTAATTTTGTCCTTAATTAAATTAGGATAAAATTGAAATTTCACATCAGAAGACAACTTGAATGAGTTAACTGAGTTATTGTCACCTAGTTAGCTTAGTTAATTTGAATTGGAGAGAGAAATTGAGTTGTGTACAGTGATTCCTAAATTTTAGGAGCCTAGGTTGAGTTAATTTTAGTTGTAGAAATTTAATTTAGTTAAATTGAGTTATGGTCAGTTAAACTAGTTCCAACTATTGGATGAACTAGTTGGAGGTCTAGAAGTGGGGTGCAACTTCAGTGTTTAACCAGTTAACTGATCAATCAACCTAAATCAACTCATGCATGCACAAAAATCAAGTTACCTAGTTGATATTCGAGTTCAAGGGCAGTGTACTATCAGTTGTAGAATATTGGAAATTGTATAGGTCATGCATGTAGTTTGAAGGAAGGCCTAAACGTATTGCAGAATTCTCATTGAGGAAATTCATATTTAATAGGGGTTGATTCCTTATTGAACAACGCAAGTAAATAGGAGATTGGAGGCTTGGAAATTTGGCTAAGTATTGGACAAAGGAAATCAGTTAGGTAGAGGATAGAAAATAGTTATGCAGATTGAGCTCAAGGTTGAGTGGAGCATATTGTATTGACCCAGATTTCTTAATTAATACAATATAGATAGGAAGAGGTTTTTAGCAATTTCTTTCCCCTATATATATCTCTAGGTATGTGTGTTGAATCTTGTCTCATGTTTATGTTGTTATTTTTCGATTGATCAAATTAATTTCGGCTGATGAGTAGAGTATATTCGAGTCTTTTATTTTAGCATATAACATAAGAAATTTGAATCTACAAGGAATTTATACATTGTATCAGAGCAGGAATCACAATAGAAGAGAATAATTTGAGTTTGTCTTTGTAGGTGAATCGAATTTGCAGTATCATTCTTCAGATCCAGAAAGATGTTGTTATGTAGATTGGGACTCGAGGATGCCCTTAAGGGTAGCTCGAATTATATTTCTTGGAAGGAAAGGATGGAGGCAGTGTTGGAAGATAGTGGGCTAAAGTAATTCATAGATAATGATATCCTGAAGCCTCCAACATCTGATGCTCAAGATATAGTAGAATGGAAGAATTTTGCTGGTAGGGAAAGGAGAATAATATTGGAGGGAGTACGAGACCTTATTGCCTAAAATCTCCATGGGAAAGAGACTATGTTGGGATAGGGTCCCTAGGGTCAGTTTTGGGGTTAGTTAACCCAAATTTTGGAAAAAAATTGTACAAATATGTAAAGTCTCCACAAAATGTGGATGTAGAGTGCGCGGCTAGATAGGAGTCAAAGGTGTTTAGCCCCTTGTTTGGATAAGTAAATAGGTCATTTTTGAGACTCAACCATGGTCCACAGACTATGGTATTGTATTGAAGAAAGCTATATATAGTTGAGTCACAGCGAGTCTAAAGGGTATCGAAGGGCAAGAAACTTAAGATAAAGATTGTTTTGGGGAAAGTGCTAAGGTAGGAAGGCTTTGCTTCTTGTACTTAGGCGAAAAGGGAAGGCTCTTGTAGCTGAGTATGCAGGAGGCCTTGGAAAGTCCACAACTGAGTGCGCGAACCCTTGTAGCTGAGTGCGAAGGGTGAAAGATTCTGTAATATGAATGTTGAAGATGAATAAAGACTGATTTTGAAGAATCATCTTGCAACCTGAGCATTATTTTTTATTATGTTTATATTATGATCTGTCGCTTTATAATATTTTTTCTGTGGAATAATGAATAAATGTTGCATTGAAACTATTGAATCTATCTTATTTATGCATGACTTAAGTAATTATCTATTTTCATGGAGATAAAGGTTATTTCTGTTATGATTTCTGATGAACTAGATAGATTTGTGCAAAGGTAGATCTAGGGTTATTAATTAATGCGCGAAAGTGGATAATTTGCTTGTTTATGGTCCACAAAGACTGATTGTAGACCTACACGAGGGTCTAGAAGCCATTTTACCCAAGTTACAGTAACGAGCCATAGAAAGATATCAGATTGCGTGAAGGTATATATGAGTTATAAGAGCTAAGCCCACTTATCACACCATCTCTTGATACATAAACCTAGTTCTAGCATCCCCCAATACTGCTTTAGGTGAGACAGTAGACTACCCTATGCAGGTTATTTTTGAAAGGGCCAACAGTTAGGGTTTTTTTGGTTGGCATGAACAACTCTGAACCTGGGTTAGGGCCCCTTAAGCCAATAGAGTATGTATGCAATGTGGAAAGAACTGACATATTTTTTCTAAAACAGTAGTGACCACAAGAAGTTGGCACTCAAGGACAAGCTTCGAAGCATCAAGATATAAAATAATGGCACAATTCTACAATACCTACGAAAGTTTACACAGTGTCATGATGAACTTGGCGAGGTCACTGTTACTATCCATGAAGATTTGGTAGCTCTAACTTTTTTGGGTCTTCACAAGAGCTAGAACAGTTATCAAGATTCAGTAAATGGTAGAAAGAAAATCCCACAGTGGGAGAGGTTATGGTCCAATATAGTGCAAGAAGAAATAAGTCAGAACAACAGAGACAAGACCTCATCCAAAGAAGAGGAAGAGGACTTTTCATTAGTCAGAAAAGGATGGAAGGCCAAGGGAAAGAATTCCTAAGGTGAGACTAATTCCATCCTAGAGGGAAAGCATAAAGAATTGTCCAAAATCAAGTCCTTTCATTGTCATGAATTCAGGAAATATGCCCCAAAATGTCCACAGAAGAAGGCAAGCAAGAAGGAATCTACCAGAGCAACAACAGGCGAAGATCTAGCTTCATAGTTTGAGCTTTATTTTACTCTCATTGAATGCATGGAAATCATAGTAATGGGAAGCATGTGGTATCTAGATAATGGTGCCTCGTTCCACATGACAGGGCATAGATATTTCTTCAGTGACTTGGAGGAAAAATACCTCAAGTAGAACATTGAATTTGGAGACTAATAGCATGAACGACATTGGTACCATTACTTTTTAGAGGGATTATGGCTCCCCTACTAGGCTCAAGGATGTGATGTATCTACCGGGAATAAAGAGGAATATTGTTTCTGTTGCAGTGTTGGAAGACCGTGGCTATGATGTGATATTCAAAAAAGGAAAGGCATTCCTGAGACACATCACCATGGGGAAAGTGAGGTAGATCGATGTGAGAGCCAATAAACTATATGCACTTGAGGTAGAAGATGCATGCAAATCCTTTAGGAGCAAGGAAAATATTAAAGACCTTGTGGTTGAGAGGGAGCATGATTTACCTCTCAAAATGGAGCCTCGAAAGCAGCCTCAACAAGTTGTGGAGCACCCACACATGAAGAAACAGAGAGGAGACAAAGTGGAAACATCCACTCAAGAAGAGACCTCAAATAGGGGGATATTTCGAGCTATGTGGGCAGAGGGGGCACATGCATCCATACCTCGAGGTTTGAGGTGGGGCTATGTGAAGCAATAGTCCGAGGAGTGTAGAAATTTGGGCAAGGTCCACTGAGGTGTTTTTTGTCTCATGGATCATTACCTTGTTACAGTGTCCCATAGTATTCAATAGCAGAAGGATCATTGTCAGTAAGATACTGAGGAGTGGAAATGAGTGTTGACAATAGAGTAGGAAGCTCAGTAGAAAAGTCAACAACAACACAATTTTCCCAGTAGACAGTTGCATACATGGTTGATTCAATTTGTTTTTTAGATGCTTTTCAGTTACATTTGTCTATCATTTCTTATTTTTTCAAGTATATGTAATTTCACTCTGTGTTAAACTTTTTATGAATTAATTCTTATCTAGTGTGCGAAAGTAGTAGATCAAGAATATTTATGCATGTTATGAATAATTAAGAACCTTTGCGAAGATCTGGAAGTTGTTTAAGTGAATTTACTATAACCATATGTTTAAGAAGGTTTAGGGTTCGAGAAGGTAGATCTCATCCCTAGAAACTACATGAACCTATCACATTGACCTTTGGATGTAGAAACCTGGTTTCATCATCCCCCAATACTGCTTCAGGTGAGAATTCAGCTTGCGCTATGTGGGTTGCTGCCAAAAGGGCCAGCAGTTAGGGTTTTGTTGGTTGGCACAAATAATGTTGAACCTGGGTTAGGCCCCATCAAGCCACCAAATTGTTATGTTGCCAGGACCGAGATCTTGCTAAAGGGATGTGTGATAAATGGTTCCCTACGAAGAAATAAATTGAGAAGTGGATTGATCAAAAACTGCACACCTTTGGAGCACAGGAAAATAGAAATCCGCGCTTATCTAAGGAAGAGTGGCTAAATAGATACCTATACACAGGCGATATTGAAATCTTCTTCTTCTCTTTTCCTTTCGAATTGCATGAGTGGTTGTCCATGTTAGCGGATAGTCAGGGTACTGTTGGGCCAGCAACAACCCCCCTTCTTATTTGGTGTTATTACTAATACTAAATAAGTGGAGACCCTTAGTCAAAAATTTAAAAATCAATTAGTGCTTGAATTTCCTTTCTCAATAAAACTTACCATCATAAACTTATGAGAATACCCTTGAAAAATCTAAAAAAGCTTAAGTTTTATGATAAATTAGAATTATTCCTTAGGAAATATCGCATCGCAAAAAGGATAGCAGGATACCTCCTTGCAAGCTGAATTCTAAGATTGTGAGATCGAGATACGGGACTACAAAAATATATCGCACTGCATGCATCAAAGACCGCTTACTTTGAAAAACTTTAAACTGCTGATATGCGATGGCGCATATCGCAAATTGAATTTCGCACAAAACAGATAAACGAAAATTGTCATATGCCACGCTCTTGTGATATTGCGATATTGTGATATTGTGATAGAGTGGAAAAGCGATAATGCGATAATGTGATATAGCGAGCTAGCAACCTTGCGATGTTGTGATTTTGCGATGTTGCAATTTTGCGATGTTGCGATTTGCAATATTGCGAAGCAAATCACAAAATCGCTTCATCACAGATCTTTTGAGCTCGTTGTTCAAAAAAGTATTTTCCATAAACCGAGACCTGGTTATGTGCTTTAATGCTAATTAATGAGTTAGTTGCCAGTCATTAATGGAATATGGTTTCGTGCTTATCGAAGAGTCATTTCACGTAATGTGGTATATTTTATATGTCTTCGGCATTTAAGACTTTCCTGTCACCTTTCGTTATCATTATTCTCACTTCACTTGTAAATTGCAGGAACAGAGAACAAATAACGATACAAAGCTATACGCAAGATACTATGGGAAAGAAAGGCAAAGCTCCGAGTTCTGAAGAGAAAGAAATGACACCCTTGTATACAGACACCACCTATAACAGAGACGTTGGTATTTCTACTTGGGAAGGCATGTATAGTCTACTTGAGGAAGAGAATCCTAGAGTGATGGAGGTTACAACTACTTCTGGCTCACATGGTTCTTCTGAGGCTTCCATTACAGAGCTAGCTTGTTCATTTATGCATAGGATAGCAGCGAGGCCCAAAATTCTTCCATACATGGACATGATTAAATGGATATTGGACAACACTGATATAAGAAATAAACAATTTAAAAATCAGGGTCAAGAGCTTACTAAATCATTATTTTCACAAAATTCGAGCTTTATATCCGCTAAAAGAAAACGTGCAAAAGGTGAAAAATGCATCAAGGAAGCCTAGATCAAGAAACAGAGGTAGTTTTCGATGCGCGATTCACGCATCGCTAGGCAAAACTTCTTGAAAAGGAAATCTTCTAAGTGCTCAGTTACTTGTAAGCCCAGAAATTTGTAAAAAGAACGCTAGGGGTTAAGTAAAAAGTAAAAATTGAATCCTAAAACCAATAGCAATTGTCCAAAATATCTTCAATATGGTATGTACATATGAACAACAATTGCAAACAGGCTAGAGATAGAAGGCTCAAGAAAAGGCAGAATCAATCCAAAGGTTAACCCAGTTGAATTGGGATTCTTACTAGGCATACTTGGTAAAACCACTCAGCCAGTGCATGACTCTAAAGTGTATCATCAATTCTACCAAGAAGATGGTCCCAACTCTTGCCGATTATGTTTTTGCAGCACAGCTAAAATCGAAAGTCGGCCAGCCGACTCTTCTCAAACAAATGCTGAACGCATGCGATTTCAAGGAGCAGATACAGAAATAATTAGTTAGTAGTTTTAATTTTAGATTTAGTTTTAGTTTTAATTTTGTTTTGTTTTTCCCTAAAATGAGGACGGTCATTTAAACCGCATCCTACATGTTTGTAATAAGTTATTTTTAGATTTAGTTAGTAGTATTTAAACCCTTCTCATGCATTTAGAGAAGGGTCCTGAAATTTGTCAAAAACTTATCCCCCGAACATGCACTTTTGTACCCTCTCAGGAGGTTTTAATGAATGAATGGAACAGGATTTATTGATATCTGCATTTAATATCTGCTACTAATGTTGCACTTTTGTACTCTTAGTGGATGTTGGATTAAGAAGAGATAAATCATTATCGCTTGAAGCTCATGAGTAGGACTAGTTATAAATGGTACTTTTATCTCTTAACTATTTCTGCCTTTTTGTTAAAAGTGATATTCATGTTCATTAGTTTATATATTGACGCGTGAATGCTTGAGTTATCATTTGGCACTTTTGTACGGTGATAGCTATTTATTTATGCTTAATGTATGAGTAGCTTATTATGCGATATGCCTTTCACAACTGTTTCATCTAACTTTTTATACGAAGTGGTTAATCTTCATTGAATTCTTTTCTCATAACAGTTGAATGATCTTTATTACCAATTGTTATCTGAAATCATTTTAGATTGCATAACAGAAGGATTACACCCCGGGTTAGTAGAGACTTAGATATTTCTGCTTATTAGAATACAATTTTCATGTTATTAGATTAGAGTTAGAATTAGAGCATCTCACTTAGGAACTTTTAGAAAAGAAATATCAATTCTTCACACACACACACATGAATTGGGAAAATGGTCCCATATCCCCAGTCGGACCAACTATACCAAACGGAAAAGGAGATGCTAACCAAGGTCCGGACCCGGTGGGTATCCCCCTTGTTGCAGACCCAATTTTCGGGGCTTCAACATATTTGGTGCTAGAAGGAGGGCCACGAACTGTGAATGGCAAGTAAGTCTAAATCGAAATACCATTCTGAGAGTAAATCGCCCTCGCCATATCCCCCGACTTCTCCATTGCATTTAGAATCTTTAAATCCAAAGTCAGAAGTCGCAGGAGCAACAGCCACTGCTACAAACCCTGACATTTCAGAACAATCTACTATTGAACCTCCTAAAGTTGAATCTTTGATTCACAAAATTCAGCGATTTTCTATATCTCCTCAAAGATCTGATAAATCTCAAGGCAGCGTGACTTCACAATATAACCTTGCTCATCCTCTTACCACATTAAAGAGAAAAAAATTTGGTGTTCAGCTAACCAAGTTACCTCTACCCACAAGGAAGAGAGCAAGGAAATCTCCTAAAGGGTCCGATAGCGAGACTCTTTCATCATCATCATCCATCTCAACCTCTCCACCACGAAGTCAACCATCCACTCCTCCACTTCAGATCATTGTCCATCAGTCCACCGGTACTCCCACATCTCCTTCTCAATCATCTGGAGTCGTAATATCCTCATCTTCTCAACTGTAGGGATCATCTTCTGTACTTTCCTCTGTTAATAGATCAGCGATGGCCCAATCTCCATGGAATAACCCAGGGGTAGTCTTAATGCCTGCACCCTTGAGTCAGCTACAGACCCATCCTGAAAAATGGTTGCCTAAGTTTAATCCTGAGGGAGGCATGCTAGCGGAAGAACATATAAATAACTTTATGCTATCCATAAATCTCAATGGAGTTACCAACGAATATGTTGTTTTCCAATTTTTCCCTTATACTCTGCAAGTAACAGCTGGATCATGGTATTTCTCATTACCATCTGGATCTATTACTAGTTGGGAGATTTTCCAAGAACAATTCCTGACTAAGTTTGGTGATGATAGGTCTACGACGACATTAATCAACGACCTGTCTAACCTTAGGGCCGAGTCAAAAGAACCTATCAAAGATTTCAATTTACATTTCAATAAAATCTTAAACAAAATTCCTACTACTTCCAATCCTAGCGAAGAAGTGCGAAGTGAATGGTACATCACTCCTTTACCATCAAACATAACAATCTTTTTAAATAATGTATCCATACAGGTGAGGATAATTTTAGATAGAGGAGGAATGACCTGTTGTAGAGTTTTATGAACCCAACGTTTCGGACTACCAAGTGAGTCCATCATGAGGGGAGAATGCGTCAATAGATATTCTTAAAATCATAATGATGTATCCAAGAGCTATAATTAGGGTATATATATAAGTTATTAAACCAAAGAAATAAGAAAATAGGTCGGCTCTTATCTTTTTATTTAATTAATTAATTAAATTATTTATTATTATTATTATTATTATTATTATTATTATTATTATTAATTAATTAATTAATTAATTAATTTATTCAAGGGGATAACTTAATCGAATAATTTTATTATCTATAGAATTAATTATTATGTTTATTAATTCTATTTTAAATAATTGGTTCAATTGATTCATTAATTTGGTTAAATAATAAATTAATTTGTTTGATTAATCAAATTAATTAATTTAATTAGGTATTCTTTATTAATATGTTTATTCATTTATTTACATTATTAATTTATTAATTTGATTAATTAATTCATTAATTAATAAGTTTACAGGGATAGATTAATTACTTATTTTTCTATTTCTTGAATTAATTATTAGGTTTGATAAATTTATAAAAAAATTATTTTTTATTTTTTATTTTATTTATTTATTTTTTTTTTTATTGATTAATTACTATGTTTTACTAATTAACTAATTTTTGATAGTTAATTAAATGAATAGATTAGTTAACAAATTTATTATGATTATTATTATTATTATTATTATTATTATTATTATTTTATATATATATATATATATATATATTTTATTTTTTTTAATAATTTTATTAATTTAATTTAATGTACTTATTTCTTTGTTTAATTATTTATTTATTTGATTAATTTGTTTTATTTGCTTAATCTATTTGTTTATTTATTTATTTTTATTTTTATTGTTATTTTTTATATTTTATTTATTTATTTATTTTTTATTTTTTTTGTTTTAGTGAGTTATTTATCTATAATTTCTAGAGTTTATTTATTATTATTATTTATTTATTTATTTTTCTTTGAAGATTTGAGTAATTACACCTATATGCATTTTATTAGTTATTTTTTTTAATGATATCAAATGATTATATGTGAAGAAATCTATTACTAAATTACTTGAAGTAATAGATTTCTTCACATATAATCATTTATGGAATATCCTCCTTAAACAATACATTTAATTAACAACCATAAACATAATTTAGTAATAGATTTCTTCACATATAATCATTTGATATCATTAAAAAAAAAAAACTAATAGAATGCATATAGGTGTAATTACTCAAATCTTCAAAGAAAAATAAATAAATAAATAAATAATAATAATAATAATAATAAATAAATAAATAAACTCTAGAAATTATAGATAAATAACTCACTAAAACCAAAAAAATAAAAAATAAATAAATAAATAAAATATAAAAAAATAACAATAAAAATAAAAATAAATAAATAAACAAATAAATTAAGCAAATAAAACAAATTAATCAAATAAATAAATAATTAAACAAAGAAATAAGTACATTAAATTAAATTAATAAACTTATTAATATATATATATATATATATATATATATATATATATATATATATATATATATATATATATATATATATATATATATAAATATATATATATATATATATATATATAATAAATTTGTTAACTAATCTATTCGTTTAATTAACTATCAAAAGTTAGTTAAATAGTAAAACATAGTAATTAATCAATAAAATAAATAAATAGAATAAAAAATAATTTTTTTATAAATTTATCAAACCTAATAATTAATTCAAGAAATAGAAAAATAAGTAATTAATCTATCCCTGTAAACTTATTAATTAATGAATTAATTAATCAAATTAATAAATTAATAATGTAAATAAATGAATAAACATATTAATAAAGAATACCTAATTAAATTAATTAATTTGATTAATCAAACAAATTAATTTATTATTTAACCAAATTAATGAATCAATTGAACCAATTATTTAAAATAGAATTAATAAACATAATAATTAATTCTATAGATAATAAAATTATTCGATTAAGTTATCCCCTTGAATAAATTAATTAATTAATTAATTAATAATAATAATAATAATAATAATAATAATAATAATAATAATAACAACAACAATAATAGTAATAATAATAATAATAAATAATTTAATTAATTAATTAAATAAAAAGATAATAGCCGACCTATTTTCTTATTTCTTTTGTTTAATAACTTATATATATACCCTAATTATAGCTCTTGGATACATCATTATGATTTTAAGAATATCTATTGACGCATTCTCCCCTGATGATGGACTCACTTGGTAGTCTGAAACGTTGGGTTCATAAAACTCTACAACAGGTCATTCCTCCTCTATCTATAGCAATCTTTGTTGATAGGGCTAACAAAACAACTTTAGTCGAAAATATAAAAGAAGCAATAGCAATAGAGAAACATATTATAGCCTTAGAAAAGAAAAACGCGTTAGAAGAATGAAAATCCAAGAAGGTTACTTTCAAGGAGGATCCCAAGAAAAAGCAATCGAAAGATCCATTCGATTTTGAAGGATTGCAAAAAGTTTTCAAGACCATGTCTAATGAGATGGTTGAGATTAAGAAACAAGTGGCAGAAACTTCTTCTAAAAATCCATACAAACCTTTTAAAAGAAACCCTTCGACTGATTCCAAACCCCCTAACGCTATTACAAGTGTTGAATCCAAAGAAGAAGAAGAGGAAATTGCTACTGAGGAACATGTCGATGAAGAAGAAGTTGTAGAGTTACAAGGTATGTGGGATTTCATCCTCCCAGATGAAGAGGATCAAGAGGCATCCCCGGCTAGTACTCGCAGCAGAAATCAACTTGATCCTCCTCAACCTACACCTAAGCCAAAGAGCACAAGCTCGATGACTAAGGATAAAGTCGCAGCCAAGAAAACAACACCTAAAGCGACTCAAACCAGCCCAGTCCAAACAGACCCATCAACTCCATCTAAAATGCTGATCGTTTCAGATGAAATGGAGTATAATATCATAGAAGACATGAAAAAGACTAGGGCCAATATCACTTTTTACGAATTGAGCAAGTTAAAACACCAGCAAAAGATACTTTTGAAAGAATTACATGCTGTACTAGTTGCACCTTTGCCCGCCGCTGTAATCTCTCAAGCTTCCCATGACATGGGAAGACTTCCAACTAATGTGATTAATAAAGTTGATCCAAACGATATCACCTTAATTGGAGGTAGATCGAAATCTCATACTTCCACATTCCTTCTTACTTATGAAATTTTCAATAAAAAATTGCATAATTGCTCAGTGGATTCTGGAGCTTCATCGAATATTTTACCAAAGTCAATATGTGAAAAATTGAACGTTCAACCACAAAAATCAGCTGTGTGCATAGTTCAATTAGATCGATCGCAAGTCGAAGTGATTGGCGAATTAAATCAGGTTACCATAAGGCTGTCATCCAACCCAAAGGTATGTCAAGTTATCGACATTTTAGTTGCTGATATTCTGGAATTTTATGGCTTAATTCTTAGCAACGATTGGTCAGAAAAACTTCATGGATAATTTGCAACTGATTTGTTGCACATGTGGCTCCCTTACAATGGTAAACCAAATCAAATAAAAGTTGAGCGGGAAAGACATTAGAAATACATAGTAACAGAACTGGAGGGAGAAAATGAACCAGTAGCATACATCAATAACATCATTGACAACTACTCAGTAGATTCTTTCCTAGGAAATTTTAATGCTCATACCTCACCTTACTTAGAACATTCTGTTTTATCTCAAGTAGAAAATTTCTCTCAAACAGATAGTTCTAAATGTATTAATTTTATAGATAGTCCTATAAATAAATCTTTATTTTGGAAATTATTTTTTGACGGTTCTAAGTCTAAAGAAGGAGCATGAGTAGGATGCATGTTAATAAGTCCAGAGCGAGATAAAACTATGCTAACTTGCAGACTCGAATTTTATTGCACCAACAATACCGCAGAATATGAGGCTTTAGTCCAAGGGTTATACAAAGCAATCGGATTAGACGTCAAATACCTTCAAGTTTTCGGAGATTCTGAAATTGTAATCAGACAGGTACGTAATACTATACATTGTTTATCAGGTCATTTAAAACATTACCAATCTTTAGTTCAAGATCTGACTGAACACTTTATAGCATTTAATATTTCATCAATTCCAAACTCTAGAATGCTAGTGCAGACCTCTTAGCTAATATAGCTTCCAAGCTCATTCCTTTAGAAGATTTTAGGCCTGATCGATTTTCAATTGAATTAATTTTTAGACCATCCATTCCTGATAACATTACCAATTGGAGGATTTTCAATGACGATCCTGATATCATGAGTTTCCTCACATCTGAAGGATCCTACACCAATCAAATAATTGACGAAGACTAGCATGACCGACAATTGCAACAAGATAGCTCTAACAGTGCCATACCTAAGTCAGTAGTCAAGTTAGAAGACCTTTACGATTTGAAAGATCGGTTTAAAAGATCTACCAATTCAAAACTCCAAAGTTCAACTTTGAACTATGAATTAGTAAATCTAGGAACTGATACCAAACCACAGAATATCAATCTAGGCCTTGGTCTAGCTCCTGAAGAAAAATTAGCGTATATTCGTCTCTTGAGACAATACAAAAGTGTATTTTCTTGGAATTATGATGAACTCAAAACGTATGACACCTCCATCATCCAACATACTATTCCAATGATAGACGATGAAAAACATGTCCAACAAAAGTTGAGAAAGATCCATCCCAATCTAGAAAACCAAATCAAATCTGAACTCAATAAGTTATTGAAAGCCAAAATAATTTTTCCCGTTCGACATTCCAAATGGGTTTCCAATATGGTCCCTGTTAGAAAGAAAAACAGAGACATTAGAATCTGCATTGACTTTCGAAATCTTAACAAAGCTTGCCAAAAGGATAATTTTCCTTTGCCTCCCATGGAACAAATACTATAGGCAGTTGCCAGATCAGAATTAATGTCATTCTTGCATGGATTCTCAAAATACAATCAAGTGTTGGTACATCCCGGTGATCAATTAAAAACCACATTCAGAACTAAATGGGGCACATACACATATCAAAAGATTCCATTTGGTCTGATTAATGAGGGTGCCACATTTCAGAGAGCCATGGACATCGCATTCAAGGGTTTAGTTAATAAATCAGTGGTAATCTATTTGGATGATATAACTGTATATTCCAAGAAACAAAGCAATCATCTTAGAGATTTAAAACAAATCTTCCAGCATTGTCAAAGGTATGGAATTTCACTTAACCCAAAAAAATCCTTTTTCGCACTAAGTGAAGGAAAACTTCTTGGATTCATAGTGTCAAAATCTGGAATTCACATTGATCCTGATAGAATCAAGGAGATTTCCACAATACCCCTACCTCACAACAAGAAAGCCATGCAATCGTTTCTTGGCCAGATTAACTTTGTAAAGAGATTTGTTCCATATTTTTCAAGAATCGTGTCTCCTTTACAAGCAATGATTAAAAAGAACTCAAACTTTAAATGGGGCCAAGATGAACATGAGGCATTCAATCTGATTAAACAAGCAATTGTTAATGCTCCATCTTTAGCAACTCCAAATTTTTCCAATCCTTTTATTTTATATACATTTGCCTCTGATAGATCATATGCTACGATACTCACTCAAGCAAATCAAGAAAAGGCAGAAGCCTCAATTGCTTTTTTCAGTTCCAATTCACAAGGGGCTGAGTTGAATTATTCAGATGTGGAGAAACAAGCTCATGTTGTTTTCAAAGAAATTAAATATTTCATACCTTTTTTACTCAAAACACATACAAAAATCATAGTATCGTTTCCAACAGTAAGAAATCTTCTAGTACAGAAGGATGTGGGTGAGAAAAGAGCCAATTGGGTTACTACCTTACAGGAATATGACGTAGAAATCAAACCAGCAAGTATTGTAAAAGGTCAAGGCTTTTGAAAAATACTGGCTGGAGCATCGCTTATGTCCGAAATTGCATCTGCAGAGATACAAATGTACGAGGTAAGCCTAAACGATGTTGAATCATTATACGCTGATATCATTTATTATCTAAAGAAGGGATACGCTCCTTCAAACCTCGGTCATACCAAGAAAAGAGCTCTAAGGTTGAAATCCAAACAATATCAGCTCGTGAACGATGTTCTTTTTAGAATAAATTATGATTCTGTTCTCCTTAGATGTCTTGAGAAATCTAAAGCTAAAAAAGTCTTGCAGGAACTCCATTATGGGCCAACAGGTGGACACTATGCTGAAGATGCTACTACTCATAAAATCTTATGCGCAGGCTATTACTGTCCCACATTATTCAAAGACTCACATAAATATATGTAAGGAAATGTCAAGTCTATCAAACCGCTACTGGGAGACAAAAGAAACCATCCTTGCCACTACAACCAGCTAACGTTGAGCAGCCTTTCGATCAATGGGGATTGGACATAATAGGTGAGATCGTTCCTCATTCTTCTAAACAACATAGATATATCCTTACAGCAATAGATTACTTTACTAAATGGGTAGAAGCAGTTCCACTCAAGACGGCTAATGCTGAAAATATCATCGAGTTCATAGATCAGTTCATAATCACCAGGTTTAGGTTGCCTTCTGCTTTAATGTTTGATAATGCATCATATTTTTCTGGTAATACAATGACTGAATTTTCACTCAAAAGGGGTTTCAAGCTTAAATACTTTGCCAATTATTACCCACAAGGGAATGGGTTAGCTGAATCTACAAATAACAATTTAATCAGAATCATTAAGTGAACCATTGATCAAAATCATAAAAATTGGCACAAATCTTTAATATATGCCTTATGGGCATATCGAATAACGCAGAAAGCCCCCATTGGCACTTCTCCCTTCAATTTAGTTTATGGGAAAGAAGTGGTTCTTCCAACTCATTTGGCAATTCCCTCTTTAGCCTTGGTTCAATATATTGATGAAGCCCCAACTTCTTCTTTACAACTAAGGTAGCTAGAAATAATTATGTGAGAAGAACAACGAGAACAGGCTAAGATAACTCATGCTCATCATTAAGCATTAGTAAAAACCTCTTTTGATCCAAACATGATATCCAAAAAAGACTTTCAGATGGGAGATCTACTTCTGAAATGGGATAAGGCTCATGAGGAAAAAGGGAAACATACAAAATTTCAAAGAATGTAGCTTGGCCCTTTTCAAATCATAGAAGTCATAGGTCCATCCATTTTTATGTTACAGGATTTGACAGGAAAAAGAGATTCTTTGCCTGTTAACGGATAGACCCTCAAAAAATATTTTCCATAAGAGATCATTCTTCTATTTTGTAGAGTAGTTGTTTTAGTTTCATAATAAAACTGATTGTAAATGGTTACATTAGGAATTCACGAAAATGACACAAATTCTCTTTTAGATTTTGTTTTTTCACTTGTATAAATAGAATTATTTTAGAAAATTGATCGTTATTATTGAAAGATACAGTTAAAGGCTCTACGCCTAGAAATGATACTAGTTTCAAATTTGTAAATTTTGACAAAAAACAACCTTTAGTAAGAAATTGTTTTGTATCATTCCAATGAAAGGTATCAATAATAAAATGAAGATTCTCTGTAGAAAATCTCTTTCCAAAAACTCTACTATTGTCATCCAGAGCCATCTTAAGAAAACAATGACTTCCTCCCCACCTAGGAAAGTACAATGTTCAGAGAATGATCCAAAGATACACTTTAACTTAAAGAGTAAGAGGTCTCATCACGAGCCGATTTATCATGATCATAGATATTATAGATTGTTGACTTTTCCAATATTGCATACCACAACAGGGCAATGACTTAAGATTGTTGCAATCAAAAGACAAGGGGTCTCATCACGAGCCAGCTTGTTCAGCAAAGCTATAAATCAGTGAATGACTGTGTCATAAATTGGCTACCAAACCAAGACATTGTTCTTTAAGGGTAAAAAAGAAAATGAAAGCAATAAGTGTGGATATGGATTTCTCTTTGAAAATTGTAAATTTCTCTAAGTAGGATACAGGATCATTGCTAGGTAACAGGTAACCCTGTCGAGGCTATAAACGCCTGCTGGCAGCAGAGGCTCTACCTACGACAAATGAGCATATTCAAAACTGATTTATAGAGAAGGCTTTGTTTTTATCTTTATAAACCAAGTAATGACTGATGTAGATACAAGGACTAGCTTGAGGGAGTAAATAATCAAAGTTGAAAATAGAAGAAACAAAATATCATTGATAGGTAAAAGCATGATGTACTTTGTCTTTCTATAATAAAGTTTAATTTTCTGGAAAATTTTCTGTTTTGGAAGTTTAGAAAATTCAAAAGAAAAGTAGAGATAACTGGTTCTTCCAAGTGAATCACCAATTGTTGTGGCCAGCAACAACCCCCCTTCTTATTTGGTGTTATTACTAATACTAAATAAGTGGGGACCCTTAGTCAAAAATTTAAAAATCAATTAGTGCTTGAATTTCCTTTTTCAATAAAACTTACCATCATAAACTTATGAGAATACCCTTGAAAAATCTAAAAAAGCTTAAGTTTTATGATAAAGTAGAATTATTCCTTAGGAAATATCGCATCGCAAAAAGGATAACAGGATACCTCCTTGCAAGCCGAATTCTAAGATTGCGAGATCGCGATACGGGACTACAAACATGTATCACATCGCATGCATCAAAGACCGCTTATGTTGAAAAACTTTGAATTGCTGATATGTGATGGCGCATATCGCAAATCGCATTTTTTCACAGAAAACAGATGAACGAAAATTGTCATATGCCACACTCCTGCGATATTGCGATTTTGCGATAGAGCGGCAAAGCGATAATGCGATAATGTGATATAGTGAGCTAGCAACCTTGCAATGTTGTGATTCTGTGATATTGCAATTGTTGCGATCTGCGATATTGCGAAGAAAATCACAAAATTGCTTCATCACAGATATTTTGGGCTCATTGTTCAAAAAAGTATTTTCCAAAAACGGAGACCTGGTTATGCGTTTTAATGCTAATTAATGAGTTAGTTGCTAGTCATTAATGGAATATGGTTTCTTGCTTATCAAAGAGTCATTTCACGTAAGGTGGTATATTTTATATGTCTTCGGCATTTAAGACTTTCTCGTCACCTTTCCTTATCATTATTCTCACTTCACTAGTAAATTGTAGGAACGGAGAACAGAGGACGATACAAAGCAATACGCAGGATACTATGGGAAAGAAAGGCAAAGCTCCGATTTCTGAAGAGAAAGAAATGGCGCCCTTGTATACAGACAGTGCCTGTAATAGAGACGTTGGCATTTCTACTTGGGAAGGCATGTATAGTCTACTTGAGGAAGAGAATCCTAGAGTGATGGAGGTTATAGCTACCGTTGGCTCACATGGTTCTTCTGAGGCATCCATTACAAAGCTAGCTTGTTCGTTTTTGCACAGGATGACGGCGGGGCCCAAAATTCTTCCATACACGGACATGATTAAATGGATACTAGATAGCACTGATATCAAAAATAAACAATTTAAAAATCAGGTTCAAGAGCTTACTGAATCATTATTTTCACAAAATTCAAGCTTTATATCCGCTAAAAGAAAACGCGCAAAAGGAAAAAAATGCACCAAGGAAGCCCGGAACAAGAAACGGAGCTAGTTTCCGATGCGCGATTAGCACCTAGTGCCTAGCGCTATTCGCACATTGCTGGGCAAAACTTCTTGAAAAGGAAATCTTCTAAGTGCTCAGTTACCTGTAAGCCTAGAAATTTGTAAAAAGAACGCTAGGGGTTAAGTAAAAAGTAAAACTTGAATCCTAAAACCAGTAGCAATTGTCCAAAACATCTTCAATATGGTATGTACATATGAACAACAATTGCAAATAGGCTGGAGACAAAAGGCTCAAGAAAAGGCAGAATCAATCCAAAGGTTAACCAAGTTGAATTGGGATTCTTACTGGGCATACTTGGTAAAACCACACAGCCAGTGCATGACTCTCAAGTGTATCATCAATTCTGCCAAGAAGATGGCGCCAGCTCTTGTCGATTCTGTTTTCGTAGCACAGCTAAAATCGGAAGTCAGCCAGCCGACTCTTCTCAAACAAATGTTGAACGTGTGTGATTTCAAGGAGTAGATACAAAAATAATTAGTTAGTAGTTTTAATTTTAGATTTAGTTTTAGTTTTAATTTTGTTTTATTTTTGCCTAAAATGAGGACGGTCATTTAAACCGCATCCTACATTTTTGTAATAAGTTATTTTTAGATTTAGTTAGTAGTAGTTAAACCCTTCTCATGAATTTAGAGAAGGGTCCTGAAATTTGTCAAAAATGTATCCCCAGAACATGCACTTTTGTACCCTCTGAGGAGGTTTTGATGAATGAATGGAACAGAATTTATTGATATCTGCATTTAATATCTGCTACTAATGTTGCACTTCTGTACTCTTAGTGGATGTTGGATTAAGAAGAGATAAATCACTATCGCTTGAAGCTCATGAGTAGGACTAGTTATAAATGGTACTTTTATCTCTTAACTATTTTTGCCTTTATGTTAAAAGTGATATTCATGTTCAGTTGTTTATATATTGATACGTGAATGCTTGAGTTATCATTTGGCACTTTTGTATGGTGATAGCTATTTATTTATGCTTAATGTATGAGTAGCTTATTATGCGATATGCCTTTCACAGTTGTTTCATCTAACTTTTTATACGAAGTGGTTCATCTTCATTGAATTCTTTTCTCATAACAGTTGAATGATCTTTATTACCAATTGTTATCTGAAATCATTTTAGATCTTATAATAGAAGGATTACACCCCAGCTTAGTATAGACTTAGATATTTCTGCTTATTAGAATACAATTTGCATGTTATTAGATTAGAGTTAGAATTAGAGCATATCACTTAGGAACTTTTAGAAAGGAAATATCAATTCTTCACACACACACACATGAATTGGAAACTGGTCCCATATCCCCAATCGGACCCACTATACCAAACGAAAAAGGAGCTGCTAACCAAGGTCTGGACCGGGTGGGTATCCCCCTTGTTGTAGACCCGATTTTCGGGGCTTCAACAGGTACATGGAAGCTTCACATCCCTATTTTGTGGACCCCAAAATTAGTGAAGCGGTTGCAGGCTTCAGAAAATGACATCACATGGGTCGTTGATCACTAGATTGATCTCATTATGGGAGGATTCATCACTGAGTTCATGATCGATTTGTCTTCCAGCTATAGTGAAGCAGAGTGCAGGTTCTTCAAGGGACCAAGAGGTAAATAATTAAAATCTTTGAAAACCTGGATTAAGATGATGTTGTGTGAAAAATGGTTTATGCCATTACATTGATGTTTAGGACTACTCGAAGCAGAAAACCCTTCAGAAGGGACAAAGAATTAGGCTCTAAATATAGTCCACTATTAGGATCTTCTAATAGCTTCAATGAAGGAACTGTTATGAGAACACCGTGAAGCGCACTGCAGATAGTAAGCCAAGGTATCCCAGGGATACTGCATCCATCCATTACAACACCACCTCCACCTCCACCTTCACCTCCACATCAACCATTCAACATGGCGAACACGATGAAGATGTCGATCTTTAAAGGGGTGGGAAGCAAGGACCTCGAACAATTCTGGTTCATCACAGATGCTGTGTGGAAGGCACATTAGACTACTGATGATAATATGAAGAAAGTGTAGATGGTCATAGTATTGTAGGATAGGGCATTGACTTGGTATATCAAGTTCTATACAAATCAACTGGTCGCAATGATGGAAGAGACTTAGCAAGCAGTGAACAATGAGTTTAAAAATCCTAAGTCTCAGGTGCAGTCTATAATAGAGTTTAAGGAAATACAACAAAGGGTAAATGAGTCTGCATGGGACTTCGATCAGAGGCTAAAATTCCTGATCCGGTAGGCTAATATGAAGATCACAGATGATCAACACAGAGATTGGTACATTGCTTCACTATTGCCTCATCTGAGATTTCCATTATCATAGTAGAAGATAGGAATGCAAGCAGAGGTTGTGGAGATTATGATGAGGGTGGAAGCCTCATTAGGGCGGGATACAAATGTTGGAGTACAACAGATTTAGTCATAGCTGGCAAGCATACACATGGAGTTGTAGAGCTTGAAGACAGGGAAGGAAGCTCAATCTGAGGTGTGCGTAGAAGTCTGGTGCATAAAGTGTAAATACAAGGGACATGATAAGGATCACTATCCTGTCTATCAGAATTACCTAATCGAAGGAGGTCATGTTCCTTTGAAGCTTGAGGACATTTCGGGACCAAGCACAGGAGTACCCTTATGGTGCGTTGTCTACCAGATAGTTGGGAAGCACGCGACTAACCATTATTACCTCTTGCAAAAGTTTGTACAGAATCTGCAACAATTGTTTTGTACCTTTTGTAAATTAGTCGAGAATGATGAGCGAAATTGCCAAAGCTATGAATTGATGATGGATCAAATGCCTACATATCGCATGCAAGAAAAAACTCGGTCTTAGGATCAGGGCGCAGGTGTAGCACGTGGAGGATTCTAAGGTCGAGGAAGAGGAAGAGGAGGATGGGCTGGAAGAGGTCACAAACAATTTATTTTCTACAACTGTGGAGAAGCAAGACATTTTGCACATGAATATCAGAACCCAACACATCCATCCTACCAGTATTGCAGACATTTGAACATGTGATAGAGGATTGGCCAGTGTTGATAGCCAAAATGCAAGAGAAAAAGACTCAACCAATCACACAAAATATACAAATTATTAGGGTGGAGCCTCGCGAAGAGGACCATAGCATCAATATCATGATGCAAAGTGGCATTACCACCGAAGAATATAAAAGAAGGCAGCCAAAAGTCAAAGCTGGGTGCACAAGGCTGCTAAAAAATAAGTTGGATTTGATATGAATAGGGCTAAAGAAAAATTTATAGATGCTAAGAAGAACTCTTTTGAGGCTTCTACGTCAGGAAATCAAGAGAAACCGGCTAAAAACAATGAAGCGCAGGATGTGGATCCCTTGCTATTGGCTACTTTTCTAAAAACCTATATGAAGCTATTGTGGGATAGGAAGGCGATGGAAGGGCTCCAGGAGCTAATTGAAAATTGCATGGGTAAAATCAAGACTCCTCCCGAACAATGCACTATGAGGAAATTGGGTAAACATAAGAAGTAGACAGGGCATGAAATGAGGTTGACCACACAGATTGGAGAATACGAAATGGATCAAGTCATCTTGGATCCTAGATCTGATGTGAATGTGTTATCAAAGCAAACATGGGAAAGAATGGGGAGACCTGCGCTATAATGGTCTCCTATATAGCTACGCATGGTTAATCAATAGAAGATCATTCCTATGGGGCGTCTATATGGGGTAACAATAGATATTGAGGGAGCAAGCGCTTTGGCCAACTTTGAAGTAATTGAAATAGTGGATGACAACAATCCTTACCCTGCACTATTAGGAATTGATTGGGCCTTTGACATGGATGCAGTAATTAATCTGAAAAAGCGAAGAATGACATTTGAAAGGAAGGAACTCTGGGTTATTGTCCTAGTGGATCCCACTGAAGGATTTCACTACACTGAACCAGTCCACGACTACGAAGAAGAAGATGGTTTGGATCAAATATACAAGATCACTACGCACAACGAAGATTGGATCAATCCCACTACATATGGGAAAATTACATGGGATAGAGATAGCTCTTGTACCTTAGATTCAGATGAAGAACTCGAGCACTGGTAGAATAGGTTGCACAAAGTCTCAATGCTACACTGAAATATGATGACAAAATCGCTTCGTTGCGTATCTATAGAGGTACGAAATCTACCTCATTATGATGGTCTGAATGATGTTAACTTGTTTTTGGATCAGTTTGAAAATGAGGTGCCAAAAGAACATCGGTTCCAGGTGCTAGATCTAGCACTGCGTGATATGCCTGCTTGACGGTGGGGGACCAATAAGCATAGCTTTGCTGACTGGAAAGAGTACAAGCGAATGATGAAGCTAAGGTTCGGGTAGGTGAATACCCTCCTAAGAAAGAAATACTTAGATAAGGATGATTCATGTGAGAATTTGGCATGATGGACTAAAGCCTGGGGGGAAGAGCCTCAACCGGAATGGGTACATATCTTTTGTCACACCCTAGATACTATTCCGATGAACTGGTGCTTGGAAACGAAGCTATGCCATGTGATGCAGGAGAATTCGGCTCAGAAATATCATTGTATTTTAGTAGACATAGGGGGTCTTGTGTTTTAAGGGATTTGGTTTCTTGAGTACTAAATTAATGTAATAATTAAGGGTTTTCAAGTAAGTTTGTGAGAGATATTTAGAATAGGAATTAATTAGATATTGTGAGGATATTTGTAAATGTTGTTGAATGTAGGAGAACATGAGTGATGATGAGTGATTAGTGAGGATTGATAGGTTTTGAAATATTGTAAATCTTCGATTAGGAATTGGTTTCATGAATTTTGGGATTAAAGAGAATCCTTAGGATTTAGTTGAGTTGTTGAGATCCCCATGGGATCATTGAGAGATTTTATGACGTGATAAGCAGATTAAGGATCTTAACCAAAAATGGGCTACATAACCTTTTCTATAAATGCAAGCCTAAAAGGCATAGAGAGAGTTAGTTAGTGAGTTAGTTAGAGTGAGAATTAGAGTTCAGAGATTAGATAAGTTTGACTGTAAGCCTACGGGCAAGAAAGGAAAAGGCCATTGATTCGAAAATTAGCCCAGAGAGAGAGATTTATTATGTAAAGAATTATTTATAAAGACAAAGAATTTGATTTTTGAGTTGTGTAGTGTGTATTTATTAATGGAATTATAAATTATGTGTGGATTAGAGTAATTATGTGTAACATAGGTTTGCAGGTGTGCAAAATCAGAGAAGAAGTGTAGAGAAGAGTGTACGGGTTTACACACAGACAGTACTGGAGAAAACTTTCAATGTTACAATGAAGGTATAAATACAAGGTTTCCTAAAACCTAAGGATTTATGAAGGAAGTGTAAAGGCACAATAAAGTGGAGATCGAGATTAGAAAAATTGAAGATCGTAAGGTGAGAACAAATACACAGGAAGAAAGTCAAATGGGCTATTGCACAGTAAGAAACAAAAGAGCGTAACAGTACACAGGAACCATTGGATCAGTCAGATCAACAGACGATATTGTGTGCGATAGACGGCTAAGATTAAGTTGTGCAAAATAAAGTCAAGAATATGAATGGCGTGGACTAAAACCACGTGTTAGCAGAAAGACGGAGCGATGTCCATAGCCAGTAATAAGTATCTCACGTGCCCTTAAAGAGGTAAAAGGTATTCTACAATTTCACATGATTAACCTAAGGGGTGACACGTAGCACACGATGGAAAGGGAAAACCACTTTTCTCACATGCTCTCAACTTGATATCGGTCATGCAAGTATCTGTGCGAGATTGCGCGATAGCCGTTCGATTGGATGGGTCACATCAATGGTGGAGATTGTTTGGGTTATTTGGTGAGCGGACAACGCGATATCCGTTGGATCGAGCAAGACAAATCAACAGTGGAGATTTAATGCACTAAAGAGAGCATCGATATATGTGCAAAGGTTTGTGGAATGGAGGAAAGGTAAGGTTTAAGTGTGGGTTATGAAATATTTCTATTTTACAAAAATTATAATAGAAATAAGCAGGATTAATGTATTATGGTTTAAGTTGAGTTTAACCAAAGTCTAAAATCCATGGTATTGTTAATATGCGTAGGTAATAAGAATTAACCAAATATTATGAAGGATTCATAAGTTTCCAATCAAAGGTTTACAAAGGTCCAGACTTTGGATAGTTAAATCAAACATTTCCGCATAGAGTTTATTAAAGGAGCATTAAACCTTGGTTTAAGAAGGTTTTACTGGGCAGGAATATTAAAATTCCTGAGATATAGTAGATCATGCAATTTTATTTGCATACTGTGGGTATATGCGGCTTAGGCTACATCAATTGGTATTAGAGCAGAACAAGGAAATTTTGCGTGTAAGAATTCTTTGAGAAAACTTAGAACAGAGTCATGTTTTGAAGGTATGTATACAGGCAAGAGGAGATAAAATTTTAAATCTGGCAAATAGTAGGCACATAGAGATAACAATCCATTCAAAGTGCACGTGAATGGTAGAACAAGATCATGCAGAATTCTTGAAGGTGAGATGATATGTTTTTTTTTTTAATTTGGTTTGAAGATTAGAGAGTTTGTGGTCTTTATATTATCGTACAAGTAATGGCAGAAGAAGGTGAGAAGATTGCAACAACCTAGAGCAAGGAGTAGTCAATTGGTTCCAGAGGAAAGAACTAGAAAGATAATGAAAGACTAAGCTCAGAGGAGAGAAGCTTAGTGAGGTATCGTGTATCAAGGAGGACTTGTTACTACAGAGGATTTGTTGCAGCTCATGAAAAGATCACAAAGGAAATTCCACATAGGATGTGGGTAGAATTGATAAGGGATGAAAGAAGCTGGTAAGAATTTCTGAGTGAAAGAAAAGGTGACCAAAACCTAGTATTTCATTTGTGATTGAAATACAAGACGATAGTTGTGTTCTTAAAAGGTGCATTTGAGTTGAAGCCTAGAAGGAGCAGAGAGAAGTGATCAAAGAGGTTCGAGAGAATAGCGAATCAATTGCTTGCCAAAAGACCATTTACAGAGGAAAGCTTGGTGAGGTAAGTGGCAGCAGGGGGAACTTGCTATTGCAGAGGCTTTAATGCAGCTCATAGTAAGTGAGTGAGGAACTCATGAAGATAGAGAAAGAGATGAATACTAATAGTCATAATAGAGATAACAGAGGTTTTGATGAATACCACAGTAGAAGAAAAGCGAAGAAGTAGGATGCCAAGGAAAATGGCAAGAGAATGAGTTAAGAGGAGCTTGACAAGGAGATTGCAAAGTTAAAAGAACAACTTAATGTATTAAGGATGATACTAGAGGAAAACCAAAGACAAAGTTGGGTCTTGAGGAAAAAAGCACTGAAGTGGCATAAGTTACAGAGAAGGCTACAGCAGAGGCAAGTGAAGTGGCTGGTGGAAAAACTCAGAGAAGTTAAGTTGAGAATGGAAGTTTCCATTTGTGAAGAAGAACAAGGTGAAGTTCCGGGTGAAGATGAAGACTAGAGATATGTGAAAGATCTTATGAACCATTGTGCGAATTCGAGACATCAAGAAGTTTACTTTGCTGAGGAAGGAATTATTGATGGTTTTCTGAACTATTGGACAAATTCATATCAGCAAGAGGATATGAAACCTTGTATTTTTGAATCTAATAATTTTGATGTGATTACAGGTTTTGGAAAGGATGAGAAGTCTTTTGAAGCTATCAAAAGTATGGAAGAGTATATTTCAGAAGATAAATATTCTGAAGTAAAGAATGATGGAGAATGTCTCTTGAATGATAAAAGCAGTGAATTATTGCAGAAAAAAGAATGTATTAATACGTTGATGTTTGAAATTTTTATAACCAAGAACAATTTCTTGTGAAAGAAGGAGATGAGATTCAGTCTGAAGAACTAATATGTGAAGCAACAGTTGAGACCGTTGAACCTTGTAATTCTGAAACTGATAAATTGTGTATAAATCCAAGAATTATAAGTGATGATGAAATACTTATGAAGTGTCACACAGAACTTGAATTGCCGAAATATTTGCTGGAAAACTCAGAGTATGACAGTGTGATTGCAGATGAAGGAGTTCACTACACTGGACAAGAGAAAGAAGACATTATTGAAGCAGATGGTGTGGAAGAGAGATTTGCTAACAGTCTCGAGATTCCTTTAGAGAATTCTTTAGAGAGGTTGAATCAACCTACTAATGTGCTGATAGAGGAGGAAAAATCAGAGCAACATATTGAGATGATGCTAGAGAAGGTAAAGGTAATGTGCCTTTATATTTTTAATTCTGATAATTGTTTTATGATTAGAGGATTTCATGAAAATGAGACAGACATGTTCCAAGTTGAAGAGTCATTTTTAGAACTGAAGAAGACTAGAAGTTGCCAGGTCGAACATGCTGATGAGGAAAAAGAAAAGCATGGAGATACCGTGCTTGGAGAAGTTAAGTTGACTATCAGAATCAATCAAGGAAATGAAGGACAATTATTGAGGGTTGTTAAAGAAGAGGAAGGAAAGTATGCTGGAATTAATGAACAAGATAGTAATGTATTTGAGATGAATCAAGTATAAGGGGAATTGGAGGACAATTTACTTTTTGAAAGTAAATTTACATATATTGAATAGAGGTTGTTTGGAAAATCACAAGAGGGTAAGGATGAAAGGGCGGTAGTAAGAATCTGACAACTTCAAAGAGAAGATAATGAACAATAGATTGAAGATGAGTGGACAAAGTACAACAACAAATGGTAGAGTATGTACCAACTCAAGGTTGTGCTAGAGATAGAGATTGAAGAACTATGGAAGTTAATGATGAATCAATCCATATGGAGGAGATTGACAACAACAAGAAGAATGATCAATCAAAATTTGAAATTGATTGACAAGGAGAGGAAAATGAAACAGAAGACAACAAACATACAACAACAACAAAGGAACAAAGAATTCAAACAACTACAAACTAAAGTTTGGGACCCTGGAGGTCAGGAGATCATGAATGTTTTCAACCTTGAGAGTCTGATGAAGGAGCATTCAACTCAAAAATATCATTGTATTTTAGTAGACATAGGGGGTCTTGTGTTTTAAGGGATTTGTTTTCCTGAGTATTAAATTAATGTAATAATTAAGGGGTTTCAAGTAAGTTTGTGAGAGATATTTAGAATAGGAATTAATTAGATATTGTGAGGATATTTGTAAATGTTCTCGAATGTAGGAGAACATGAGTGATGATGAGTGATTAGTGAGGATTGAGAGATTTTGAAATATTGTAAATCTTAGATTAGGAATTGGTTTCATGATTTTGGGGATTAAAGAGAATCCTTAGGATTTAGTTGAGTTGTTGAGATCCCCAAGGGATCATTGAGAGATTTTAGGACTTGATGAGCAGATTAAGGATCTGAACCAGAAATGGGTTATAGAACCTTTTGTATAAATGTAAGCCTAAAAGGCATAGAGAGAGTTAGTTAGTGAGTTAGAGTGAGAATTAGAGTTCAGAGATTAGATAGGTTTGACTGTAAGCCTACGGGAAGGAAAGGAAAAGGCCACTGATTAGAAAATCAAGCTAGAGAGAGAGATTCATTATGTAAAGAATTATTTATAAAGATAGAGAATTTGATTTCTGAGTTGTGTGGTGTGTATTGATTAATGGAATGATAAACTATGTGTGGATTAGATTAATTTTGCGTAACATAGGTTTTCAGGTGTGCAAAATCAAAGAAGAAGTGCAAAGAGGAGTGTACGGGTTTACACATAGATAGTACTGGAGAAAACTTTCAATGTTATAGCAAAGGTATAAATGTAAGGTTTCCTAAAACCTAAGGATGAAGGAAGTGTAAAGGCGCAATAAAGCTGAGATCGAATATACAGGTAGAAAGCTGAATAGGATATTGCAGAGTAAGAAACAAAAGAATGTAACAATAGACAGGAACCGTTGGATCAGTCAGATAAACAGATGAGATTGTGTGCGATAGATGGCTAAGATTAAGTCACACAAAATAAAGTTAAGAAGATGAATGGAGGAGATCAAAACCACATTTTAGCAAAAGGACGGAGCGGTCTCCATAGGTGGTAAGCAGTATCTCGCATGCCCTCAAAGCGGTAAATGGTGTTCTACAATTTCACGCGATTAACCTGAGGGGTGACACGTAGCACACGATGGCAAGGGAAAACCACTTTTCTCGCATGCTCTTGATCTAAAATTGGCCATGCACGTATCTGCACGAGATTACGCAATAGCCATTTGATTGGATGGGTCACATCGACAGTGGAGATGTTTTGGGTTAGTTGGTAAGCAGATGATGCGATATTCGTTGGATCAAGCAAGACAAATCAATGGTGGAGATTTAATGTGCTAAATAGAGCATCGATATATGTGCAAAGGTTTGTGGAATGGAGGAAATTTAAGGTTTAAGTGTGTGTTATGAAATATTTATATTATACGAAAATTATAATAGAAATAAGCGGGATTAATGTATTATGGTTTAAGTTGAGTTTAACCAAAGTCTAAAATCCATGGTATGGTTAATATGCGTAGAAAATAAGAATTAACCAAAGATTATGAAGGATTCATAAGGTTCCAATCAAAGGTTTATAAAGGTCCAGACTTTGGATAGTTAAATCAAACATTTCTGCATAGAGTTTATTGAAGGAGCATTAAACCTTAGTTTAAGAAGGTTTTATTGGGTAGGAATATTAAAATTCTTGAGACATAGTAGATCATCCAATTTTATTTGCATATTGTGGGTATATGTGGCTTAGGCTGCATCACCATGGGACAACCGAGTGGGATATCCTGAGGGAAAGTTTCTTGTTAACTTTCAACTTTGAAGATGGATTTGCGTGTATTGATGAAGTGCTCTAGGAAATTAAGGCTGCAATCTTCAGGATGCCTAAGGAACCAGTAGAATGGGTTCAACCGGACTGGAATTCACAACTATGCCATGCAATGGAATGCTACAACATGACTGCAAAAGAGAAAGAGGATCCACGAAATGTTAACATTCCAAAGTCCAAGGGAAAGAGCGAGGTTGAAGGACACAAAGCAGCAAACCCTTATATAACAAAACCTTTGAAGACCATGCAAGTAAACATTGGATCTGAAGCACAACTTAATTTTGCAAAGATAGGCAATTATTGGGATAAAGATACAGTCGATAAGGTTGCAGAACTACTGTGCAAATACCAGGACTTGTTTCCTACCAAGTTCTCAGATCTAAAAGGAATAGTAGGGGATCTGGGTGTAATGAAGATCACCCTAAAGCCCGTGAAACAGAGACCCTACCATCTAAATCCCAAGTATAAGGAGAAGGTGCACAAGGAGCTAGACAAAATGTTGGAGGCTGGAATCATTGAGCTGTTGGAAGAGTCTGATTGGGTGAGCCCTATGGTTGTTTAGGAGAAGAAGCAACAAGATGAAATCAGGATATGCGTAGATTTGAGGAAGCTCAATGATGCATGAGTTCATGACCCATTTCCAATGCCATTTACAGATGAAGTTTTGGAGAATGTTAGAGGGCAGGAGGCCTATTCGTTCACTGATGGGTTCTTGGGGTACCATCAGATTAAGATCACGCCAGAATATCGCGGCAAGACTACCTTCGCAATAGATTGGGGTTGCTTCCAGTACACAATGATGCCATTCGTGCGGAAGAATGTGCCCGCGATCTTCTCAAGAGTCGTAATTACAGCTTTTAAGGAGTTTATCCATAAATTCTTAGAAGTTTACATTAGGGGATTTTTGAGGTCTAAAATGGGCCTCCTAAGGAAATTATAAAATAATAGTGGAAATAATAAAATAAGATTAGATTACACCATCAAATTTTAGAGGGAAAAAAGAATAAACTATTTTTTCAACTCATATTTTCAACTTATCTCCCTATGGGTTTGCTCACATTTTGAGAAGAAACATGCATTGGATGCAGAATTTGGTTCCTCATACAAATTGTACCCATGTTGCATACTTTCGATGGACCATACTACACAAAAAATGAGAAATACGTGGAAAACTTGATTGAAATCACATATTTTCATGTATTTCTCATTTTTCATCTAGTAGGGTCCATCAAAAGTATCTAACATGGGTGCTCCTTGGATGAGGAATTCATTTTTTCATCCAGTGAGTACTCCTGCTCAAAATTCGTGTAAAACCTTAGGGAGATAAGTTGAAAATACGAGTTGAAAAAGTAGTTTTTTATTTTATTATTTTTTAATATTTTTACTCTTTTACTCGAAAAATGGTGAATCATCTCCCATGGTTGACATCATCATATTGAATGCTATTGGTTCTTAAAATGTTTATTTTCATTGTACATTTTTCTTAGGAGGCCCATTTTAGACCTCAAAATTCCCCTAATTTTTTGATGATTGGACTGTGTTTGGGTTGGTAAAGTGCCACGTTGCAAATCTACGCCTTATGTTGGATACTTGTCACAGATACCATATTTCTCTGAATTTGAAGAAATGTATATTTTGTTTGCCCTATGGGATATTGCTACGGCATGTGGTCTATAAGAAGGGATTACTAGTAGACCCTACAAAGATAGATGTTATTGTCAATTTGGAGGCTCCAAAGAATGTAAAGCAATTGCATGCAACTCTAGGCCACACCAAATATTGCAGGAAGTTTATCAAAGCTTACACACAGATAACTGTGCCAATGGATAAATTACTGAAGAAGGACGTGACTTTCTGCTAGGATTAGGAATGTCAGACAAGTTTGGATGTTTTAAAAGAAAAGATGGTGAATGTGCCCATCTTGGTGTTCCCAAACTAGAAGAAAGAATTTCATGTTCATGTGGATGCCTCCTATATTGTGTTAGGTGTGGTATTAACCCAGCCAGGCAAAGGCGAAATTGAGCATCCCATAGCCTTTGTGAGCAGGAAATTATCAAAGGCCAAGAAGAACTACTCAACTAAAAAGTGCAAAGGGTTGGCAATGGTGTACGCGCTACAAAAATTTAGACAATACCTGTTGGGTGCACACTTCAAAATGTATACAAATCACTCTACCCCCAAGTACCTGGTCAACAAGCCTATATTGGGGGGGAAGATTTGTCGGTCGTTGTTGTTTTTTAGGAATATGGCTTTGAGGTGATTGGTAAGCCTGGAAGAATGAATGTGGGACCGAATCACTTATCCAAAATTGAGGCAGGCGAAGAACCCACTAGTTTGGAAGAAGGATTGTCGGATGCATATGTCTTTGATGTACATGTCACAAATGATCATTTTGCAGATATAATCTAGATTTTAACCACTGCACAGCCCCATAGGGATATTCTACACAGCAGAAAAAGGAATTAGTGGTCCACGCGGCTGATTTTTCTGTAATCGCTAGACACCTGTATAAGATGGGCTCTGATGAAATGTTGTGTCGATATGTCCTAGAGTTTGAATGATCCAGCATCCTCGCTGAAGCACATAGAGGAGTGGCAGGAGGACACTATACTTGCAGATCAACCACGCAGAAGATCTTGCACACATGATTATGGTGGCCAATAGTGCAGAAGGATTCTAAGGCATACTGTAGGGCATGCAATGCTTGTCATAGGATGGGAAATCCATCACGGAGGGATGAACTACACTTAAACCCACAAATTTTCCTACAGGTTTTTGAAAAATGGGCGATTGACTTTGTGGGTTCGATATAGCCACCAGGGAAAAAGACGAGTGTGCGATACATTATTACTGTAACTGAGTATTTGATGAGATGGATGGAAGCAAAACTAGTCAAAGGCTATAGCACTTCTATAGCTGCAAAGTTTCTTTTCGAGTTTGTCTTAGCTCGGCTTGGGTGTCCTAAGATATTGATGAGCAATTGGGGTACACATTTCTGAAACAAAACAATTGTCGTGATGCTTGAAGAATTCCAGGTTTATCACCAGAAGAGTATGCCCTATCATCCTTAAGCTAATGGTATGGTTGAAGCATTCAATAAGATCTTGGAGAGTGCTTTGACGTAGGTCTGAAATGTGAAAAGAAATTATTGGGATGTAAGCATACTAGTAGTCCTATGGGCATATAAGAAAATGTGTAAAAAGTTGACAGACCAAAATCCGTTTAGGTTGGTCTATGGGATAGAGGTTGTGATGCCCATGAAGTATATTGTGCCAAGTCTGTGGATCGCTGACTAATATGGTTAATCGTGAGACTATGGAGGAATGCCTCGCGTAGTTGATGGAGTTGGAAGAAGATCAATTTTTAGCGGGATTTCACCAAGAGGTGTAAAAGGAGCATGAGAAGGCATGGCATGATCAACATATAAAGAAACGTACCTTATAGGTAAATGATTTAGTGTTACTTTATGATAGTAAATTCACAAAGTTTCCTAGAAAATTTCAAATGCATTGGTTTGGGTCGTATGTCATCAAAGAAATTATAGATGGTGGTGTAGTTCAGCTCGTGAAGTTGAATGGGGAATTATTTCTTGGAAGAATTAATGGAAGTCAATTGAGGTTATACAAGGGTGATCCCTCCCTTACGCAATGACTATATTATGGCGGGATAGTCTTAGTACTCCAAGCAGCTGTAAGGAAGTACGGGACTATAAACTACACTGCCTAAAAGTTGAAAAGACGAAGTAAGGGGGCTATGTGATGGAATAAAATAGATCATCGAGGAAAGCTATGCCAAGATGGCTGCGCCATGAAGGTTGGTGTCGCACATCCAGAAAAAAGTAGCCATTGGGTGCATTGCAGATGATTGGATGAAAAAGTTTCTGTTAGAAGGAGCGGGGAGGGTGCATTTATGAGAAAAATATTTGGAATATGCCACCAAAGATGCATTATTGATAAAAAATTGGAGGGAACAGTTGGATTTGAATTCAAATTTTCCTATAAATCTGGCAAGCTAGCCAACATTTTTACACTTTTCTTTCAACGATTTTTCCTTAATCCTTGGTGCCAAAGAGATTGTTTTATGTCTAAGAATATTTGGGAAGACATTTTAGCACAGGCAGAAATTGCCAGCTTACCTGAGTGGCATCGAGAGATCGTATTTGAGAGAATGATGACCACTCCACCCATAACAGAAGTCACAACTAAAGTCACGCCATTTGAAGCCGCACCCTTTGCTGAAGTACTGCACCCTGTTCCAATGATGGCTAGGTCTCCTAGACCTAAGCTATCTACCACTGAGAAGAGAGAAAAGAAACCACAACAAGTTTTGGTGAGATAGTCACCACGGAAAAAACCCACTAAGGTTCACCAAAAGGGGAAAATGGATATGTGACATGGAAAATTTTAGGGGCTAATATTTGCAAGTGTGCTAATTTTCCATGGTTTTTCCAAAAAAAGATTCACCAATTTCTATTTTTTTCTAAAAGTGATTCACCCAAATTTTATAGTATAAAATTCTTTTACCTTAAAAATTTCCAAAATTGTATAAAGACTATATACAAAATTATTAGAAATTTACATGTTTTTACAAAGATATCAACAAACATTTTATAATTTTCAATTTGGGGACTAATAAGATTCGCCAAGGTTTCTAAACTTTAAGACAAATTTTCATCCTTAAAATTTTCTCTACTCACAACAACCGCATGAGCCCCTTGATCTTGATGAAGAAGAGCTTCGCAGAGGAATTGAGGAGATGGAAGTCGAAGATGGTGAGCCTATGACTTGGCTCCAAAAGTATATCCCACCATGAAAAGGAAAAGCGAAGGTGCCGAAAGACCTAGATACCGCCAAATTTATGGTTTCTACACCACTGCTGCTAGAGAAGGTGGTGTTTGAAGGCACGCTATTAGGGCGCATTCCCTCGCTCAAGCTGGAGGATTGGGACTTGGAAGACCATGAGAAGTTCCCACAACTTGTGCTGAATAAGTATTTGGAAAATATTTATTATGAAGAAACTAGAGTAACGTGACTGGAGCCCTGAAGTGGGTCATGGAGGTTGAGAAAGCAGGACTGTTGAACATGCTCTGGGTGTTGCATTTCAGCAGAACCAACATCAACATAGTCTGTGTTCGACAACTACTCACCCTGGTGCATGATGGGTGTCTCTAGTTGGGAGAACCCATCCCTATTATTGATATGTTGATCCACCGGATCACTATGTTGCCCCATCAAGGGGTGGATCCAATAGAGGCGTTTGGAGGAAAAACTAAAGAAAAGAAACTTGTGGACCAAATTAATAGTAGTTTAGCTTGGTGAAGAATTCACGCGAATATTCCATCCACTCTATTACAAACAAGATGGTGCAGTTTTCCATGCAGATCTTGGCCTGTAAGATCATGAGGAAGTGTCGCGCGAGTGAGGTTCTGGCATTGGTAATTTCATTAGCGTCCCAATGTGCTAAAGGTGTCCAGTACAACTGGGCATAGTACCTCTTCAAGGAATTTTTGACCAACTCTCGTGAAGCATAAGATGAGGGCAAGGTATTTCAATATGCTTGGTTGTTACTATTGATTGAACTAGTCACATGGAGGCTACCAAAATATAGTCAATTCCCTCCACAGGAACCTGGTTTACCAGAAGTTGTCAAGTTCGCTTCGCGTTGGGTGACAAAGGACCCTGCGCGGGTCATGGAAACTAAAATTTTTTGGGTACTAGTCAAGATGGATCTCTGAACCATGATCAACTAGAGGCTGAGTTTGTCACGACTCTATATGAAGAACTAGAAGCATATGCAGAGTTCAAGGCAGAATTTCACAATGTGTCTATCCGCGTGAGACGGGATCTGAAGAAAACATGGTACGAGTTACCCTACCTGGTGAGTGAGGTAGATGTGTAGGAGGTCGTTGGGAAATGGCCAAGGGAATGGCTACACCCCTCATATATCGATGTGGTACAAGAAATTCTAGGGAATATTCCTTCACGTGGACCACAACAATGCAAAAGAAAAAGGAGGCTAAGTAGGCTGCAGCTCGAGAGAAAGTTGCGCAATAGAAGAAGGAAGTTGTTGCCAAGGCAGCTACTGAGAAAGAGCGAGTGGCTAAGGAGACTACTATTGAAGTTGAGGAGTCTACTTCTCAGCACACCGAGGACTAGGAGGAGTCTGATGTTGAAGGAGGTGGGGACGCAGAGTAGGGCACCCCCTTTAGAGTATAGAAGCACTCCAAGGAGACAACTTTAAGACCTAGGAAGAAGCAGAAGTCTGATAGGAACACGCATGTTGATCCAATGGTCCTCACTAAGGGGGGCTTGGATGAAATCAAAGATAACGTCTGCGACAGCACAAAAATACTGTGGACACAGTTTGAGCAGCAGTACCAGCAGGTACTGGGAAATGTGCAGAAGGATCTGTGCGATATGCAGATCCAGAAAGGGAGGCTGTAAGCAAGCGTTGGCCAGGCGAGCGGGATTTAGACTAGCAAGTAGCAAGCGAGTGTGATCGTGTTGGATACAGATCAGACTTTAGACCTCAGAGTCATTCAATAGTCAGATGGGGCCCTGCGTACCCAGTGAGAGGAATTAAACACCCGGCAGTTACAGCTCAAGTATCTGGGTGTCAATCTCGTGGAACTCCCTATCCACACCCTCCATGAACTGCACCAAGGAGTATCCGATGAACTAAGGGTCAAAGGGAAGCATGCGCTGCCGATGATCAGCAAGGCCAAGACCAAAAATGAGTAGATATTCACAGAAAAGGTGCAGGCACTGAAGGAGAAGGAAGAAATGGCCATGTACAACTAGAATTTGGAAGCAGGAATTACACAAGCATGTAATACACTGCCAGAGCTCAACATTCCCACAGAGATAGAGTCAACAAAAAATATTTAGAATTTGGTTGTAGTGGTCTAGGAATCAAAGGAAGAAATCAACCGAGTACGATTCAAACTTCAGCTATAGATTTCGGAATTGTACTTAAAATTGCATCCAACCACTCCACCAGAAGTCCGGGAGAAGCAATCAAAGAAGGCATGGCCACATTTGACATAACAGTTAAGGACTACAAATAATTATTCAAGCAAGCCATCGAACTTTGGACATCTCTACAAGAGGACCCAACTCTATAGAAGATCGGTACTGATATTAGGGAGAAGCAACAACAATTTGATGAAATGAGGTCAACTCCTCACACTTTGGTGCCGATCCAATGCTTCTCATGACTACACGAAGGAAAACAACTGCATGTAGAGATTGAAGAGCTGCACCATAAAGAGGACATCTTAAGGGCTAGAACACAGTCATGGATCGAGGAAGCAAGGCATCTTACTTTATTAGTTCAAGACAAGTTGAAGACCATCTAGCAGAGACAAAGAACAATGGGCCTCGCAGTGGAAGGCCCTACTACAAAGAAGCTGGTCGAAGAAGTACATTAGGTCGTGGTGCAGGGTACAACGGATTTGCAGGTTCTAAAAGATGGAATTTTGTGAACTCCAAAATAATATTGCAGCGCTAGTTGAGTGACTTGAGGGCGAGTCACCCAATTTTTGTTGCGGGCCTGTTGGGATAGGGTCACTAGGGGTTAAGTTTTGGTCAAATTTTGGGTTAACTTTTGCATAAAATGTAAAGTCTCCACAAAATATGGAAGCGAAGCATGAAGACAGTATGATTCAAAGGGGCTTTAGTCCCTTAGGTGGGTAAGTGATAGGAAGGTTTTCATACCCGCCCATGGTCCATGAACAATGGTATTGTAAGTGAAATTCTATATATAGATGAGTCATAATGATTCTAGGAAAGAAACTAAGATACATGATCATTGTTTTGGGCAAGAAGCTAAGGTAGGAAAGGTCTGTTTCATGTACTTAGGTGAAAGGGGAAGGATCCTACAGCTGAGTGCGTGGAGACCTTGGTAAGTCCGAAAACTGAGTGCGTGGGCCCCTGTAGTTGAGTGCGCAGGGAAAAGAAGCCTGCACTTGAACAATTATACTTAATAAAGATAGTTTTGAGCCAATTATGATGCATTTGTGTATTATTTCTTATTTTTGCAAGTATCTGTAATTTCTCTTTGTGTTAAACTTTATATGAATTAATGCTTATCTGGTGCGCAAAAGTATTATATTAGTAATATTTATGCATGTTATGAATAATTAAGAACCTTCATAGAGATTTGGAAGTTGTTTAATTGAACTTATTGTAACCATTTGTTTTAGAAGGGTTAGGGTTCGCAAAGGTATATCTAAGCCCTCGAAACCATGGGAACCTATCACATTGACCTTTGGATGCAGAAACCTGGTTTTGTCATCCCCCAATACTACTTCGGGTGAGACTTCATCCTGCGCTATGTAGGTTGTTGCTGAAAGGGCCAGCAGTTAGGGTTTTCTTGGTTGGTGTGGATAACGTTGAACCTAGGTCAAGCCCAATCAAGCCAAAAAGGCAACTTCAATATAGCTTCAATGTTTAAATAGTTAACTAATCAATCAACCTAAGTTAACTCAGGCATGCACAAAATTCGAGTTATCCAGATGACATTGGAGTTCAAGGGTGTTGTACTATCAGGGGTAGAATATTCAAAATTGTAAAATTCATGCATGCAATCAAAGGAAGGCCTAAAGGTATTGTGCAATTCTCATTAAGTAAATTCCTATTTAATAGGGGCTAACTCCTTATTGAATAGTGCAAGGAAATAGGAGCTTGGAGGCTTGGAAATTTGGCTAATTATTGGCCAAAGGCAGTCAGTCAGGTTGAGGATAGAAAATATGTGTGGATGTTGAGCTCAAGGTTGAGAAAAATATATTGTATTCATCCAAATTCCTTGATCAATACAATACATATAGTAGGGGCTTTAAGAAGTCTCTTCCCCCTAGATATATCTTTGACTATGTGTGTTGAATCTTGTCTCATGTTTATGTTGTGATTTCTCGATCAATTAAATTGTTTTTCTCTGATGAGCAGAGTAGATTCAATTCTTTCGTTTTAGCATATAAATAGTTTGAATCTACAAGGAATTTCTACAGGATAGAAAAACAATGGTTTTTATACTAGTATTAATTATAGGAAAAACACTTTGGGATAGATTTTCATTTGGGTAAATTTTTTATCTCATGGGATTATAAGAAACAAATGATTGTCTTTTCCATAGAAGTAGAGTATTTAGCAACTATTGTAGCAGCATGACATGTAATAAGGATAATACATATTTTGAAATACCTTTCACGTGTGGAAAAGGAGCCAAATTCTATATTTTTTTTTATAGTAATTCAACAATTTCATTGTTAAATAACCATGTGTTTCACAAGAAAAGTAAGTACATTGATACTCATTATCACTTCATTCCTGAGTTTTATCAACATTGGTGACAATCTCTTCAATTTTTTAGATATAGAGATCAAGTTGCAGATATATTCACCAAGCCATTGGGAAAATTATTTTTTGAGTCCAGGAGACATCAGTTAGGCATTATTGAAGCTAATGGATGTAAAAATTGAGATTAAGAGGAGGTGTTAAAAATAAAGTCTCCTATTAACTAGAGTAGTTGGACTACTAGTTGTCAATTGGAGTTAATGTTAGAAAGATATTTTTAGGCACTATTAGTTCCAATATTTTTAGGAAATTCATGTGAATCCTAGATATCTCTAGAAGAGGTTAATCTTAGAAAATTTTAGATTATTCCTATAAAATATATTTAATGATAAGTAGGGCTTGAAGTCCCCATGTGATTCTAATCGACTTGATTCCTCAATCTATTAATATATTTGTGAGTTTTATCAAACATTCACCCAATATAATTCTTAGCATTCTCCCATGCAAATTATTACACTATATTATTCTTTTTCATGATTCAGAGTTTTTAGCCAAAGGGACCTTTGCTAAAAAAGTCACCTAGTATGAGAGAGATGTGTAATTCCTTCATGTTCAACCTAAAATTGACAGATGCCCATATATATATATATATGTGTGTGTGTGTGTGTGTGTGTGTGTGTGTGTGTTGTAATTGATGCCAACACCAGTCTTTGAACACTCTTAATATTCATCTATGGATTGCTTTGATTGGAAGCTCCAATGCTAAAAAGAAGCCCTAGAAGGATGAGAAGTTATTGCGGTGTGGTTATTATTCCCCACTTTTGATGAAGAATTTGGATGAGAAGATTAATGAAATTACAAGCGAGACCATATTCATTTGATTCTCCTCATCATGTTGATATAGGTGGCACACCTCAAAACTCCTCATGGTTGAGGATATATGCTTTGCCAAATTGGAGCCCCCATTATGTCGTCAAGGAGCCCAAGTTGAAAGTTAAAACGAAACTTGATGTTTTGTTAAATATTGAGAGTTATATTCAAGGAAATTTTGTAGGTCTTGGGTTGATAAATTAGTTGTTCAAATGAGAAATTTTCTTTTCCAAAATCGGCTGCCAAAGGGATCAAGTCAAATCTCTAAAAAGAAATTTTATTTGTGGAAACCATCACCCATTGGAGTTCAAGTAGACTTATTAAAAAAATTAAATTTATCGTTTTAAAGTTTAATATTATTCAGGTCGGCTCCATGGATTTTTGGGTTAGTCATCCCCTATTTTTAGGCCCTTCAACTAGTATAAATAAGGGAGGCTCACTCCATTTATTTGTATAAAAAAACAATCTTTATAATATAAAAAATATTCATTGACATCTGAAGCCTGGAAAAAATGTCGAGATTAGGAGGAGGTCAAGTCTATGGTCACTTTTGGGCATCATATTTTTCTCTTCTCTTGTTGGATATTCATGGGACTTGTTGGCCGGATAAATCGTTCTTGTAGACAAGACCGATCTCCCTAGTATCACAAGATAATCTAGCAACAAACAGACAAATAAATCTATATTTCTCTAGACATATGCAATTTACAAAATATAGACTATAGAGGTGTTACGATCCTACCTTAGATCCAACGCTTGTTTGTTGTAGTCATCCCTCGATCGTCTAAAAGAGTTATCCTTTAAAGGCCTGCAAACACAAACAAGCAAACATCAAATAGCACCTGCATAGAAAATATAGTAAATCATGTCTATTATGGTGATTAAGGAATCCATAAAATAAACCATAAATGAACAACTTATTGAGAAAAACAAACTTATTTGTATTAACTTTGAAGCAGAAGAACCTTACAACCTTGATGTTGAAAAAGCTCTTCCTGGGGTTTGAAATAGGAATTTCCTTTACTTTGACAAGCCTTGCACCCCTCCAAATAAGATCTTAGAGGTATGTAATCCCTCCTCATAAAAGCTCAACTAAGAAGGACTAAGTTCGAGTAGCATTTCACCTCAAAAATGTTCAGCTTTCAACCTCCCCAATAACCAGCCCAATGCTTCATTTTATAGTGCATAGGGAGGAGGTTACAGGTCCACCTATGAAGGGATAGAGTCCTTCTTCAAAGGGATGAGCTCCTCACATCAAGGGGTTAGCTCCTTAAGGTATGGGATGCATGAACCTCAAGAGAGCGAACTTGCCACCTCAAGATTCCTTCCAGAAGCTTCTAGAAATGACTGAAAGTGAGTTTTTTAGAATATACTCATGCTTTTTAACTTTTACAGGGGTTCGCACCCATAACACATAGACAGAGTTGTCAGGTGCGTAAGGGACATGACCATTAGGTGTGGGACGACATGTAAGACTAAGATAAAGTGCGAAACCAGAGTTTTAAAGACTTTGAGGGCTTTCTCTTACTTTCAAGGCTTCATATGAAGAACTGAGGCTTTAGACTTGCAAAGGAGGAAAGTATGAGTGATAATGGACTCACACAAATTGCAGAATCTCAAGGTGACAATTTTTAGTGCAACAGATTGCCCCCTAAAGTGCGAAGTCTGTAATAGATGAAGATAGAGTTGGTCATCTATGAAGAGTGAAGTACTTTATCATTTCAAGGATCATCCTATGGACACCCCAGTCGGAACCTATAAAAACATTCAATGCAAAACATATATATGTGAACATATCATCGCTGAGGTAGGCATTCCCATACTCAGATCAAAACTGACTAAAAAACTGACTAAAGTGTTCTGATACAAGAATGATTTTGTAATACATCAAGAGTATAGACATGTGTAGACACAGCCATCTGTTTATGAATAGCCACTGTATAATGAATAAAACAATTCCTTGTAGCCTGGATGGTATAAAGTAGATCCAAGGTCTTGATTTTTGCTTCTTGAACTAGTACGATTCTATCCATGTGAATAAATTTGTGGAAGTCGAACATTGTAGAAACCACTTGAATACCAATCAATGATGTGAACTGTTAAAAAGTGTGAGAGAAACCACCAGTAATGTCAATGGCCCTCAAAGTACCTAGTACAATCCATGAAATGTGAATAAATGAGTCGAAGTCGAACATGTCATGGAATCTTTCGATCGAAGGTCAATGATGCAACCTATCGTTGAAGGCAAGAACACTGCCATTAGTGCATGCAACTTTCAAGGTATTGACGATTTCTAGATCAACTTCCTAGATAATGAGCTGAAGTCGATAGAAAGTGATCTGTTGTAGGCAAGCCCACAACACGAAATCATAGATCAAGTTTTGAAGAAATATATTTGCAAGGAATAACTCAGGGATGGTCAAAATGGATGACAGATATCTTGCAGATCAATGGTTTGTTTGAACTGACCTCTTGAACACATAACGACACTGCAGATGGTTTGGTGACAATTAACCCAAAGCTAATACCCAAAAACCGGCTGAAGACTTTCAATGTGGTTTGATTAACTATAAGGCAAAGGATTTTCCCAACCCAGGTGAACAAAAGTGTCGTGTTCAAGAGTGGTTAACGACTTTTCTATAAAACAAAGTGTAACAAACAGGTTCATTTTTCTCTCTTTTCCCCCACCACTTTTGGCAAGAACCTCTTTATTTTTGACAAGCTTGAGGACGATAACATTTGCTTTTTTATAAGCTCATCCTTCATATGAGTCCAACTTAGTTTAAAATTCAAACCCTAAGAAGGAGTGGTTCGTTCCTGTTTGAAATTGAATAGGTCCTTTACTGTTAAATTTTAACGAATCTAGTATAGGAAAAACTCTGTGTTTTTCAATTTTCGAGAGTCAGAAGAAAAACTTAAGAAAACTCCATGGGTGTCCTTTTTCGTAAATTTGTGTCCCTCAAGCCCAAAAAAGTATAAAATATTACTTGAGAGAATGGCTTGAACATTACGATCAAGGAGTACTTTTCATAATTAGTGACTTCGGTCTGAAAAAGTAAAAGAGTGATCAAAGACATGTCGTTTCATAACTAGTATCGAACTTGAAACGACAAAAGTCTGGCGATATTTCATGTTTATACGGTCAAAAAAGAGTTATAAGTGGGCCGCCCTTTTAATTCCGTTTAATGAGTTAAAAGGCGAAAAACTCGGCAAAATTTTCATATTTTACGAGTCAGAAAAGAGCATAAAGAGGACTCCAATGTTTCACTTTTTCGTAAATTTTTGAAAGAGTCCGAAAAACTAATAAAAAAATATACTCTTTGTTGAAAAATGATTCATTTCTCCTAAAAAATCGAATATTCTGCACAAAAACTCAAAACATTACTCATATGTGTTTAAGATAAATAAAAATGTATTAAAAAGTTTCATTTTTAAAGTGAAAAATAAATAAATTAAAAATTCATTTATTCAAAAAATCTTATAAAAAGGGCTTTTCAAAGTTCATTTTTACCATTTGATTTCAGAGTGAGAAGTGAGAGATTTTGGGTAAAAAAATTCCTGTGAAGATTCTGGAAAATCCGTCCATTGGAATCAAAAACTGTCAGCTCCAGGTAATCCACATTCTCTTTATCTTGCATTTCAATAGTTTACATTTCATTTTTAGGCTTTAATTTTGATATTTGGAGGAGAAATTGGTTTAGGAAATCGCTCGCGGGGGTCCGCAGGTGCAACACGTGGCCCCTTCGGACCCCAACTTTTTTCTACAAAGAAAAAAGTCGTGGGTCCACACCTGTTGCTTACCACGTGTGTGGATGTGTCTATAAGTAGCGGTTCCGGACCTTGTGAAATGGATTTGAAAAACCTAAATTTCTCCAATCTCGCCTAAAATTTTCCGAACAAGATTGTTTTAATACGTCTTTTTTGCATTATAGGACACTCAAAATGCTAATTTGGCGAGAACGCGAGTATGAGGATGTGTATCTTGCTGTAATAAATCATCCACCCACATTGAATGAATTGACAGCATGCAGAATGTTTAAGTTCTGGGCCATACCTGGCATGAGGGCCCAAGTAGACCTCTTGCAATGGTTGGTAGACAGGTGGAACATGCAGGACTAGTGTTCGTGATTGGTGGCCACTGCCTTGAAATCGAGCTAGAGGACATATATTTTATGACTGGTTTGCCCAAGAGAGGTGAATGATTATCTCTTTTCGGGACTAGGCCAGGGGGCCAGTCTGTCGCTATTCTCTAATTGGAGTTTTGCAATGATCAAACAAAGGACAAACGGATTGATATTAAAACGATCGACCGTCCTGAACTTAAGGTTATTGCATTCACTGTTACCAGGCTATGCAGGAGTGCAGCATTGCATATGGCTACTAGATCCCAAATGCAGATGGCTGTAGACTGTTATCGAGGCACCATATTCAACTGGTGCGAGGCTGTGTTGGCAAATGTGAAAGGCCAACTTACCAGTGCAAATAATGGACAACTGAAAAACTTTGGATAAAGATTTCTCATTGTCAACTTTGCTCTAGAGAGGATCCCTATGCTAGCCCCACAACATCTTCCTGTTGATGCTGGTCTTCCTCGAGAGCCTAGGATAATGCGTTGGGTTGCTTTGATGGCCCGTCACCTTGAGGAGGGTTCAGAGGTTGTTCGATTTCCGCCTGAGTATTTTCGTTGGTTGAACAACCAAATTTTTGTGATTTAGGATTTTCCATATGCTGGGATGGATTATCGCAGTGATCCAGACATGATTCTTCCACCAGGAGAGCAGTGGGATGATTCAGGTAAAATCATTTTCAACACTTCCTAAGTTTTAATTAATTTTTTTTTTTTTTTAAATCGTCCAAAATTGACAATTAAAATTCTTAAATGTAGATGTGGGTCCACAACGACCAGCCGCTTTCCAGCCTTATGAGAGGAGACACCTAGCTGCAACAGCACCAGCCCCACAGGACCAATCAACAGAGATCATGTTCAACTTGGAGAATCATCTAGAGCAATTGACAGTAGATATTCCAGAGACTGGCATAGATGATATTCCACTTAGGTTACAGTGATATGTGATTGGGGTCCCAAGACCTTTTAGGAGGTTCTTATGTAGGGTGGCCTGAGTAGTGGTTTCTTATCGTGATCATCATCAGGGATAGGATGATCGTTTTGTAGACTCACGACATTTTTGTCTTTTTGTATTATCATTTTTGCCGATCATAAGGTGTTTTTCAACCTATGATCGAAGACGATGTATATTTTGACACACTTCTTCTATGCTATGATATATCATTATTACCGGCTTATCTTGTGTAACATGTTATTAAATATTTTTAAATTTACTGTTTTGATTATTTCAAATGTCTATTTATCATATGAGAAGCAATTGCATATGCTAATGTATTTAAATGTCTTGGAATATGCTAATATTCAATGTAATCAAATTAACTTTCCAAGAGACGAACTCTCAAAAATAATCTTAATAACACTGGATTTCTAATGGCATAAACCTTGTTAGCTATAATACAACGAGTTCAGAATCTAACCTAACAATCAAACTTCGAATCCCAAATGAGATGGATTCAGATAATAACTCAATCACTACACTATACTTTGCAATGTTATTCATTGTTTGACCGAGGCTTACCCCATGCATAGATACTAACTCATCAGAGGGTGAATAGATAACTCAAGCTGTGGAAGAAATGTTCCATGTACTACGACAAGCACCATCAGCAAAACCAATGTATGTTTGAAGAGACATCGACATATGTGATATCAAGAGTAAAATCAAGATAAGCAGGAATAGTGATAAAAACACTCTCTAAACTAGGCATACTTTTCTAATCTAAAACACACCAGTAGTAAAGAAACTAATCTAAAAAAAATCTCCACCCAGAATTTAAGCATAATATCTCTTTAGATAAAGCCCATTTCTAGGTTTACCCAAAGAGACACCGTCAAAATCTACCAATTCATAGGCCCCATTTGCCAACATTCCCTTAACAATATAAGGACCATGCCACATAGGTACAAATTTTCCAGCCCCTAGCTTATCGTTTGCTTGATCATATAGTAAAACTAGGTCTCCTTCTAAAAAGTTACGAGGTGTAACATTTCAGTCATATTGATCTTTTATTCGTTTTGCATGAGTCTCATTTGCTATTGCAGTAGTGCATCGATTGTCATCTAGCTAAGCTAAGTATAGGAAACATTTCTCCTCTTCAAAGGTGGCTGGGAGTAATTCTATGGCTAATTGTAATGATGGGATTTCGCATTCAATAGGTAACACTGCTTCCAAACCGTAGATCAGTTGAAAGGGAGTGAAACCAATTGATGTTTTCACTGAGGTTCGATATGCCCAAAGTGCCGAAAATAACATGTTATGCCAATTCGACCTATGAATACCAATGATTTGTTGGATCATAGTGACTAAAACTTATTGATAGCTTCAACCAGACCATTAGCCTGCTGGTAATATGGAGTAGAACTATCGTGACGCAGGCCAAGTTGATCTATCATTTTATTCATAATGATGTTTGGAAAGTGACTTCCATAATCAGTAATAATAGCATGAGGAACACCAAATCTAGCAATTATATGATTGAATATGAAAGTTGCAGCAATCTTGCCATCTGCTAAAAATGTAGGCATCGCCTCGGCCCACTTAGTAAAATAATCTACCGCTAAGATAATATACGCATACCCCCCAAGCGAGTGAGGATTACATGTAATAAAGTCAATACCCCATTTTGCGAAAGGACCAACAGCAATTATCGGGTGGAGTCGAGCGGGTGGAGCACGCATCTTACGATAAAAAATTTGACAATTGTGGCATTTCTGGACTGCATAGGTACAATATTTGAATAAGGATGGCCAGAAATAACTAGCGCGCAATATCTTTTGGACTGTGGCATACCCAGACATATGACCGCCACATGCTCTAGAGTGAAAATCATTTAGAACCTTTTCAGCTGCTTCATGAGTTAGACAACGTTGGAAAATAGAATCCACCCCATGACGATAGAGTGTATCACCAATAATATTGTATTTTGAGGATTGGAACCGTATTTTCCGTCACTAAGATCGTGAGATTTCAGGCCGAAAAGATTGAGTTTGGAGATAAACAATAATATCTCCATACCATGGATCAAGAGTACTGATAAGAAACAAGGATTTGTCCGCAATGTGCTCTTCCGCCACAGTTTCAGTACCAATACGTAGGAAATCACACATCAATTCGACAAAAACCAAACATTTCTTTGCCTTGGATTTTTCAAATTCCAAGTCAAATTCCTGCAGGATAACTATCCATTTGGAATACTTGCCCCCTAGTAATTGTTTGGTCAAGATATACATCATAGGGTTACAGTCAGAAATTACCATGGTTTTGTATAATAGGATGTAGTGATGAAATCTTTGGACAGCTTGAACAGCTGCCAAGGCCAATTTCTCCACATGTGAATATTTAATCTCAGTCGGATGCAAAGTTCGACTAAGATAGTAAATCACATCTTCAATGTTGAATTCATCTTCTTGAACTAAAACCATCCCAATAGTGGAATGAGAAGTGGCGAGATATAAAAAGTAATCCTAGTTGTAATTGGGAGGATGCAGTAATGGTGCATGGGTCAACGTGTGTTTGAGTGCATCAAAGGATCGATCAGCGATCTCATCCCAAAAGAATGGAATGTTCTATTTTAACAACCTGGTGAAACCTTTCATTATCTCGGCGTAGTTAGGAATGAAACGATGTAAAAAGTGTGCTTTCCCTTGCAAACTTTGGAGTTGGTGAAGAGTCGAAGGAGGAGGTAGATTGGCAATAGCTTCCACCTTCAAGGGGTTGACACAAATGCCTGCCTTTGATACGATAAATCCCAGTAAGAGAATCTTTTCTACACAGAATACACATTTGTGTGGATTCAACCGAATTCGATAATGCTTACATCTCATAAAGATAGCTCGTAAATGAGTGAGATGGTCAGCTCTACGCAATGAGTGGGCAGGTAAATCATCGAGATAAGGCTGCACAATGTGCTTGATGTCATGAAATGTGTAAGACATAGCCCTTTGAAAAGTTGCTCCAGCGTTCTTCAATCCAAAAGGTAATTTGCAATAAGAAAATGTCCCCCATGGACAAATGAAAGTTGTTTTAGCTTGATCAGTAGGGAGTATGTTGATTTGATTGTAACTAGAAAAACCATCCATAAAGGAGAACATTTCACTGCCAGCACAATCATCAATAATTTGATTAATATAGGGGGTTGGATAATTGTCTTTAGGACAAGCTCGATTAATATCCATATAGTCGATACATACTTTTATCGTTCCTTGTTTTTTGTTGACAGGAACAATATTCAATACCCAATCGGTTAAAGGAATTGGATAAATGAAACCTGCGCGAAGTAATTTCTCAATTTTGGCTTTGATAGCAGCATCTTTTCTTGGATGTATCTGACACAAACGTTTCCAGACAGGTTTAACATCCGAGTAAGTTTTAATTTCATGAACAAAAATTGATGGATCGATTCCTGGAATTTCTTCATATGACCAAGCAAACACTTTATGGAATTCTTGAAATAGGGCTTTATAAGTTTGGATTTCATTGTCCGTACAGGAAGCACCTATATGAATTTTTTCAATAATCCCAGGCTTAACTGAAATGTCAATAGGAACCGTTCGAGAGATATTTTCCAAATTTAACTCAGATTTAGGATGTTGCAATAGATTCTATGGTTCTTTGACATAGTCAGTAGTAAAAATAGAGGAAAAATCATTTTCAAAATGATCAAGCCTAGGTAAAGATGAAGATCGATGATGAAGATCTTCCCATGGTAAATCATCAACAGAAAAAAGTTCACGAATCTGCTCATCAGTATGAACAGGATCAGAAAGTTTTGATGTAGCCGAGGTTGATATTGAAAGTGATTCCCCATGGACCACATTCATTGGATCAGTTTCGGTTGAATAAGAGTCAGAAAACGACTATAAAGCTTGATATGAAATTTCAAAGGGACTCAAAAACATCGCATCACCAAATGAATCCACCTCAAATTCGAAAGGTATGATCCAAGGATCATCAAAAGAAATAATGCTCAATGAAATCATATGAATAGTTGCAATGGAAGGTGATAAGTTAGGAGGAGGGAAGGAAAAAGTTCCTAGTAAACCAGAATCTTTAGTCAAGCCTACTCCAACATCCTTATAAGGGATAGTTGTTTTACCGACGTGCTGAATACTATCTGAAGAGGCTAGGTCAGATGAGAAATAAGTCATCTGGTCTAACGTAATGATATTTCCGTTATGAGGAAACTTGATAAGCCGAAAGACCGATGAAACAATAGCAGTCATAGCATAAGACCAACTGCGACCTAGGAGAAGGTTGTAATCTAAAGGGGCATCAACCACTTCTATATTTAGATTTACGATTTTTCCTTCAACCCCTATAGGTAAATCCTACAAAATGCCAAAAGGATGGAACCCTCGGCTATCAAAAACCTTTAGAATCACCGGAGACTGATTGAGTGTGGGAGAACCAAGCGATCTCCAACACTGGATTGACATAATACATGTAGAAGCTCCTTCATCAATCACAGTCTGAAAGCAAGGTCTGTTTTTTACTAACACTGGAATTTGGAAAGCCATTTGATGAGATAGGCGGGGTGTACTATTCTCTAAATCAAAGATTATTAGGTTTGAATCCTAAATGTCAACAACTCCTATAGCAGACAATAGTAATTTACGCTGTGTTGGGCATGATTGTAGCACTTCCAAAGCCAACATTGCTGAAGGGGAAATAGCTAAGTCTTCAACAATGTTATAATTCTAAGCAACTCTAGCATGTGGATTGAAAGTTGATTTCCGAAGTATACCTTTAGCAAGTGGTTTGATTACTAAGTTAGGGTTGGGTTTCTTGATCTGTAGTGGACTGGAACCAGGAGGATCTGTAGTTGATGTGTTTGAATTAGAAGATTCTGCTTCTTTACCACCAACAAGATTTTTACTACCATAATCTTGCAATCGCGTCGCAATCCTGACATGAGACATCATCATAATGGGTTCTTCTGAGGCATTTGAGGAAGAACCAGTCATCTTACTATCTTGATTAGGAAAAGGATCGTTCAAGACAACAGGCGTTTGAGAACATTTAACGACTTTTAAAACCTCTGCACAATGTGGGCAGTCTTTAGTAAAATGATCCTTGTCACAAATGAAACAAGGATAGCGAGGTTTACGTTTTTTGTCAGTAGATTCATTTTTATCTGTTTTCTCTTTTTAGTTTTGTTTGTTTTTCTTCTTCCCTTTCTTTTTATTGTCGGTTTTTTATTTGGCCGTAGATGATTCTACGACATGAATATCGGCAGGAATTTCAACAGAAGAATCTCCTGTCTGGGAATCAGGTAAAGTTATAATAGGAGAAGAATTCTTTGAAGATTTCTTCTTACTTTTAGTACTAACTAAACCAATCGTACCGTCAACGACATGAGACCCTGAAGGAGCTACAGTTATTCGACCGTGTTTTGGAAGATCAGGGATTTTCCAATGTAAAGTACCTGACTACATATAGAGGAGGTCAAGGTACTGAGCCTGAGAAATGACTTGCTCTTCAATGACAACTCTTGCGTTAGCTACATCTTCAGTGATTTTAGGCAATAATGATTTAATGAACCATTCTGCTAAAATTTGATCTAGAATGAAAACTTTCACCAAATGCCTTCTACGTCTCCATTCATGAATATGATCCGAAATATATGTGGATGTGGATTGTTTTAGCGAAGTTAACAGTTCCGTGCCATTGTCATATCTGACAGTCAACTGAAAATGAGTTAAGAAAGAAGTGGCTAATTGACTGAAATTATAAAAAGAGCCTCGTGGTAACTCAATGTACCATTTGGAAGCAAGACCAATCAGAGTTCATTGAAAGAGATGTGATCGAATTAAATCATCAATAATGGAATTAGATGCACACCAGAGGTGATAAGTCATAACATGATTTAACGGATCCTCTCCTGACTTACCCTCAAATTTTGAGATATCACTGGGCAACTTATTAGGCATTGACGACCAATATGGAAGATAGTAAATCAGATCATTTGTAAGGCGCAACAAATCAGGCAAATCCAAAGTTGCAATAAATGGTAACTGATGGTTAGGGTCGCAAAAACCTTCGGTAGCAAGACTAGCCCCATGAGGAGGATACCCAAGATAACCTGGAATTGGATTTGCATTAGGAATGTTATAACCTCCCGGGAAACCAGGATTAACTGGACCAAACTTGGGTTGTTGAGGTTGTTGATAAGTATAGCCAAGATACAGTTGACACTGATAAACTAGGTTTTGTACAGTAGGACCGAATTGATACTGTCCCTGGTATGGTTGATAAGTAAATTGCAGTTGACTTGTGACCATTGTACTTGAACCAGCTTGTCCTGTTGGCATCTGGACCGAAGTATGAACTGTAGGTCCTGACTGTGGTAAAGAGGCTTGAGGAGTTTGCACTGATGCAGGGATAGTAGAAACCAGAGCTACAGATACTCCAGAAATAGGTTTTGTAGGTTGAACAGAAGCTACAGTAGTTTTAGTAGTTTGAGGCGGAGTTCAAGGTGTACTAGGCCCAGGCTGCTGAATTGAACTAGGTGTAGAGGTTTGAATAGTAGGTTGGACAGGTTGTTGGGTTGGACCAAAAACCAAAGGTTGTCCAGGTTGACTTGATAACTGCACATTAGGTTGCATAGTCTGTTGAGTTTGAGACTGATCCCACACAATATTCATTCGTGGGTATGGACCCATAAAAGGTTGTGCATATGGAGGACCATAACCTGGTTGAACATAGGGCTGATAATTAAGTGACACATTTCCACCTCCTTGTAAAAATGGTTGACTAGAAGGTGGTTGGAAACCTTGAGTTGGGCACTGACCTTGAGGTTGATAACCTTGAGGCACGTACTGAAACTGGGGTTGACCTTGAGGTATATATTGAAACTGGGGTTGACCTTGAGGTATGTACTGAGTCTGGGGTTGACCTTGAGGTATCTATTGAGTCTGGGGTTGACCTTGAGGTATGTACTGTCCTGATGGTATGTATTGTCCTTGAGGTTACCCCCCAGGCGGTAACTGACTACATTGAGGTTGTCCCCTAGGCGGTAATTGACTACCTTGAGGTTGCCCCCCAGTTGGTAACTGACTACCTTGAGGTTGCCCTCCAGGTAGTAACTGACTACCTTGGGGTTGCTCCCCAGGCAGTAACTGACTACCTTGAGGTTGAGGGTTTGGAATACTACTAGACATCATAAGGATTTCTTCTGTGTTCAACACTCTAGTTCCATTATTACCAGTTGATAACTCATGTTCGATTGGTTGAGGAGATGCTCCTGAAAAAGTACCAGTGAGTGACGGGTACCCCGAAGGAACAGAAGGACTGCCATATAAAAATGTTTTCAGTGTTTGGGAAAACACAGATGACTGTCTTGACATATTCAATGGAGAATAATAACCTCTTGGTGTAGGATGAAAAGGAATTCGAGGTGGTGAAAAACTAAGACCCAGGTTTTCTAAAAAATTTGTCAATGATACGTACCAAGCGTCACTCCTAAAATTGATTCACGCTCCCTAAGTTCTATAGTCAGTTGGTTTTCGGGGAGAATTACATCTTCATCCGGACTGACAAGTTCTTCAACAGAAATGAGGCCAGAAGGAAGATTTTGGGTAATGATATTTCCTACCCTGGGTGAACCAAGACCACTAGAAGTTGGAGAAGCAAATCCTGAAGTTGGAGTAGCAGGTTCAATTTCAGGCTCAGAAATTTCAGTTCTTCAGCTAATTCACTGGTAGGAGAAATACTACCAGTAACTTCAGAAAATGAAATTGGCTCTTGAATGTACTCTGTTGTTTGTATTTGATAATCAGGATGAATAATTAAAGATGACTCTCCGGCTTCTGGTGATCCAACTCTACTGTCACTAGGTGATACAAGAGCTCGTAGCCCTTCAAGCTGACTTGGTGTGTACTCAAGAGGTTTCCCCTGAAGTCTACAAGACTGTCTCGGTAATTCAGCCACGATTAAATATTTAATTAATCACACACAAACAAAGAAAATTTCAATAAAACCACCTAAAGTCTCTAAAGAAACAAACAATTGAATCACACGCCTAAAAAAATCTAAGAGTTCAAACCACACACAAACAATAACTTCCCGTACTAAAAACACTAGTTGGCGATGAAATCCAACATCGTAGAATTTTAATACAGAAAGGGTGGTTGGAACAGTTACCCCAACAACCTGCTTAATGAAACAGACTGCCACACGTTTCTTCACAAAACCATCTCGAGTGAAGAGAACCCCCCAGAGAGTCCAAGTGAGTCTAGTCGATGTCTACTCTAGGTACAGTGAGACCCATCCTTCACCGTCACCTTAGGAAATAATATTAAGTTTATGGACACTAAGGTTACCAACAATAACAAATACAATGGGGGGAAGAGTCTACGATCCGATCTACGCGCAAGGGAAGACTAACAAAGCTAAATCCCCTTGAAGCCTCCTCGACATGATCAATCCGAGGTTTACCAACAAGTGATCCCAGGCTCCTCGACAATGGTTAATCCGAGGTTTACCGTTTATAATATGTGCAAATCTTCTATCTTTCCCAATGAAATAGACTTGATTGTCTCAAAGGTTCGGACATGATCTTGTGATTGACTCCTTTAAGAGAAGCTTCCCAGAATGTATCAATTGCAATTGGATTTATTTCCTACCGCAAGATATAGCTACTTGTTTGTTTTAACTATCTTGGAGAGTTAATTACGCCCTACTCCAAGATACTAGCCTAAGCTATATTGGTGATAAGAGCCCTAAAAATAAAAAAAGATTACTAGATCAATTTTAATTAAGCGTTGCTTTTATGGGTTGTTCTTTAAGTCAATAGGGATGGAAATGAAACTTTGATGGTGTGAAGACTCGACTCCAAACGCTAAAAGATGCACCGCAAAAGAGAAGCAATTTGTTTTTCTTTCAATGAAATTCTAGCTAAAAGAAAGAGTTCGAGAATGCAATTCTTTAAGAAACAAACATTTCTTTCAACATGAGAATGAAAAGAAAATCTTTTTGTCTTTTTAAATAAGAACTCAAAACGAGACTAATAATAAATTCTCACAATAAATCCCTTTCACTTTTCAAAACTTGAAACTACAAGAAAAACAATTTTCCTTTCAAAAGAGATCTACAAGTTCTAGAAAAGCACTCAAAACTACAAAAACAAATTTTGAGATCTAAAAACTTTAAAATCTAAATAAATGAAAGCTTCAATTCTTTTTGAGGACGTTTTACTTAGTTGTTTAGTAAACTAAGGATTCATTTGTTCAGAATAACAAACCAATCAAAAAACATCCAGATATGTTTTCTTTTATAAAAATGAAATTCAAAACTTATAACAAAGCTTGTTCAAAGATTTGCAAGGAGAAAACTAAATCTATTTCTCACAAAGGACAAATTTCACAACCAAGTCAGACTCATCAAGAAGACAAAAAGACACCAGGGTAATCTAAGGTTTCTCAAGCTTTTGATCTTTGAGTCACTATAGAGACCAAGTGAAAACCACTCCAGGCATGCAAAACTTCTAGAAAATCATCTAAAACAAAAATACCATCGGAACTCACTCACAAGAGATTTTTGACAGGACAAATATAGATCTGGGTAGACACTAAAGACCTTAAATGAAACCTAAACTTAACCGGAAGAAAACATTTTTAGGTTTTTCAAAAACATTTATAGGTTTCGTAGGCTTCCAGTAGAACCAGGTGTGGTACCACTTTATGTACTAAAGGAAAAGTGCGGAGATGTCCGCACTGTCTGTAAAGAGAAAGTGCAGTCCCCTGAAAACTTCGAAAAAAAAAAAAACAATCTAGATGCTAAAAACTACCCAATCCAACATACATCAATCAAAAACCAGAAACGAAAACAAGTTTCTCAAGTCAAAACAAAACCAAAAACCAAATTCATTCCTCAGCGGAGTCGCCAATTTGTTGGCCGGATAAATCGTTCTTGTAGACAAGACCGATCTCCCTAGTATCACAAGATAATCTAGCAAGAAACAGACAAATAAATCTACCTTTCTCTAGACATATGAAATTTACAAATATAGACTATAGAGGTGTTAAGTTCCTACCTTAGATCCAACACTTGTTCATTGTAGTCATCCCTCGATCGTCCGAAAGAGTTATCCTTTAAAGACCTGCAAACACAAACAAGCAAACATCAAATAGCACCTGCATAGAAAATATAGTAAATCATGTCTATTATGGTGATCAAGGAATCCATAAAATAAACCATAAATGAATAGCTTATTGAGAAAAACAAACTTATTTGTATTAACTTTGAAGAAGAAGAACCTTACAACCTTTTCAGCCTTGATGTTGAACAAGCCCTTCCTGGGGTCCAAAATAGGAATTTCCTTTACTTTGACAAGCCTTGCACCCCTCCAAATGAGATCTTAGAGGTATGTAATCTCTACTCATAAAAGCTGAACTAAGAAGGACTAAGTTCCAGCAACATTTCAGCTCAAAAATAGTCAGCTTTCAACCTCCCCAATAACTAGTCCAATGCTTCATTTTATAGTGCAGAGAGAGGAGGTTACAGGTCCACTTATGAAGGGATAGAGGCCTTCTTCAAAGGGATGAGCTCCTCACATCAAGGGGTTAGCTCCTTAAGGTATGGGATGCATGAACCTCAAGAGAGCGAACTTGCCACCTCAAGATTCCTTCCAAAAGCTTCTATAAATTACTGAAAGTGATTTTTTTAGAATATACTCACGCCTTTTAACTTTTACAGGGGTTCGCACCCATAACATAGAGACAGATCGGTCAAGTGTACAGGGGACATGACCATTAGGTTCGAGACCTTAGGTAAGACTAAGAGAAAGTGCAGAACCAGAGTTTTAAGTACTTTGAGGGCTTTCTCTTACTTTCAAGGCTTGATATGAAGAACTGAGGCTTTAGACTTGCAAAGGAGGAAAGTATGAATGATAATGGACTCACACAGATTGCAGAATGTCAAGGTGACAATTTTTAGTGCAACAGGACTGTAGCAGGTATTTTTGTTGGTTTTTTTATGAGGCTTAATCAAGGCTGGACCTGCACTAATCCTGAAGCTTAATTTTGTTATCTTAAGGGCCTACTTTGAGGCACGAATTAGCCCTTTCTTTAGGTCCTTCTTGGCCTTTCTGAGGCTCCCGTATGAATCATATTCACACTATTTTTTAGGGTTCTCTTAAGGCCTGTTCTAAGACCTATTTAGCCCCCTTTCTTGGTAGACCTCTATAGTGTTTGATCTAAGTCTTTTTGGTGGCATCTTTGTGGACATATTTTTTTATCTGAAGTAGGGTATATCTCAGTTAAAATTAGAGGACATTATTGTGATATCCCTCTAAGATTTTGTTGGATTATAGAGGATTTGAGATTGACCTGAGGCTCATTTAAGGCTCTATTCTGGGCTCTTCTAAAAGCAATATATAATTATTCAAAATCACTAATCTCAGGATTCCTAAGGTCCATCTATGACCCTTCCTGTAAGATGGATTAAGGTCAGTCTAAGCCCTATTTATATGGAAACATTTCAAGATATTTGTACCAGGATCATCTTGCCTCCCTTCTTGGCCCTCCAAGGTAGATTTTCTAAGGCCTTATCTACACCTTTTGTACCTTTTTTAATGTTGGACCAATATTTATCATTTGTGCCAAGTTTGAAGGGTTTGTTGAGCTCAAATTATCTCATCATCTTGTGTAGAACATATATTTATGATGGAGAAAATTGAAGTATATCAAGGCCTTTCAAAAGTTGCATCAAGTGATCATTAAGGTCTAATCAAAGGCTTAATTTAAAGGGCTAAAAAATTCTATAAGGGAATGGTTGCTACAAAAATCATATTTGAGTCCTATTTCACAATCAAATCATGACTTGTTTTGAAGGACTCACTTTCATTATATTATGAAGTAGTTACAAAAGGTTTCCTATTGACCATTGTTGAAGAATTAAGAAACTTGGACAAGGAATATCAAGAGAATATCTCTTAGGTAATTATGAAGGTTATAAGGGTGTGTTCAAGTCCTGTTTTAAAGAAAAACTAGAGGATAAGGTTATGAGCAGATCAAAGATCCAAATTGAATCATATCAAGAAAGTGAAATTTGAAGCAGAGATGAAGATTGTTCTTGGACCAATTGCACTGATATTGAAGGAATTAGCAATATCATTGTGCTACATCATAAGTATAAACTTTAACAACATCCCGATAGTAAACCACAGTGTCATCTTATCCAGCTTTTCTCAATTTGATCCAAGTTTGACAACACTAGCAACATGAGCATACTATGTTGCATGATGACTTGAGGAAGTGTTAAGCTATTGCTAATTTTTCCATGCATCTAGAGTTTACACTGCAGAGAGTTTTCATCATTACCAGGCACTAGTTATTGAATTGTATTTCCTTGAAGATATTGTTGTTGGAAAAGTTTGGTGGAGAAAATATGATTCTATAGAACTAAGTCAACGTTGTTGTAAGTGTCTATATGTGACTGATCTTGATAAGTGAGAATTGTCCAACTAGGATTTGATGCACTATCAAGTATATTTGTTTGTTTACAAATAACCCTTTAAATGATGCTGACCTTGATCTAAGTTACTGATACAATTACATGTACCAGGGCTTAACACTTATATTGTAAAGGTTTATTGTTTCCTTCTCTCTAGTGGTTGATATGGTTGAAGCAACTACTAGGTTTTCATCTATATGCTAATACCATTTAATTTTTGACAGTGCAATGCATTGACCTAAAACTTAAATTTAATACAGATCGTTGGAAAGGTATCTAATGATTGTGCGTCTCCTAAGTGATAATTTGAGATAGCTTAAGGCTAGGAATAAGATAGACTTGTGGCGCATTGGTTTATGCATGCGGGCATGAGTTAGAAATGACAACAGTGGTAGTATTGTGATATTGATATGACAAGAACAGAGGGAGTACAACTATATTATTGATAACAGAGGCTAAGAAACATATTAAATGTAATTTATCTTATTATTTTATTTTCTATCTTCAGGGTGGTAGGGTGGTGTAAGGTAGATATTGGAGTCTCCTTCAAGTTGGAGCATGCGAACACTTCAAGTTGGCAGGGTGGTGCTAGGGAAAGTTGGAGTTTGCAGGGTGTTGGAGCATCCTTTTAGTTGAAGCTGATCAAGTCAGGGGGTTGGGGTCTCCTTCTAGTTGGAGCTAGTAAATGATAGTGTTGGAGAATCATTTCAGTTGGAGCTAATGAAACCAAGAGTTTGGAGCCTCCTTCCAGTTAGCGCTGGTAAATTAGGGTGTTAGAACATCATTTCAGTTGGAGTTGATAAATCAAGGGGTTAGAGTCTCCTTCTAGTTGTTGCTAGAGAATTTTGAAAGTTGGAGCTTCCTGTTTATATAATATTTGAGACCTGTATTAAATGAATTTGGTGGTTTTTATCCCATAAGCATTTCCACCTAAAAATATAGTGTATTGTCTTTGATTTTCTGCGGTGTTAAATGGTGTTGTTAACTTTTCATGTTATGTGATGTTGATTTATGTTTTTATTTGATGCTAGTGTTTTTTTGTTTGTTTAAAGTTCAGCTTTCCATTAACAGAGTGATATATTACAGAGAAAATCATTTTGTGCTACTGATCTGCCAAGAGGGAAACCAAAATAGTAGTACAAGTTTAGTATATTGAGATTACATTGTCGTTGCCGCATTTGGGCATTAGATGGACAAAAAATATTGCCAAAATTATCAACCAACCTCAGAAATACAAAGACATAAAGGCCATAATGTGACCAGTCAACGTAACAAAAACAAAATCCTATCATTTTATGAGAGGAAAAAATACTAATCTATAGCAACAATCAGCTTATAAATCCAATGGAGACTATGAATTACCTAGACCCAGAGATGCTTGGAGTTGCACCATGCTTCTTAACAAGAGCTAAGAGTTGTATATTGATTGCTTTCATCTAATCCGAGCCACGATTTCCATTCCACTCGGGCAAATTGACCATTTTTATGGATGTAGCAAGCCACACCCACAGACCACGATTTTGAGAAGCATCCATTGAAGACCCCAATGCCAAAATTTTGAACCATAGAATGCCTCCTTGAGCCCAACATCTTTGAGACACCCCATCTAGTTTCAACATAGATGGAGTAGTTAGGAAGAGGAAACAATCACCATATGAGAAACTAAGGGAAACCTACAAGCTAAGGAACACTCCTAAATTCACTAAACCCCACCACTAGTAATGCAAGCCTAATATGAAGGCATTCATATTGGTGAATTAAACTAACAGACGAATGAAGAAGAGACAAAAAATCCGACAGAAGAGTTGATCCAAAACAAGAAGTCAAATTGTCTACTTGTAGCCCTAGAGATACCAAACCATTGCAGTCTAGAGGTGAGAGCCCAATGTTAAGAATAAAGAAAATCCAACCCACCACCATCTCATGAACCCGAATAAACGAAATGTTGGGCTAGCCACCGAATGCATGGCCATTGTGATAACCAATGGCATAACGATCAAACATGAGTGTGGCTAGTGTAAATTTCAAGATGACAAAGTTGTTATCTAATAACCATGGCAGGTCCATAACAAAGCACCACCTCCTCAATATACCTCCCTCAACCATGCATACTAAGAGTCACATCTCGATATGGATACTTGCAATTAATATCCAACAAACTTGCCATAGGGAGGCACACATCCACTTGAACCATCCAAGATTACTCTCCATTCGAGAATATACCCTAAAGCTTTTGCGTGTGGATGAGAGTATGAAAGAGGTCATATGATCGTATGTACCAAGTGTTGTCATCATAATTGTGATGTGTCAGTGGAATTGACACCCATCGTGGGGGATCTTATGCTAATGTGATTTAATGCTTTGAAGATTAAAGCCAACTAATTAAAGTGAAATATCGATTCACCCCCTTCTCAGTATATGTTTGTGTGTGTGTGTGAAATCAATATATTTTATTTATGGCTAATGACCATAATGAGACAAAGGTTATATATATATATATATATATATATATATATATATATATATATATATATATATATATATATATATATATATACAGACACACATGCTTTTGAATGTGATGATGATGTATAATTATTTCAATTTCAACTTTATATATATGTATATGTAAAAAGAAAAAAAAAGAAAAAAAAAAATTAATGTTAACCATAATAAAATATTTTAATAGCCAAAGAGAAAAACTAATTGAAAGTAAAAAATTCAATTATTGATTAACAAAAAGAATAAGAGGGAGATATATAATTTATTTAATTCTTAATATAAATTAATATGTGGCATTTAAAAAAAAATTATTAATAAAAAAATTCAATGTAGATTATAAATAAAATATTTGATTGTGGGGTTAAGTAATATTAATAAATAAAACATTTCAATGAGAAATGTGTTCAATGTGACATATATATTATATACAGTTGAAAAAAACCATGTCTATATTATATAAAGTAATTGAAAAAAAATATTATTCTACATTTTGATATTTTTTTAAGATATATCTTTGGGTTAAATTTATTTGAAATCCAATAGAAATTCTTGGAATTGCAAGTTTAACCCATATAGTCTATACAATAAATTTTATTTCAAAGGATTAAATCTCTTTATATATTTCATTATAATTTAAACAAGGATATATATATATCTATATATATATATATATATATATATATATATATATATATATATAACCTCTCGTAATGTCTGATAGGTTAGATGATCAATATAGAAAAATTTAAGGATGGAAATTTATATTAAAGTTTCAAGAATCTTATTACTCCTTAATATGTAGACTATAAAATATTTGGTGTTGTATTTGTAAAAACATTCATATTATAATGATTTTATATATAATTCTATTTAATTTTGGCAATTTTAAAGGCATAATGATTTTATTCTATAAAACTTGGGCAAATCATTTAAAAAAAATGTTCTTTTTTTAGTGAAAACTATGGAAAATTAGTCCACTTGCCAATATTAGCCCCTAGAATTTTCCAAAAATTTTAAAAAAATTGCACTTTGAGAGTTTTGATTGTGGTTAAGATATATATATATATATATATATATATATATATATATATATATATATATATATATATATATAACCACAATCAAATCTCTCAAAGTGCAATTTTTTTTAAATTTTTTCATCTAAAAAAAACCCTCAAGAAATTTGAGTCCTTTAGATGCTTACTTAATCCATTGGTAAAATAAATCAATACTAATGCATAATTCATTACCAATATTACATAATATATATAATGAAGTAAATATAGCATACCAATATTATATACTAGTACAATCCCATTAAAAAAATTAATGTGGTTGATATAGCCGAAGACTTCATAAATATAACAAAAAAAACTATTGCAATAAGAAGAATGTCTTATGAATCAACTTTAACTTGAAAAAAAAAGAAGCGCAATTATACATCTTATTATAAAATGGACAATTTTGCTAAATAAATTTTTCTTATATATTAATTGTTCCATCTAATTAGAGTATGAACTTATTAGAATTGGAATAATCTCAAATCCCTAGGAAATTGGTGGGCGGGAAACCACTTGACACGAATCTAATTTAACTCGAGAAAAAAAGGAATTACACATCTTATTCTAAAATAGACCATTTTGCTAAATAAAATTTGCTTATATATTGATTTCCCCATCTAATTAGAATATGAACATATTAGAATTGAAATAATCTCAAATCCCTAGAAAATTAGTGGGAAGGGACACACATGGCACAAATATGATTTATTAAATTTATTAAAATTCAATGCAACCTAACAAACTCTGCAACACACTACAAATAAACATATAATTTATTAAATTTATTAAAATTCAATGCAACCTAACAACTCTGTAACACACTGCATACAAACATATTACAATGGGAAAAATCTCAAAACTCTAGGAAATTGGTGGGCACAGAGCACAAATATATATTTTTAAATTTATTAAAAGCCAATGCAACCTAACAAACTCTATAACACACAACAACTTTTGATAAACATTAAGATTAAGCAGACTCTAAGAATCAATCTAGATCATAAATTTAAAAAATTAAAAAATTAAAAAAATCAACAAATCATCATCCACCTTAAGTTGAAATAAAAAACCTTGAACAAATATATAATAAAATAAATATAACAAATAAAAAGCTGATTGTAACCCTATAATAAAAATAAAACACTGAAACATAACTTCCCCATCCACCCAACCAAAATTACGAACTTGACCTCATTGAGAAGAGCGCGACTAATGGAACTAGAATATCGCGCCAATGGCACATATCAGCAAAATATCTCAACCTGCAAAACTGTAAATAGATTTTGAAACCCAGTTGCGAGAACGCTCTCCACGCTACCCAAACCACTACCATACAAAAAACCATGCACTATGCTCTTGTCATGCATGCACTTGAAGACAACAACTTCGACTTTAATCGGTCAATGGAATAATTTTTGGCATGGTAGACAGCTAAAAATTCCCAAGAGTGCCTACTGTACTAAAAATAGATAAATAAAAAAGGGTAAAACTTTGCCATCGTAGAAAGCCAAAAATTCCAGAGAGTGCCTTCCTGAACTCGAAAATAAGAGTGTAAATCTCACCATTGAGGTCTTTCTATTTAGATGGTTCAACAACGTTGTTATTTTCTGTTATTGTCATTTTTGTGTTCATTTCAAATTCTTTGAATTTAATAGATATGGAGCAAAACTAGTTACCAAATTTGAAGAAAGTATTAAATAGTTAAATAAAAAAATAATAATAAAAGATATTTAAGAAAGTATTTTAAAAATATAATTAGGTAATAAAAAAGTAATAATAAAAATAGTATTTAAAAAAATATACATAAGCAAAAACATCTGATACAGTAAGCTTGGTGAGCTGATTCGACAATGAACTTCAACAGCAAAAAAATATAGTCGTCTTTTCCTTGTTCATTTGCACTTTTGATTAATCAAAAGAACGCTCTTAGCTGTTATGTTCTTCACAACCTAGTCTGGCTCTTTTTACTTTTGGTAGTTAAGATTTCCCACTTCCTGCATGTTGCGTTCATCATTTTCAGAAGCCATCTCAAACTTGGGTTGGCCATATCACAAGATTTTGCAGAGCGTACTTTGCCTCGTTTTGAGAAAAACAATGAAAACTATTTTTGCATGCATAGAGGTCAAACACACTTAGCGCTTTACAAAAGGAACATTTTATTACTAGAATCAAATAAATAGTATTTGCAAAAGAACATTTTATTACCAAGATCAAATAAATAGTGTTTGTAAGTATTTATATTTTAATTGTTGATTTGGAAAATATGATGGAATCTCTCTAATAACAAAGAGTTCCATTGTTGTTTGACGTAGTTGTTGTCTTTCAAATTCCTATATATTCCCAAAATTTATAATCTAAATAACTTAAACAAAAAATATACAATCAATCTAGATAAGTTCAGCAGATCTCAACCTGATTCCAGAATAATAATGTAAATAATGACTATTCCAACATGCTTGCAGACTAACAATTCTGCAATGCTTGGATAATAATGTAAATAATGACTATTCCAGGATGCTTGCAGACTAACAATTCTGCAATGCTGGCATGCTTTTGGTTAAATGAGTTAAGAATCTGCATTCAATCTGGATAAGTTCAATCGACCTCAACCTGCTTCTAGAATAATAATGTAAATAATGACTATTCAGCAGGTTTGCACACTAATAATTCTGCAATGCTGGCATGTTTTTCGTTAAAAAATGTAGATCTGAAATTTAGAAGTATAATATATAAATCAATATTATTATATAAATAACAAAAATTATATATTAATATAATATTTAGTTTTATGTTTATATTAATTTTTTTTATCTTTATTTATAATTAAATTATCAATGTAAATGTAAATGGAAAATTAGTGAAAACAATGTTTCTATTTAATTAAAGTATAATATATATTTTTATTTAATTTTGCATTTTTTAATTGAATATATTAAGTAAAAAAATATACAATTAATATATTTATAACTAGTGTATCTTTAATATTACTTAATAAAATATACCATTATTATATTTTTAATAGTCTATTTTTAATATTACTTAATTAAATTGTCAATATAATTGGAAATTGGTGAAAACAATATCTCATACTTTAATTTCATTTTTAATTAAATACTTTAATTTTATTTTTAATTAAATATATATTTCTTTAACAAGGAAAAAAATTGTGATGGTTTATATGGTTTTAATCTTTCCCTAATAAATTAGTTTGTTTAAGACCATTAGTTATGCTCACTTCATAATTAGTTGTCAGTATCAAATTTTTGGTTAGCTCTTAAATAAACAATCTAATATTTTTTTCCTATTTAAGATTATTAGATAGAAATCTTAATATTAATATTTTTATTAAATATAAAATTTAAATTTTCAAATTTTTGAAAATAATATTATAAATATGTTATTTTGATTATTTAAAAAAATATTATTGTGCTTATTAAAAGAAAGTGATAAAATATTATAATACATAAATTTAATGTTTATAAGTGTGTTACATGTTGTGAGTTTTTAGGTTAGTTATTTTTAGTAAATCAAATTCATTTATGTTGGATCTAGTAGATGATCTATTCTTATATATGTAACTATTGTTTGATCCATAAAAATATAGTGAAATTTGTGTTTTCTCTCTTGTTTTTTAGTTAGAATTAGAGCTTGTTCTAACTTAAATCCCTCATGGGAGGGTTAGGAAGATGTGAGAACCATGATAATTGATCCTCCGTGAATAAATAGGTGTGTGAGAGTAGATAGATTGTTGTTTGAGTGATTATTGTGTGTGACTTATTGCTTGTAAGTGACTAGCTTGTCCATATATTTGTGCTATTATGAGTTATGCATGACTGAATTTTATAGGAGAGATATGAGTTGAAAATAAATGTTAGGTTGTTGTGACGTGTTCTAGGAGAAACATAGATCATTGTGGAGAACAATGTGTAGAGGAAGCATTTTTTTACAAAAGTTGGTTTATTATTCGTTGGAGAAACTCATAAGAGAATGGTTCATGTTCATCTAATGGTTGGAGAGGTGGTGCATATAGTCCCAGTGTCATAGAACTGATAGGCTTGATCCCATATCTGAGTTGAACGTATGTCTAGGATCCAAGAGTGGTTGTTCTATGTGGAAAGATTATTATTATTATTATTATTATTAAAGCATGAAAATATCAAATGAATAATCATTCAACAAACAGAGTAACATAATTAATCTGATAGCTCTAGAAGCCTTGTGAACACAATGTTGATTTCATTATGAATTTAGTCTATTATAAGTCAGTAGCCTCGATTATAGGTCATTTTTTGTCTGTTTGTGAAGAAGGTTTGGTGGTTCTTGATATAAGTTGGAAGCCCCGGTTGCAAGAACATCAGTTCTTATGTAAGTTATATGGTTGACTTTTGAACACATTTAGTATCTAGATTTTCTTCCTAGAAACTAACACATAAATGAGAGCTAAGTATATGACAAATAGAGGTATGTCCATAGAATGATTCAGTTACTTGACAACTTTTCTTCTATAAGATCAGAAGCTAAGTATGTCAATATTATCTATTCTATAAGTATTTCAATGATGGTTAGAAGTGGTTTTCTCTTAAATGGGTTAAGTGGTAAACTCAAAGTTGTGGTGGAGAAAGAATGTAGTCTGTGAGATGCGAGAGTAGGTAAAACTATTAATGATGACCAGATTAGACAAAGATCAGTGTTGTCATTACAATATTGTAACTTGTGATTTTAATATTTGTAATGTAAGGAATGACTTAGAATTAACACTTAAAAGCACGTTACAATTTGTTAATTGTTGTAAGTTTCTAGATTAATTATTTTTATAAAATCATATCCACTTATATTAAATCTAGTTGGTAATCTATTCTCATATATATAACTATTGTCTCATCAATAGAAATATAATGAAATTTATATTTAGTGTATAGCTATATTTTCTTCCTATTTTTTAAGTGTAATTTCTTTTAAATAAAATATCATAATTACATATTTTTATAAAATTTTATAAATAAATATATTCATAAGAATTTAAATTTAACCTATAAGTGAAATTAAAAAGGTGAAAATATATATATATATATATATATATATATATATATATATATATATTCAATGAATCAATCAATGTTATAAATAAATATATTTTTACCTTAAAAAAATAACATATTTTCACTTTTAAAAAATGTTTAAATATTTTATCACTATACAATATTTTAAATAAATTTATTTCCATCTTTAAACAATACATTCTATCTATATTATAAATATTTTATCATTATACAATGTTTTAAATAAATTTATTTCCATCTTTAAAGAGCGCATTTGATAAATGCTCTCATTTTAGAGAAAGTGGAAATTACAAGGGAGAAGTCTCAAAAGTGAGGAGCTAAAAGATGTGTTGACATTTGATATTTGCTAATATTCATTTAAAAAGTGTCTTCTCCCTTACTGTTTTGGCCAAGGATTTCTCCTCTTTTAATGGCAAGATCTCAAAGGCCGTCAATTTCATTATCTTCAAGACCTACATCGACATTCAAAGCTTCAACAACAATTAAGGGTTTAATCTCACAATTTCCCGGGACTTCCCCACTTATGACATCTATGCGGGAGCTAGGAGCAGACATGGTGTGGCCATCATACGGAAGGGTTCTTGCAAAATGTTTGTTGAAAATCCTGAATCAGAAACCTACAAGGTAAATGGACAAGGTGAGAAAGTTTGTAATGTGTTTGAAAAAAATCACAAGTCAGATGGGGAAGGAATCATGGATAATTCTCTTCAAAAATTCCCAATTTTTGTTCTATCTCTGTTTGGAAAATCCCTCTGCATCCTCGTCAATGAATATGATCTTGTATTCAGGATGAAAAATAAAATTAAAGAGTTGACATGAATTCAGGTGGTTGAGGTTCATTTACAGAGGATGGTGGCTTAAGATGAATCAAGTACTCAAAGATTATGGCATTATGAAGGATGCCTCTATCTCTCTTTTTGGGTTCCTGAATGGAGGTGCCAAGGGCTGTGGGGCATGTTTGGTGTCAAAGACTCTTTCCTTCAAGGATTCCCTTAAGTCAGGACCCAACTCTCAACAGCCCCAGGAAGCACCTAGGTTGTTCCAGGTGGACATAACTTAGGATGTTCAATCATTTGAAATTTTGCACCTAGCTCTAGAGGACTACCTTCATCTTTACTCTGAGAAAGGGCTCATTTTCCACTTCAATGGCTTATGGCCACATACAACAGACCTTTATAAGTGGATACACATGGTTAGACTAAGTAGTACAAGGTTATCTTCTACTCTAAAGGTATCTTAATAGTGTTTTCACTGAATCAAAACATTACCAGAAGGTCCTAACTGGTGGACCTTGGTTTTGGGGTAAATTTGGTGTGTTCATAATCCCTTATTTTTTGGATTTCAATCCCTCCACAACAATCATTACCAAGCTTCCAATAAGGGTCTGACTTCCTAATTTTCCTACCCATCTCTAGCACTTTTCAATTTTTGAGGGCATAGGTAACTCCTTCTGCCATTATTTTACCGTAGATACCTCCCAAGGGAAGTATGGTCTATACACCTATGGAAGAATATGTGTGGAAATTGACATTAGTACAGGGATGTTAGATCAAATAAATTTAAAAATGGGTGATTACCATTGGACCCAATCTTTGTATTACAAGAATATTGCATTTTGGTGCCATGTTTGTCTTCAAACAGACCATTTATAGAATTCCTGCCCTCTATCAATCTCTGTCAAGAAGCAACACAACAAAACATCTAAATCTAAAAGTTAGAAACCTTGTGAACGTCCCCCTATGGAGGGCGAGACTTATTCTACTTCTGATCAAGAGGATGAGGGCACCGATGATGATATGATTCCAGAGGATCAAGATCAAAATGTCGCTACTCATAAACCTTATGAGGATTCAACTAGGATCTGAGTTCCCCCTGCAAACAAGGAATTGGTAATTAAAGATGCCTCTTTGGGTATGTTGAAGTGTGCTCATGAATATGCATCTTCTCAATCTAATAAAGAATTTCCTTCAGCTCTCAATGAAAATTTGAAAATTACCTTGGTTGATCTACCTCCTGTAGGTTGGACCAAGGTTGTGATAAAGAGAGGAAAGAAAAGTCACTTTGAAGGCAATCCCCAAGTCGGGTGATTCTGTTGAGTCTATCAAATCTAGGGTAGTTTCTTCTTTCAAGCCTATGTCAAAGTCCTTTTTGGAGGACATATGTTATCAATGTAAAACTTATCTTTATTAATAGAAATCTTTTGTATTGGCTTACAAAAAAAAATCATATTCAAATTATACGAAATATAATTTATTTAAAATGTGTTGATACATTGAAAAAAATATATATATTATTTAAAAATTATAATTTTTAATTAATTACATAAAAATTGTGAAAAGTTCAAATGAAATATAATATTTAAAACAAGGGTAGATTAAATGGTTGGTAAATGTGGATAGACATCAATCTACAATAAACTTTAAAACACTTCATCATACAACTCAAGTAGCTAAAATTAAAAATAATAAATATTAACTTATAACTTTATTTAAAATTATAATTATTCTTATTAATGATTAAAAAACGTTAATATATAAGTTAAAAGCATATATACATTTTAAAAAAATATGTCACAAGATTCTTAGCCATGGAGATTCAATTCCACTTTATCATCTTGATTGTTAATTTGTAATTAGGTTATGTTACAATAACATGGCTTATCAATACCACATGCCCATATAGCACATTGTTCATATCACACCTTTTTTTTTACCTTAACCAAGGCAGATCTAGATCTATCATGAGCCTCTAGAAGTGTAAACCTTCTTTTTGGAGTGTAGAATATTATTAACTATTTTCTTAATTAATGTTATTACTAACATTATTAATTATTAATTAATTTCTTAATTAATGTTATTAATAACCATATCAAAAAATAAGAATAATCTTTCTTTTAAAAATTAAAAAGATGTAAATTTCATACGGAAAATAAATTATTAAAAATAATGATTCTAAGTTTTATTTTCAAAAAATCAAGTATATATATATATATATATACTTGTGAACTCCAAATAGAGCACATACATAATGACTCGTCAAAATCACAAATCACTTTTATAATGGGTGTATAATGTTTTTATTGATGCAATGAATTTAGTTAAAAAGTCAAAAATAACCATTTTGGAAATAAATCTTAAGATGAATTTATATATACTACTAAAAATATTTTAAAATATTTTATGGAGATTAAATCTCTACCATCTACATAATAATAATTATTGGTAATTAAATTAATTTTTAAAAACTTTATTCCAAAATAAACATATCCATAATTAAATTGAATAGTTAATATATACTTATCATTATACAACTCAACTTTTAATTTCATTCAACTACAAAACTTATGAATAATTTTAAAAATCTAAAAACTACTATTTAATTACAAAATTTAATAATATGTCATATTACAACCATTAACCAACGCAATGATAAATTTCTTTGTCTATTTCCCTGATTACGTTGACCCTCATAATTAACTAAACCATGAAATAAATTATTTTCATGAGAACAAACCTACAAAACTTCAAATCGATGGCTATACATAAGCACAATGATAAACCTCTGTCTTTTTCTGTCCCGCAAGCCTCAACGTTTTTATGTCGACTATCATAATTAACTAAATTATTTTTATGACAACGAACCTTAAATGACAATAAAAAACGAAAACTTGTGAAGTTAAATTTGACATTGCCAACGATTCGATTTCAGCGACATTCAACTACTGCAATTCCAATATACAATTAACATAATGTTGAGGTAGACTTGATGGACTCTGCGTGAATTGTTTGATTATTCTATTGGAATGTCATATGTACACAGCAATGATTTAACATATAAATTAATCAATTCTATAGAGTGAGCGATCTTCTGATGCATGAAGACTCATACAAGTCAAATTAATGAAACTATCATGTCAACTCTGTAATGAAAATTACGTAGTATTTGATTAAATTGTTGCACCTAACCTTCTTTCTTCCAAAGCGCATCACAGGTTATTTATTATCAATTGAGGTTTTATAATCTCACAAAGTCAATATATATTTTGGTGCATGTAAAATAATAAATTCACAACAATGTAATAAATGTCCTATGTAGTGATCAGATAAATGTCATATCAGAGATTTATATATTTTGCTGTATGTATATTCACAACAATGTAATAAATGTCATATATACAGTGAGATAAATGTATTCGTTTAAAGAGAAAGATAAAAAAATAACATATTTTATATTGCATATAAGATAACCAATTAGAAAAATCTTATTACTGAATATATATGAGAAGATAAAATCAATTTGTCTCTTCACAGAAACCAGCTGTACTCAAAATTATATTTCCAATTTTATATGAGAAGATAAAATCAATTTGTCTATTCATAAAAACTAACTTTCCTCCAGAGGCAAAAACCGATCACGAAGAAATTAGATCATACAATCCAATCAATTTGTTTCACATACACAATCATTACAAATCTTGACTTCCCTCTAATTCTAAGTTTGTTTCCTCGTGATCCAATCCTTCTGTTGAAACAAAATTCCATAACCAATCATCAATAATTAGAAATACTGACAATAAGTTCCCTGTGACTCGTGAGTATTGAACGTGTTGAAACCCTTCTTCCTAACTCATTTAAATCCACTTAATCTAACAAGGTTAAAAACAATGGAAATAGAAAGTTAGTTAAATTTTTTGGAAATTCAGATTATAGTTATCAAGTTTCAAGATTTTAAGTGTTTCAGAGTATAGTTATCAAGTTTCAAGATTTTAAGAGTTTTTGAAGTTTTTGATTTTTGATGGTGCTGAATTTATTCTACTATCAAAAACAAGATTCAAACATTTTTACTATCAAATTAAAAAAAAAAAGAAAAAAAAAAAAAAAGAGACCAGATTCCAACAGATTTATGGCAAGAAAGTAGTTCCATTATGATTTCTTAATAATATGATAAACTTTTTATTGGAATAAGTGGTTCCATTATGATTCCTCGTTAAGAAACAACATTCAAAATTCATTAAAAATTTTTATTGTAAATAGATTTTTTTTAAGTTAATAGTTAAGAATATGTATTTCTTTGGGCTGGAGTATACCCTAAAACTGTTTTTGTGAACTGTCTTCCTAGACCATAAGGAAACAGGTCAACTTACCAAGACCTAGAGGCATTTCCTAGACCATAAGGAAACAGATCAACTTTCCAAGACCTAGAGGCATTTGGCAAGGGTGAAAGGCTGTCCCTGTACAGACCACCAGCAATTCATGTCAGGTGGAGTAGTGATGAGTCAGCCTGTATTTGCTGATAACCCCAGAGATAAATGTACAACTGAGTTGTAATAAACTTTCCGTTTTAAAAAATGCATTTCTCCATATAAAAAATTATATATATTCAAATTAATAAAAAATAAGAAAATAGAATACGTGCATTTTTATTTAAAATTGTTAAAAAAACACCAATTTGATATTAACTATGACACTCACAGATACTACACCGTTTTTGTCTCCTCAGGGAAGCTCCAATGATGGTTAGAGCTAAAGGGAGTTTGAATAGAAAATATGAACAAATGATAAAGCACACGCCATTCCCTGGAATACAAATATATCAAATAGAAAACGTATGACTCAAGCAAATTATCAAAATTAATCGTGTGTATGTTACATTGTTTATGTTCGACTATTTTTTATATTTGGCTGCGGAAATATCCAACAATATATCTCAATTTTGTCCCAGTAGACAACTGCAAGATTGTGACAAGCTTATATATTTGACAACATATCAAAAAAATTGGGTTTTGTAATGAAATGTTCCACCCTAAGTTCATCAGTCCATAACTTATTTTCTTTTCATGAATTTGGAAAACAGAAAACAGAGTTGATTTGTGTTTTTGCATTTGGTCTTTTGGATAGTTTAATTAGTATTTATATTGGTGATGACACCCTTTTACTAGCAAAACTTGCAGGCGAATCTGCTATTCGTCATGCCCCTAGTTTATCTTCCAGAGTTGCACCTTTCTAGAATTATATAAAGCTCTAATGGACTATGAATTGTATTATCTCATATTCATTTGAGGTCGGATACTGGTAACATGGTTTTATGGTTTTATGTTAGGGAAGATATGTTGATTGTTTTATTTTAGGAAAAAATGTAATTTTTTATGGTTGAAATTTAGAGGGTAAAATATAAAAATAAAAAATTTATATTTTAACTTAATATTTTATTTTATTTTTATATTATATATATTTTTATATTATATATATTTTTATTATCATTATAATTAAATTGTATATGTAATTAGAAAATTAGTAAAAACAATGTTTCTATTTTATTAAAGTATAATGTATATTTTTATTAACTAATTAGTATATTTGATTTTGGAAAAAATATTTGTAATTGAATATATTTTTATTAGCAATTACCGTATTTTTTTAATTAGTATATTATTTTTATTTTGATCATTAATATATCAGCCATAGGGATGGTATTATACATTCAATTTTGCTTTGAATTGCGTATTAGTTTGTCTTTGACCAAAAAATTATGCGGCTTATTCATAGTTCAATATTAGGAATTCAATTTTTGTTATTTTTTATTATTATTTAAATTTATTTATTTGTAAAGTGGTTGGTTGAGGTCTTATTATGGGCTTTTAGTAACTTCCTCTTAGTTACTAATTTTTTATTTTTAGATTATTTCCTTTTTATTTAACCCTTTTTTTCTATTATTTTCATTTTCATGAATTCTATTTTTTCTCGATATTTTCAATTTAAGATAATTTATTATTATATTAAACACACATATATATAATAAAAGGTGTGTGTGTATATATATATATATATTAGTTAATCATATTTCTTAATTTTTGTTGATGACATTCAACAATATAACATTTTGTTAGTTGTTTTATTTTTGTGATTAATTCTTTGTTTTATTATCTTTTACTTTAATTGAGCTATATTTGAGCTAAAGCTACTACTTAGCTGTTGTTTATAATGAAATTGTTACTCTAATTAATTTATCATTAATATATCTTATATTAAAAAATGTATTTTTTAATTAAATATATTATTAAGGAAAATAATTATGATTATTTATATTATTTTAATTTTTTTATTATGAATTAGTTTGTTTAAAACCATTAGTTATGCTCACTTCATAATTAATTGTGAGTATTAAAATTTTGATATGATATTGTGGGTATAATTTTTTAAATAATAATTTTATTTTTTTTATATTTAATGTTTTTTTTGTTCACAAGTGGGAAATTTATTGGTTGTTAACTGTGAATGCTACTCACCACCCATATTCAGGGAAAACCATGATACTAGAATAATCGTTGGAATAACCACTGGTGTTCCACTAGTGGTGGTGGGCGGGCTTTACTCTTACTAGATGGCTCTGGGTCTTGGTTCATTAACTTGTTTCCTTAAGTCTGAGAAAAAGGACCTCTTAACCCAGCAGAAGAAATTTTATTTGAAAGAGTGTAATTTTAATATCAATATTTTTATTAAAATTCAAATTTTAAATTTTCAAACTTTTGAAAATAATATTATAAATATGTTATTCTAATTATTTCTTAAAAAATATTTTTGTGATTATTAAAAGAAAGTGATAAAATATCATGATTTCCTTGAAATGAAATTTTATAAATATATGTGGTTATGATTAATTATATATATATATATATATAAAACATGTCACTAGATTTTTAACTATGGAGATTTAACCCCAATTTATTATTTAGATTCTAAATAGGTTTTGTTACAATACTATATGCTCAAAATATCATTACTTAATTCATATACCACTTGTTCATAATTTTTTTTTTTAAATTAACCAACATAGATCCATCTAACTCTCCAGATAAATCAAATCCCTAGAAGTACATACCTTGTTTTTGTAGTGTAGAATATCATTAACTAATTTTCTTAATTATTGTTATTAATAATATTAATAATTATTATTGAATCAATTTATTAATAATTAACCATATTCTAATAATGGATCTTATTCTATTCTAAAATTACTGACTTTTATTTCAAATGGTAAATAATTCATTTTGTTTTACACATTGTTTTCTTATTAACTAAATATTTATTTATTTTTAATTTTAAAAATACATGTCAACTCCACATTGAACAAGTACAAAATCACACATCACTCCATATTGAATACCTAAAAAAATCTTATATTAAGTTGTAGAATGTTTTATATAATAAATTTAATTAAAAAATAAATATAAATATAATTATTTAAAAATAAATTTTATATACAAATATTCTGAAATATTCCATAAAAATTAAACTAAAATTCTAAAAATTATATTCCAAAATAAAAATATAATTATATTATATTAAATGATTAACATGTTAATACCACTATACAACTTCACCATTAACTTTATAATTTTAATAATAATGATCGCATGATAAGCTTGTCTTTTTCTCCAGCATGAACTTGTGTCCTGCAAATCTCAAACGTTTTTATGTCGACTCTCATAATTAACTAAATTATTTTAATGACAACAACCCACAAACTTCAAACCGGCGGATATACATTAGCATGATGACATACCTCCTTGCCTTTTTCTCCAACATGCCCTGCAAACCTCAACGTTTTTACGTTGACCCGCATGATTAAATAAATTATTTTTATGACAACACATCTAAAAACTTCAGATGTCAAGGGGAAAAAAAATCTTGCGAAGTTAAATTTGACACTGTACTAACCGTTCGATTTCGGCGACATTCAACTACCATAATTTTGCCGAGATTGAGAAATCCAAGGTTACACATATCAATTTTAATATATAATTACAATATCAATTTTAATATATTATTATAATAGATCTATCTCAATCGCTTAATCATGGATTTAGCTTGTATTCAAAGATCTTAAATCTTTTTTTGAAGACTATTTGAGTATTTGCTAGATCAGTTGTTAAGAAACATCTATACTAATTAAGCACACTCGATGTGTAATTTTTCATTACTTAAATTGCATTACGGAATATATAAATGGACTCAACAATTACACGATTTAAATTGACAATTCCATCACATTTTTGTTAGATTTCAAATAAAATTGACAAAAGTATATATTTGAAAAAAAAACCTGAACTATATTTTTTTTTCCAATTTCTTTATTTGGTCTCAGCGGACGTTAACCATCATCATCATCATCATATATTTATTAATTACATTGTCTGATTAAAACAATTTTTTTCTTTTTTATTAATATCTTTTTTAAATACATGTAAAAATTATTTAACAATGTATATTGAAATATTTTATTTATTAATCATGTTGAGTGCTTTTATTAATAAAAGATTTAAATGTTGTATATTACAAGCTTTTGAATTTCTTTTACTTTCAATTGCTGGTTTTTTTAACATTGAAATATTTTATTATGAACCAATTCGATATATGTGAATTTTATATTCAAAGAAAGTAATTAATTATGATATTAAAATAGCTATTTAAGTCTTATACTGAAATATTTTTAGAAAGTACAAGTATTATACAACTTTCTTGTACTCAAAATTGAAAATATAAAAATTTTATTTTTATTTTTTAGTTTATTTCTATATAAAGTTATATAAAATTATGTCGCTTGATTATTTCTCAAGGAGAGTGAAATATTTTTACCATGTATTGTATGTTTTATAATACCTTTAATTAAAACTAACCAATCATATATATTCATTTTTTTTTTTTATAATCCACATTTTTTTTATTTAAAGAATATTTTATTCATATTTAGAGTAGTTTAAGTAGTCAACAATTTCACTTTCAAAATATAGAATTTTTTTCCACATGTTTTTGGAAAAATCCATTTGAAATTTATGGAAATCTAACTGTCAAATTATAAAATTTTAGATGCCTTTAGCCTTTTGAGGGTATCTATTTTTAGATTCAAAATTTAAATTAAAACATTTATAAATCAAGATTTAAAAAAAAAAAAAAAAACAACAACAACATATAATTATAATAAAAAAATTATTTTCAAAAAAAATAATAAATAACACATTTTTATTTTAATATAAATATATATCAACTCTAAATTAAACACAAAACAATCATACAGTATCCTCATAATAGCCTCACACATCATACTCATAATACTATGGTATAGAATAAACCTCTCAAGCAATTAACATTAACTTGAGGTAGACATAATGGACTTTGCATGAAAATTTGACTATTCCATTGAAATGCGATACGTACACAGCACTGATTTAACATATAAATTATTCATTTCTATAGTGTGTACAATCTTCTTATGCATGAAAGACTCCAACAAGTCAAATCAATGAAACTATCCTGTAATGAAACTTAAGTCGTATTTGATTGAATTGTTGCAACTAACCTTCGTTCTTTCAAAGTGCATCACAACACATATACAGTGTTCTTCAAGGTTATTTATTGTTATTGCTCAATATATATTCACAATAATGTAAGGGATGTCATATATATATAGTAAGATAAATGCCCTGACTTGTCTAGTGATTTATATTCACAATAATGTAAGGGATGTCATATATATAGTAAGATAAATGCCCTGACTTGTCTAGTGATTTATATATTTTGTTATGTGTCAAACAATATAATAACAATAATGTAACGGATGTCATATATATATAGTAAGATAAATGCCCTGACTTGTCTAGTGATTTATATTCACAATAATGTAAGGGATGTCATATATATAGTAAGATAAATGCCCTGACTTGTCTAGTGATTTATATATTTTGTTATGTGTCAAACAATATAATGTTATAAAGGTTATATATATAGATAATAAATTTTAAAAAATAAGAGTTTGGAGTATATTTTAAAATTGTTTTGTTGGGTTAAGAGTCTATTTTTAGGATTTAAGGAAATATGTCAACGTTCAAGATTTAGAAGTGTTTGTTAAGAGTGAAAGTCTGTCTTTTTACTGGTCACCAGCTAATTATTCCAGATAGTGTGGTTTTCCTTAAATAACAGTGATGAGTCAGCTTGCATTCTTTGTTAGCGGTTAAAAATAATTGTCTTCATTATTGATTTAATAACTAAATTAATAATTTTTCTCACTTATAAAAAACAAATTTAAAAAATTCTTCATGTCAAATTCTATATTTCCAAAATTATATTATATAAAAAAATAAAATCACTTTATCTCTTCACAAAAACTAGCTGTATATTTCCAGTTGGTAAAATCAAATTGTCTATTCAAAGAAACTAACTTTACTCCAAAGACAAAAACCGATCACAGAGAAATTAGGTCATACAACCCAATGAACTTGTTTCGCATAACCCATAATTACAAATCTTTGACTTCCCTCTTCTTAGTAAGTTTCATCGTGATCCAATCCTTGTATTGAAACAAAATTCCATAACCAATCATCAATAATTAGAAATACTGACAATAAGTTCGCTGTGACTCGTGAGTATTGAATGTGTTTTCTTCCGAGCTAATTTAAATCAGTGCAGATGGTTTACGACCTTTTTGGTAGCAGCATTTCCGTTAAATGAGGAGAAAATTTTGGATCACCTAGAATTCTTTTTATTGGACGAAAGTAATTGAAGAAAAAAATTTGGATCACCTAGATATTTTTATTGGACGAAAGTAATTCAAGAGAAAATTTTGGATCACCTAGATATTTTTTATGGGACGAAAGTAATTCCATTATGATTACTGAATAAGAAAAAATACTGACATTCAAAATTCATTAAAATTGATGATTGAAAATTGAAATTTGTAATTTTTTTTACAGTTGTTTATGATAAAAAAGAAAAATAAGGTTTATTTTAAATAGAAAGGGAATTTATCATAATTTAGTTGTTAAATTAGTGATGGGAACAGTTATTACTAGTTGTTGTTAGCAAATGTAGATTGACTGATTATTGTTATTCAAAGAAAATCATACTACTTTTACTTCACCGGTGGTCCATAAAGTAACAAGTTTTCACTCATGGGAAATGCCTTTAAACTTAAAAGTGATGCCTTTAAACTTAGGGGTTAACCCATTTCGTTATTTCCTTGTGTCAAAAAAAACCTTTTAACTACTAAACCAAAAACAAAAACAAACAACACAATATTTTTAGAAATGAAATAAAATTTTATATATACAAATATTAAGGATTTTTTTTCTTTTTATATTAATATCAACTAAATTAATAATTAAAATAAAATCTATATTTCTTAATGTAAGAAATTATATATTCGAATTTATAAAAAAATAAAACACATCTGCTTTATAAATTTTAAAATTAAATTATTGCAATCAAGAAAATTCATACACCAATTTGATATTGACCATGAAACTTATGGATGCTACACATTTTTTCTCTCCTCATCGTGCGTAAGATCGAATGGTGGTGGGAGCTCAAGAGAGTTTGAATAGAAAATGAGCGAATGATGAAGCACACGACACTCCGTGCAATATAAATATATCAAATAGAAGGCGTATGACTCAAGCAAATTATCAAAACTAACTAACCCTGTGTAAGTTACATTCTTCATACTCGACTATTTTTGTATATTTGGCTGCGGAAATATCCAACAATATCATCTCTATCTCTTTTGTCCTAGCGGACAACTACAAGATGTCCATGATTGTGATAAGCATGTAGATTTTACATTGTAATGAAAATTTCCAGCTAAGCGAAGTTGATCAGTCTATGATATATAATTTTTTTAATGAATTTGAAAAGCAGAAAACAGAGTTATGTGTGTTTTTATATTTTGGTTTTTTTTTGTGTGATGTGCTATTTAATTAGTGTAATAAATAAACTGGATATTATTATTTAAATTTATATATTTATTATTTCGATTAAGTTATGCATGAGGTTGATGATGACAATCATGTAACTCTCACATGTTAGGTAGTTAGGATAGGCGGTTACCTATCCCTAACTTCTTCCTTGAAGATTTATTCTCAAAGAAAAAGAGGGTATTGGTACTTGAGACAAAAGGAAAGACAAATGAAACAAAAGATTCCGTGTTGATATGTGAGACAGGTTTATAAGCTAAGTCTAATTAAGACCAGATAGTTGTGACATATTAATACTGTTGGTCTTACTGCATGTGAGTAACAGCTCGGGGGGACTCAGGCTTGAAAGTGGGTCTCAAGGTTGGGAGGAAATTCAGCATCTTATAGTCGATCTAGATCCAAACAGTCAATAGTAATTACTACCAAAATCAGATAAGTATTAACTTCTTCCTGAAAGTTAAATGTAGTGTTGAAATAAATATATGTATATTGTTTGGGAAGGGTCAAATGTACTGACTTAGTAAAGGCCTAATGACTACCAATAGAAGTTTATAATCTGCATGCTAGTTATCTACAAAAACTAGTAAGTCATAAAGAAAACTCAGTAAGATCTATTAATTAGAATAGCAAAGTTCTTTTAGGAGAATATTTCTTCTAGGGTTTACAATGCATAAATCTTTAAGGAAGTAGTAAACTTGAAAACAAGAACTCCTAGAACTATTTAGAAACTTTCCAAAACAGAGGAATCATAGTTCTGGAAAGAAATGTATAATATTACAAACAGACAAACTATTACAAAAATAGAAAATGTAGGTTCTTCAATACTTTTAGTACTTCGTTGCTAAGGAAATACAAGCAATGAACAATAGATTAAGTTATGAGGCCAAACCATGCCTTTTGAAATATTCTGAACTAAAAATTGAAGAATTTTCCCTAAGAAAAAGGGAAAAACCAGAACTGTCACACGATGCAAATAACAAGTTTTCCATTCAGAAATTAGGGGAAATCTGAACCCAGAACTCTAACCCCAAATAAGCAAGGGACATTTGGGTAAAAACACATCAAGACTATGCTATGAAAAATATTAAATATTTATAATAATCTAATACGTATGGTCTATGTTGGGACGCGGGTCGAAACCCCAACTGCTTACAGACATAAAAACTAAAATGACAAGAATGAAACATATAAACAATTTTGAAGCAAATGTAATGGAAAACTGTTATAGACATATTTGGGCACTACAACCCCAATCACATATATCCATAAACTAAGGGCTTCTAAACCCCTAAAAGTGTTGTTTCATACCCTAAAGGAACAAGGTCAGCTAATTACATCATTTCCTAGAAGTTCTCCCTGAAAAACTACGTAGAATTGTTCAAAACTGGACCATACAAATTGCTCCATGCATAGGGTGCGATGCATCTCACCTATTACACACGGGGGGTGTGATGCATACTGGAAAGCCCTTCTGTAGGGTGCAATGAGTGAGAGTAGACAAATGGCAGAAGTAGTTTGCTAGGTGTAAACTCAAAGAATCTTCTAAAAACTGCTCATATGACACTTGCCTCTTTGAATTCGCCCAGGGATGAGTAAGAGATCATGAAATCTTCAAGTGGAACCAAGAACTATCAGTGAAATGACACTAATCAAAATTCCAGAAGCTGACTCAATCTTCTGTAAACATCTATATATGGATCCCTCATCCTAGAGATCCAAAGGCTGGAATTTTGTAATTTGCAAGGAAGTGCTATTGGTTTCTTTTTGAAGACATTGTTGGGTGATCTTGCTTTGTATGAGGTAAAGAGGGCTTTCATGTTGGGAGGATGATGCTTTATCAGACAGCCTGGTTGTAATCCTCTCTTCTACTACTTCTATCAATAAAGCTATTTGTGTTTTCCTCCATATGCTTGTATATCTCTAAATCTTGTATTTGTATATGCATTTGTATGGTTAATGTACATCTGATCCTACATTGTTTATGGTTATAGATCTCTATGCTTTGATGGTATTTTGCTGCCTTGACTCTATAGGTGTTCTTTGAAGTGGGACAAGCGAGAAAAAAGTGGCGAAAGCTCTATCAAGGGAGAGAGGAAACAAGCAAGGAGACTAGTGAAAGACTGAGGTTGGTACTCTCTACTTCTCTCTCATCTATCTCTCATAAAGGAAAACACAAGTAACTTTAGTTTTCTTGTTTTTAAGATAGCTACCTGTTTTAGTGGGACTAGCAGCTCTGAATGGACACTAGCTTTCCCGATAACAAAATGGCAACTCCACTGGGGAGCAAATAGTTTGTTTGTTTTGTTACTGTTGTTTTCTTTATAAATCACAAATGGAGCATGAAGTTAAACCAGCTAGCCTTTGAATTGCTTTTGCTATGCAACTGCAAAGTAGATCAACGCTACTTCAGTCAATCTTCGGGTTGGTTTATGAACTGAACATCTAACTTGCAAACAGCCTAAGCACCCTAGTGGTAGCTCAAATAACCTCATTAGATCAGCCCCTATGCTTTCTGTTTACTGACAATCATTAGCTCAGCCTAAATCCCTGAACTTAGCTGCAAACCATGAGTGAAACCAAGCTCAGTCTTGTCCCTGGACCATCGCACTGTCTCTTCTTGGCAATCTGGATGCATCGCACCTCCTGTGTGTTACAGGTGAGATGCATCCCTGTTTCCCTGTGTTACAGGTGCAATGATTGACTAGGACTGTTTTTGCCTCCAGATTTTGGTTTTTGCTTCACTGTCTTCAGTGTTATTCAGTAGTTTTGCTGTCTATGATCAATATATCTCTATTGAAACCATCTTCCTTTGTATTATTCAGCCTCCATCAGAAGGAATTGTGAATGTTTTTTTATGTATTTTTCATCATTTACAGTTCTCCTTTGCAAATAGTAGCTTAATCAAACTGTCATCTTTTGATTTGAAAGTGTCGCAAGTGTCGTTTTTAGTCAAGAAAAAGGGTGTCGCAAAGAATTCCTCTTTTAGATAGTCGATTACACTTTTGTTATCGTATTTGATTCAAAACTATTAGTATTTCAAGTGTCAAAAGAAATTTTAATTCAAAATCGCAAAGTGTCGTCGTAGTCTTCCTTTCGTTTTTTGAAGAGAAAATTGTTAGTACTGTCAATTTGAAAGAAAATAATTTAGATCTGTACTTAGTTTCCTTTTTGTCATTTCTCACATTAAGGAAACTGGAAAACAATACATGCATGTGCATTTGCATTTAGACTGCATGCTGGAATTGATTTAGGAAAAGTGCATCTAGTGTGTTCTCTATGCTCTATGTTGAAATAATTTCATTTCTCTTTCCTTAGTAGCTAGGATTTTCATTGCAAAAGGAAAGTAAACGACTGTTTATCATCTTAGATTGCACATTTAGTAATTGTATATCTACATCACACGGTGAACCTTAAAGGCAAACTTCTTAAGAAAGATCAACTGTAAAATAAACCTCAATGAACATAAACGCTTTGGAACCTAATGCACAATATTTAGAAGTCTAGGCTAGAGACATATTCTGGTGTCGTAAAGCCTAGTAACTATTGCTTTCATCATAGGTTGGGTGATTCCTCCTCTTTGAGACGACAAGTGCCAATACGGACTTGTGCTCCCACGTACCGTCGAGTATATATTGGGAGACCACAATAGGCTACATCCTTTATCCTTAGGAAGCCATGTCTGCCACCCTATTGATTGTAATGCACTGAGCACAGCATTCGGGAAGATTGACTGCTGTACCGTAAAAAGTATTCTGTAGTTTTGCAATTGGTTTGGTAATCCCTCTGTCTAGATTTCCAGAGTAGTCACTTTCGTTCCTTTTCAGACTCCCTAAAAGAAAAGGTCCATCTGAGCACTTCTCACTTCAGGCTCATTAAAAATCGAAGGCGACTAGAGTCATCTTTAGTTTTTCTCGACTCTTAAAAATTGAAAAAGCAAGTTGCATCAAAGCGTCATAAAATTCATTTAATTCGGAATAACATTTTCCCCTTTTTATTTTGAGTTGATCAAGTAATCCGTAATCATGGAAGAAAGTCAATCAAAACCCCGTCATTCGCGGAGACTAACTTTACGGACCTGACGGTCTGCCTCTTCCACCTAGACTGATTGCAATAGAAGAGATTGTGGAGGATCTTCCATCCAGTACCCCATTACATTTTGGAACTGTGATCCACCTATATCCTTCTAATTCAGAAGTTAGTCACCCTTCAACACAAGTTCCTGTAGAATCACTAGAAAGTCTCATGGATAGACTCAATATGTCTAAACAACCATCGACATCTAGGACTGTGTCATCTGATACAGCAGTAACAGAACCTCCTGCCACTACTCCGACAATGTTTGTTGGTATACCATCTGTCCCAACTAGCTCTCAACCGCTAGATGGAGTCCACCCAGGGACTGTTTCAATAGTATGGTCTGTTCCCGTTTGTTCATCCGAAATAATATTTGGAATTTCTTATGTTGAGTCTCAGCAAATTGATCCTTCACAACAATACCAATTTGGGCAGTCCAGTCTACAAAGACCGATTTTTCCTTTGAACACTGGATTTCCGCCATATGGGGGGCAGTATTCCTTTTCATTTCTCCCTCCAAGAGAACAACCATATGAGAGTTCACAACAAAATTCAGGTCAAGTTGGAATTGCATCCAGTGGTTGGGTGCCAATACTGCCTCAACAGCCAAGAGTTGTATATTCAATGCATCCAAATCTACTTGTGTTGAATATTCCCACTACACCGACTATTGTAACAATGTCGCAAGTACAAGCGCTGCCTATTGTATGTCAACCTCAAGCCTCTCAGGTGTAATACAATAACCTCTTGTCTCCACGACACAACCACAATCGCTGATTAGTGGCTCCTTAACTGAAACGACTCAAGCTCAAGCAAGTACTATCACCCCTCATCTTGGTCAAACATCTAGCATTGGATAACAACAAATGGCTTTACAACCATAGCGGGTGCAATATCAACAACCGCAATTCCAGCAAGCTTACCGAGGACCTGAGTGTTATAGACATATTTTGGCACTGCAACCCCAATCACATATGTCCATAAACCAAGGGCTTCTAAACCCCTAAAAGCATTGTTTCATACCCTAAAGGAACAAGGTCAGCTGATTACATCATCTCCCAAAAGTTCTCCATGAAAAACTACTCAAAACTGGTCAAAACAGGACCATACAGACTACTCCATGCATAGGGTGTGATGCATCTCACCTATTACACATGGGGGGTGCGATGCATAATGAAAAACCCTTCTGTAGGGTGCGATGAGCGAGAGCAGACAAATGGTAGAAGCAGTTTGCTAGGTGGAAACCCAGAGAATCTTCTAGAAACTTCTCATATGACACTTGCCTCTCTGAATTCGCCCAGGGATGAGTAAGAGATCTGAAATCTCCAAGTGGAACCAAGAACTGTCAGTGAAATGACACTAATAAAAATCCCAAAAGCTGACTCACTCTCCTGTAAACATCTATATATGGATCCCTCATCCAAGAGATCCAAAGGCTGGAATTTTGTAATTTGCAAAGAAGTGGTGTTGGTTTCTCTTTGAAGACATTGTTGGGTGATCTTGCTTTGTATGAGGTAAAGAGGGCTTTCATGCTGGAAGGATGATGCTGGATCAGACAGCTTGGTTTTAATTCTCTCTTCTACTATTTCTATCAATAAAGCTATTTGAGTTTTCTTCCATATGCTTGTATATTTTTGAATCTTGTATTTGTATATGCATTTATATGGTTAATGTACATCTGATCCTACATTGTTTATGGTTATAGATCTCTATGCTTTGATGGTATTTCACTACCTTGACTCTACAAGTGTTCTTTGAAGCAGGACAAGTGAGAAAGGAGTGGTGAAAGCTCTATCAAGGGAGAGAGAAAACAAGCAAGGAGACTAGTGAAAGACTAAGGTTGGTACTCTTTTCTTCTCTCTCATCTATCTCTCATAAAGAAAAACACAAGTGACTTTAGTTTGTTTCTTTCTAAGATAGCTACCCATCTTAGTGGGACTAGCAGCTCTGAATGGACACTAGTTTTCCCGATAACAAAATGGCGACTCCACTGGGGAGCGAATAGTTTGTTTGTTTTGTTACTGTTGTTTGCTTTATAAACCACAGACAGAGCCTGAAGTTAAGCCAACTAGCCTTCGAACTACTTTTTCTATGCAACTACAAAGTAGATCAACGTTTCTTCAGTCAATCTCTGGGTTGGTTTATCAACTGAACATCTAGCTTGAAAACTTCCTAAGTGCCCTGGTGGTAGCTCAAATAACCTCATTAGATTAGCCCCTATACTTTGTGTTTACTGAAAATCATTAGCTCAGGCTAAATCCCTGAACTTAGTTGCAAACTGTGAGTGAAAACCAAGCACAGTCTCATCCCTGGACCATCGCACTGTCTCTTCTTGGCAACCTGGATGCATCGCACCTCCTGTGTGTTGCAGGTGAGATGCATCCCTGTTTCCCTGTGTTACAAGTGTGATGATTGACTAAGACTATTTCTGCCTCCATATTTTGGTTTTTTTTTCTTCATTGTCTTTAGCTTTATTCAGTAGTTTAGCTGTCTATGATCAGTATATCTCTATTGAAATCATATTCCTTTGCATTATTCAGCCTCCATCAGAAGGAATTGTGAATGTTTCTTATGTATTTTTCATCATTTATAGTTCTCCTTTGCAAATAGTAGCTTAATCGAACTGTCTTCTTTTGATTTGAAAGTGTCGCAAGTGTCGCTTTCAGTCAAGAAAAAGAGTGTCACAAAGCATTCCTCTTTTAGATAGCGAATTACACTTTTACCGTTGTATTTGATTTGAATTACTAGTATTTCAAGTGTTGAAAGTAGTTTAAATTCAAAATCGCAAAGTGTCGTCTTGACCTTACTTTCATTTTTTTTTTAAAGAAAATTGTTAGTATTGTCGCTTTGAAAGAAAATATTTCAGATCTATACTTCGTTTTCTTTTTGTCATTCTCACATTAAGGAAACTGAAAAACAATACATGCATGTGCATTTGCATTAAGACTACATGCTAAAGTTGATTTAGGAAAAGTGCATCTAGTGTGTGCTCTCTGCTCTATGTTGAAAGAATTTCATTTCTCTTTCCTTAGTAGCTAGGTTTTTCATTGCAAAAAGAAAATAAACGACTATTTATCATCTTAGATTGCATATTTAGGAATTGTATATCTACATCACGCGGTGAACCTTAAAGGTAAACTTCTTAAGAAAGATCAACTATAAAATAAACTTCAATGAACATAAAAACACTTTGGAATTTAACGCACAACATTTAGAAGTCTAGGCTAGAGACGTATTCCGGCATCTTAAAGCCTGTAACTATCGCTTTCATCGTAGGTTGGGTGATTCCTCCTCTTTGAGACGACAAGTGCCAATATGGACTTGTACTCCCACGTACCATCGAGTATATATTGGGAGACCACAATAGGCTACATCCCTTATCCTTAGGATGCCGTGTCTGCAACCCTATCGATCACAATGCATTGAACACAGCATTTGGAAAGATTGACTGTCGTATCGTAAAAATTATTCTGCGGTTTTGGGATTGGTTTGGTAATCCCTTTGTCTAGATTTCTAGAGTGGTCACTTTCTTTCCTTTTCAAACTCCTTAAAAGAAAAGGTCCATCTGAGCACTTGTCACCTCAGGCTCATTAAAAATCGAAGGCAACTAGAGTCAACTTTATTTTTTTCTCGACTCTTAAAAAGTGAAAAAGCAAGTTGTGTCAAAGCGTAATAAAATTTATTTTAATCGAAATAATGTCATTGTTCCCTCGTTGGTCTTTAGGTTGAGAAATGGAGTCTACCAATCAAGGATTTCCCCTTGGAGGAAATCCTAGTCCCTTCTCTTCTTGGGGAGATGTTGGTGCTCCACATATGGCTACATTGTCCCTTCCAGGACTCACAATTGGCCTGCCAGTTTGGCTTTTCTCAACCTCTGTCGTTCAAAACACCGCAATTCCTTAGCAATCCAATCAGCAACCAGATGAAGTTGCTCCCCAACCTTCTACTTCATTTGTTTCTCCCTCTCCTTCTTCCTCTTCGCTTGGTGAAGCTAGCAATGCTAAAAACCAAGTAACTGAGAAGAAGAAGAAAGGGAAGGAGAAGAAGAAGAAGAATCCAATAGCAAAAGGGGGCAACCGTACATCATCTGGCGAAAATCCACACATTGCACCTTCCAAACCTAAATCTCCATGTGTCATTTGCAAGGGAGACCACTATCATCGAGATTGTCCCTGCATCCCACAGATCTTGAGGGACTAGTCTCCCCGCTTGCATAATCTGGTGTCTTCAACCGCTAACGATCATGTTGAGAGCACACCATCAACTAGTGAAAACGAAGTCAATGGACAAAAAGGAAGATCCAAATTTCCTTGTAGACTGTGTGAAGGCGATCATGCCCTCCACTATTGTCCCTTCCTAGATGAAGCTAAAAGAGTCTTGGATAACCGTCCTGCATCACCGCAGCGACTTCCTCCTGGATATAAGAAACTCTTGCTGAGTCCATCGCTAGTTGAAAATCTGACTGACACACCGTTGTTGTTGGTCGAAGCACCTATCATTGAAGATAAACCCTTTGAGTCCACACCAGACCAAAGTCAACAGGTCAAGACAGTAGTCGACCCAATCTTGTCTTCAGAGGGTCCACCTTCAAATGATACTGTCACCAAAGAGAATGAGAACGACACCATTCAAATTCTCTTCATAAACAAAGACTCCGATGAACATGGGGGCAATCTACCCATTCCTTTACCATAGGAAGGAAGTTCGTCAAAGATTTATCCAGTCGTTTATTCATTCCCACCTCCAAGCAATCTAGTTGTTTCCTTCAATTGGAATCTACTAGGCAGACCCCACCTACCATCTAATGTACCATTCTGAATCATAGTACAAGCTTACAGAATGATCATGGTTGGTACTATTATAGATGAAGGGGCTTCTGTGAGCATCCTTTCCTCAACTGCTTGGAAAGCGCTTGGTTTGCCATCGCTTTTGCCTAAGATTCAAAATCTGACATGCTTCAACAAAGGAACCAGTTGACCGTTGGGGATCCTTCCAAATTTGCCTATAACGTTGAGAAGGAAAATCGTTCATCTAAACGTGATGGTAGTCCAAGGGCCTTTAGATTACAATCTACTCCTTGGACTTGACTACATCTATAGCATAGGAGCTATCGTTTCCTCACTCTTCCGAGTGATGTGTTTTCCACATGAAGGCAGAGTGGTCCACCTAGTTGACCAGCTTTCATTCCCTAGTTGAAACATAGCTATTAGTCAAATTCCATCCCTAACTGGTCTTTTTACACAAGGAATGTCTAATCAATCTCCAGTCTGCCCACCTGACAATCGCGAGTGATTCGGTGATTGTGACTGAAACCCAAGAGGCATGCGCCCTAGTCTGCTTCGGTAGGAAAACCCCAGATATAAGGTAGGTTTCCACGTAGGAATATGACTATTCTGATACCCCTGTCCATTTAGGAAAATGGATTCGGACTGGAAAAGGATTCCCTCATCAAATGTTATGTGAGTGGAAGCTCCCACCATTCACCTTTGTCTATTTTGATGGACATCACCAAGGAAGCATTTTGTCTGTGACGCGGATGGAACAATCTTGCTAATGCGAGAACTTCCATATGGTAACCTAGAAACTCTACTTTATACCTGGGGGAATGCAAACCTTTTTGCATGCAAGTGAAAAGCGACCATTTATTTTCTTAGTTTGTAGACTCTTAACCCTTTAAACTCGTAGGTTGGTCATTCCTAGCTTACATAACGAAAGGCTCCAGGAGCAAAGTTGCGCATGGGGCAAGCTCCCTAAAAAATGAACCTACTAATGAGACATCCTTATTATACGACTGGCACGAGCAGTTTTACGCAAAGTTCAAGCTCGTTAAAAAATAAACCTCTCCATGAGAAGTTTTACGCGAAGTTCAAGCTCGTTAAAAAATAAACCTAGCAATGAGCAAGTGTTCCCATAGAGTTTAAGCTCATTAAAAAATGAACCCCACCTTCGGTAAATAACCATTGCAATCACGTAATTATCAGCTTTTGAACCTTGGTCATGTTCTTACCATCACCTCCACTCTTTTTTAGCCGATCATATGCCTCCATTTGATTGTTTACCCTTTTGAGGAACAACTGCGACGAGTGATTCTATTAGCCACCTTCTTTACACTGCCATGATTGAAAAGTTCCAAACCTTACCTGGAACCAGTTGCTATCCAAAAACATCACTCGTTCCTCAAAAAACGAGTCTCCTTTAAGCTCTTTTCATCTAACTCGTAAAATATGAAAAGATTGCCGAGAAATTGGCCTCTCCAGCTCGTTAAAGCGATCAAAAGTGCCATCCCTCCTCTAGATTTTAATCTTTTTGGACCTGAGGGATTATTACACAAAAAGATCGAGCGCTTGTCTTGTTTGGCTTGTTAAAACTATCGAAAAGTCATCCCTTTCGTATTATTTTACACTTTTTTGAACTTAAGGGATTACATTACGAAAAAGGACCACTGGAGTTGCCTTTACATCTCTTTTTAGAATCTCTAAAATTGAAAAGGACTGAGTTATCTTTATCGTTAAACTCGTTAAAACAATAGCGACAAACTTGTCCATGCAGACAAGAGCGAGTTTCACTGTCGCTAGGCTCATTAAAACGTAGTGACAGGTTTGCCCAAAGGGAAAATTATAGAACAAGCATATGTTATCCTCCTCAAGCTTGACAAAAATAAAGAGGTACTGGTCAGCAATGACTGGGGAAAAAGGGAATAAAACTTGAATAGCTTCATTGGTAGCAAGTCAGTCTTGAACATGATCCTTTCACTCCGTCACCATGATTGAGTCAGGTTGGGTTATTCCATTCACTGGTCATATCACCATTGGTCCACCGTACCATCCATTTTTGGGGTTAATGCTACCAATCCATTTCAGTGTCGCCGATATGTTCAAGAGAAGTCGCTCAAAGAATTCACCAACCTAGCTAACGTCTCATCCGCTGCAATACCTTCACTCTCCATTTTTCATGACCACCACCCTGAACCTTATATCATCAGATCGTTTTCACCTCCACAAAATCATTTGCTCCGTTCCATGTCGTAGATGTGGGATTCATTAAGGCCCTCCTACGATGGGTCACTTCTTGTCGACATCAGCTCATTATCCAAGAAGTTCACTTAGGAACAACCCTTTCAGTACTTTGAAGCTTGCATGCCTCAATGGAAAGTTTCTCACTTCCGACGACAGGTTTACATCAATGGCCTTCGACCGAAAGATTTTACGTGGTGTTCAACATCAACTCATGTATTCACACCACGTGAATTGTACTATAGTACCTTGAGGGTCATCATCATTATCGATGATTCCTCTCGTGCCTATTAACAACTTACATCATTGGTTGGTAATCAAGCGATGTCTTTCCATGTTCGACATCAGAACATCTTTTCACATGGATCGACATGTACTTCAGGCGAAGATTGAACGAGTTTTAAGACCACGGATCTAGTTTCATCCATCTGAGCTATGATATATTCAGGAAAATAAAGACATCAAATGTACATCATTGCTGCACAGGTAATCATCTAAGCCAAGGGATGATGGTTCTACCAGAATCATCAGTCTGCCACACAGACGATTGTCTGTCTTATGTACATGAATATGAATTTATAAAGTTGAGCATGGGAATGCCCACCTCAGCTAGATCATGAAAATATTGTGAAGATAATGTATTGTATTGTATTTTATTACAGGTCACCTTCCAGTTCGAAAAACCTCTGATCCACATTATATAGCATTTCACCCGACATCAAAATATTTACGACCTCATGCTTTAGGGGGCAACTGTTATAGACATATTTGGGCACTGCAACCCCAATCAAATATGTCCATAAACCAAGGGCTTCTAAACCCCTAAAATTGTTGTTTCATACCCTAAAGGAATAAGCTCAGTTGATTACATCATCTCCCAGAAGTTCTCCATGAAAAACTACTCAGAACTGGTCAAAACAGGAACATACAGATTGATCCATGCATAGGGTGTGATGCATCTCACCTATTACACACAGGGGGTGTGATGCATACTGGAAAGCCCTTCTGTAGGGTGCAATGAGCGAGAGCAAACAAATCGCAGAAGCAGTTTGCTAGGTGGAAACCCACAGAATCTTCTAGAAACTGCTCATATGACACTTACCTCTCTGAATTCACCCAGGGATGAGTAAGAGATCTGAAATCTCCAAGTGGAACCAAGAACTATCAGTGAAAAGACACTAATAAAAATCCCAGAAGTTGACTCACTCTCTTGTAAACATCTATATATGGATCCCTCATCCAAGAGATCCAAAGGCTGGAATTTTGTAATTTGCAAAGAAGTATTGTTGGTTTCTCTTTGAAGACATTGTTGGGTGATCTTGCTTTGTATGAAGTGAAGAGGGCTTTCATGCTAGGAGGATGATGCTGGATCAAACAGCTTGGTTGTAGTCCTCTCTTCTACTACTTCTATCAATAAAGCTATTTGACTTTTCTTCCATATGCTTGTATATTTCTGAATCTTGTATTTGTATATGCATTTATATGGTTGATGTACATCTGATCCTACATTGTTTATGGCTATAGATCTCTATGCTTTGATGGTATTTTGCTGCCTTGACTCGATAGGTGTTCTTTGAAGTGGTACAAGTGAGAAAGGAGTGGCACAAGCTATATCAAGGGAGAGAGGAAACGAGCAAGGAGACTAGCGAAAGACTGAGGTTGGTACTCTTTGCTTCTCTCTCATCTATCTCTCATAAAGGAAAACACAAGTGACTTTAGTTTGTTTGTTTCTAAGATAGCTACCCATCTTAGTGGGACTAGCAGCTCTGAATGGACACTAGTTTTCCCGATAACAGAATTTAGGTCAAGCTGGAATTGCATCCAGTGGTTGGGTGCCAATACTGCCTCAATAGCCAAGAGTTGTATATTCAATGCAACCAAATCTACCTGTGTCGAATATTCCCACTACACCGGCTATTGTAACGGTGTTGCAAGTACAAGTGCTGCATGTTGTATGTCAACCTCAAGTCTCTCAGGTCGTAATACAACAGCCTCTTGTCTCCACGACACAACCACAATCACCGATTAGTGGCTCCTTAACTGAAGCGACTCAGGCTCAAACGGGTACTATCACCCCTCATCTTGGTCAAACATCTAGTATTGGACAACAGCAAATGGCTTCACAACCATGGCTGGTGCAATATCAACAACCGCAATTCCAACAAGCTTACCGAGGACCTGAGCAACAAAGCTTTGCGGGTAATGGGCAGCCATATATTCAAAATGGTCACCATCAATCATATCATAATGGTTATGCCCATCAACCTTATCAAAGTTATCAGCATCAAATACATTATGCTGGTATGCAAAGACCCATTGCTCAGGCGATCCCATCTTATCCTGGGTATGCTTCGCCAAACCTGAATCAACAGTTGCCTTTCGTCGCAACGTTGGAATTACCATATCCCCCTACTCAACCTCTCTTAAGATCAGAAAATACACATTGGGTTGAAGAAGAAGAGCATGATTCAGAATGTGCCTGACTAGTTTTGAAAATCACCCAAGCCATGAGCCTTAAAGAAAATTCAGAAGAAAATTTGATAAATTGTTGTATTTCTAATCCTGATTTTTTGCAGCAAGAAGAAGGGCAGTCTAATCATAATTTAGATTTCATTACTAATCTACAGGATTTTCATGAGTATAGTACAACAACTAAATTACATTTAGCCTTATTATCTGCATTTCCTGCATATTCCATGACTAAATGGGGGAGTAAGGTAGTTGAAATTTTTCCTGAAAAACCTTTGAATATTAATTCTTCCTTAACCCCTGAACATGAAAAATAGTTAATTCAAGCATTGAAAACAGATACTTTTGCTTGGGAATATAGAGATATGAGAGGCATTCACCCAGACACATGCATTCATCATATTTATATAGAAGAGAAATCCAGGCCCGTGAGACAACCACAAAGGAGGATGAACCCTACTTTAAGGGAAATTGTGAAAGATGAATTGCAGAAATTGTTAAATGTAGGGTTCATCTATCCTATCTCGGATAGCCAACGGGTATCTCAGTTGGTTATTGTACCCAAAAAGAATGGAAATGGCGAGTGTGTGTGGATTACAGGCAACTAAACAAGGCAACCTTGAAAGATCACTTTCCCTTTCCTTTTATAGACCAAGCATTGGACACTTTAGAAGGAAAAAATATTTTTCCTTCCTAGATGGGTTTAGCGAGTACAATCAAATTAGGATAGCTCCAGAAGACTAGGAAAAGACTACATTCACATGTCCCTGGGGCACCTATGCATATAGGGTACTACCATTTGGTCTATGCAACGCACCAGCCACATTCCAGCAGACGGTCCTTGGTATTTTCTCTGATCTTTTGCATGATTGTGTAGAGGTTTATATGGATGACTTTACAGTCATGGGTGATACTTTTGAAGAAGCTTTACATAATCTTGAGAAGATTTTTTAGAGATGTAGAGAAACTAATATCTCATTAAGTAATGAAAATAATTTATGATTATGAATGAAGGTATTGTTTTGGGTCATCATGTTTCTGCTGTAGGAATTAAAGTTGATCCAGCAAAGATTGAAGTCATTGCAAAGCTACCCCCACCAACCAATCAGAAGGGAGTCTGAAGTTTCCTTGGACATGCAAGCTACTATAGAAGGTTTGTTGAAAATTTTACAAAGGTAGCCTCTCCATTATTTAAATTATTGACTAAAGAAGCTGAATTTCATTGGGATGATGAGTGTCAAGTTGCATTTGATACACTCAAGGAAAAACTTTCTTCAACACTAGTCTTGAGAGGCCCAGATTGGAAATTGCCTTTTCATATTTCCACTGATGCCTCTGATTCAGCCATAGGAGCAATATTGGGACAAAAGGAGGATCTTGTAACCCATGCTATTTATTATGTTAGTAAAAACTTAACTCCTGCAAAACTAAATTACACGGTAACTAAAAAAGAATTCCTTGTTGTGATTTATGCTATTAATAAGTTTAGACATTACATCATGGGCTATGAAGTTTTTGTACACATCAATCACTCTACCATTCGATATATCATGAATAAACCAGTTACTAATGGCAGGATTACTAGGTGGCTTTTGTTGTTGCAGGAATTTGACATCACGGTATTGGATAGGCCTGGAAAGGAAAATTAGGTAGCTGATTTCTTATCTAGACTCAACCATGCAGGTGAGGATGTTCCTGTTAATGATAGCTTTCCTGATAAAAATTTGTTTGCTATTTCTATTAAAATACCTTGGTTTGCAAACATGGACAATTACCTTGCTACAGAAAAGTTTCCTCCTCACTTTTCATCTAATCAGAAAAAGAGAATTATTAGAAAAAGTGTTGATTAACCTTGGATTAGGGGAGATATCTTTTTCACTGGCCCTGATTTGATTATTCGCAGGTGTGTCCAAGAAGATGAGATCTATGAAATTTTGAGAGCCTATCACGATGAACTATGTGGAGGCCATTTTACAGACAAGTAGACAACTTACAAGATCCTTCGCTTAGGTTACTATTGGCCAAGTCTTTTCAAAGATGCAAGGGAATGTGTCCAGAAGTGTGACAGCTGCCAGAGAATGAGGCGGTCTATATAATCAGACGAGATTCCTTTGCAGCCACAGGTTCTCATAGAACCTTTTGAGAGGTGTGCTCTTGATTTTGTAGGTCCCATCAACCCTATGTCCAAAGGTAATAATTATATTTTAGTTTGTACTAATTATGTTACAAAGTGGGTGGAGGCAAGAACACTACCTAGAGCAACAGAGAAAACAGTGGTAGCTTTTCTTCTTTTCTGATATTTTTGTAAGATTTAGGGTACCTAGGGAAATAGTCATTGATCAAGGTACTCAATTTGTGTCAAAGCTTATGCAGGGAATTGTGCATAAATAACAAATAACTCATCAGAAGTCCACCCCTTATCATCCATAGGCCAATGGGTAGGTGGAATCAACGGATAAGGTGTTGGAGACAATCCTTACCAAGATAGTGCAATTACATAAGAAGGATTGGTCTGACCGACTTCCTGAAGCATTGTGAGCCTATAGGATTACATGGAGAGATATGTTTCTCCATATGAATTGGTGTATGGAAAGAAAGTTTTATTTCCCATTGAACTCCATATCAAAACTTTTAAAATGGCAGTATATTTGGGTATAGATCTTGATGAAGCTCGGCAGCAAAGAATCCTGTAGCTCAATGAGTTGGATGAGATTAGGCAGGATGCTTTTCAGCATACTGACTTGATTCAGCAACAACAGGCTAAATAGCATGACAGATATATTAAAAAGAAGCAGTTCAAAGAGGGAGACTGTGCATTGATGTATGATTCAAAATTTAAAAACTTTAAAGGAAAATTTAACACACATTGATTGGGCCCCTACGAAATTGAGAAAGTCTTTCATAATGGATCTGTTCAGGTTAAAACCATTGATGATGGGAATTTTACCTTCTTGGCGAATGGGCACAGACTCAAGTTATATCAAAAACCCTAATCCAAGGAGGAATTTGTGGAAGAAATTGTGAAGAAAAGAGAGCTGGAGATGGTGAGAGAAGGGATCATTCCTTCCACTACATCTTCTTGATTTCATGCTGACACAATGTGCTCACTCTATTCCTCCTCATGCTTGGTAGAACATGAGAGGAATGTCTATTGGGTATAGGTTTATTCCTTTTTCCAGGCCCAATGGACTAATTACGGAAAAGAAGCCCCCTTGGAATATTCTTTTCCAAGAATTTCAAACTCTCTAAAAATGAAATCTAGCAAGCATAGACTACCCTGGGCTCATTAAAATTATAGGTCAGTAGAATCCTCGCAATAAAAAAAAAAAAATCAGTTAAATCTGGATTGCTCATGTTGGACTGATGTGGGATTTCTTAAGGCCCTCCTTCCAACAATCTTGGCCCATCGACATCAGCAAGTTATCTGGGTGCAAGATCAGAGTCTTATGATGCCTTGAAGCTTGTATGCCCTAATGACAGGCTATCTCACCAGTAGCAATGGGGAATCACTATGGCTCCTTGACTACTAGATCCTACAGGGGGGTTCGACAACAGCTCATTAATTCACACCCGATAGGATGCATCAAGGTACCTTGGTCCTCGCTCTCATTAAAGGTGATGGGCCTCGCATTGGTTAACAGTTGACCTCAATGGCTGGTAATCCAATGAGCTCATTGCACATTTGACATCAGCATCTTTATTCATGTGCAGTGAACTATACACAATGAGGGAGAAGTGTTGATTGATGGTTCGATTTCCTGCAGAAGCTCCGCAAGTCATGGTCTGATTTCCTGCAGAAGCTCCACAAGTCATGGTCCGATTTCCTGCAGAATTTCCAAAAGTCGTGGTTTGATTTTCTAGAAGGCTCAACGGTCACAGTTCCATTTCCTGCAGAAGCCTCAGTGGTCCCGGTTCCATTTCCTGCAACGACACCCTGGTTTTTTGAAAAACAAAAGCATAGACAGAGCATTAACTTAAAATGATTTAAAAATTACTGATAGACTTCAATTACTAGTCGAGCACATGAATTATGAAATCTTATATCTGATTTAACTACTAGGTGGGTAATCATCTCAAGGACATGCACGCATCATTCAAAGTATTAGACCGTTGGAAGGTAAGAAAGGTAAAGTACAGCCGGTGATAGGACACTTAAGGTAAAGGGGTAATTAATGCTTTAATTTTTAATGTTTGTATGATTGTTAGGCTATGGTCACCCTTGCAGCAAAATGCGGCTGTAATCTAGTGAATTATGACTCTAGCTCCTTGCCCGATCACCACGATTATGACACGACCAGTAGACGTACTCCCCATACCTTCCTGTAGGTTGGATCATGATCACGACCTGTCTCTCGAAAATCCCGTGCTTTGTGATAACTTTCTATAATAAGGCCTCCTTTATCGCGTGAGTCTGTTGCAAAGCCTAAACCCAATATTTTCAAAGAAGTCCATATGCCTTGCCTTCCAGTCTTTCACCATGTCAAAATTACCTGCCCCCATCCACTTTGAGCCGCAAGGGCCTAAGTTGCTGGAGGTCAACCCTTGCAATAAGATGATATTGGAAAAAGCAGGGTGGCTGCCATTTTTCTAGTGATTCAGTGGCCACAACTCGAAAGTGATGAAATCTTTCACCCTGAACCTGAATGGTAATAAGGCTCAAGTTGGGGATGTTAAATTCAGTTGACCGAGGGTTTGGTAGCGCGAGCATGCAGGATTTAATAGTTGGGAGAACGATGTTTTAAGAACCGGTGTTTCAATAAGGGCTTGTGCACATCCTTCCTGTGTAAAGAGCATTCAAACCCTAACTGGAGTAAGGGAATTTTGCAGGATTTCTTGAAAAGTAAGTACCAAAACTTATTTTTTTCCTACAGAAATACATAACGTGTGAAGGTCACTTTGGGCTTGCATTCTTGTTTCATATTCGGCTCCTCGCCCATTTTCATGACAAGCCGTTAAATTTTCCCTATTACTTGAGGATGTCTCTGATGAAGATGTCGATGGCTACCAAGGAGAGGGGGGCCAATTTAGAGGAAAACCTCTATCACCATGGGCTGGTGAAAATCATCTTGGTGGAGGTTTTGAAGGATAAAAAGCGGACATGGGAGGAGTTCCTGGCCAAAAACTACTTTGTAGAAAATGAGGATTCTGATTCCTCAGATTCCATGGAGGAAGTGTCACAAATAAACCAAGGAAAAATCCACGGACACGTGGGATACAGATAAAAGAAAAAGAGGAAGATAAAAACTCTGACCCTTTAGAGTCTACAGAAGAAAAACCAGTGGAAAAATTGAAGAAGAAGTCAAAGACTCAGAGGCCACTGGTAAAGAAGGAAAGAAGGGATGACCTCGACTCTCCAAAACCCACCAAGAAGAAGCCTCGAACCCTTGGGCTACAGACAAAGGAAGCAGAAGGAGATGAGGAAGTGGTGGTGACAGGGGAGATTGTGGGCAAACAGCCTAAGTCGAAGAATGACACTTCCAACTCTGCAAAAAGATTTACCAGAAGCCAGGCTATTCAGCTGGCTATGAAGGATATTGCGGATGAAGAAGTATTTCCCAAGACACCAAATAAGAAGAAGGAGAAACACCATGGCCCACCCAAAGATAAAGAGAAGATCGAGTCAGTTGAGTTTATCGGCAAAGAAGCGATATCCTTTCAGGACTTCTCGATGTATGGAAGTGAGAATAACACAGAAGGAGAAAAACAAGAGAAGGAGGACCTTGGGTCCCCTCAATATCTCCAAGGTCATCAGGAAGGGGAAGTAACCCCTAAAAAGAGATGGTCTCTATAGGAATTGGAAGAAATCATCACCAAGCTTACCATTTCGGAGAGAGCCTTGAAAAAGGAAAATGAGACCCTGAAGGAGAAAAACCTGCGTATACAAAAAGAACATGAAGAGTGGGTTTAGAAGGTGACCCGAATTATGAAAAAGAAGTGAGCTAGGATTGACGATCTGAAAAAGAAGAGTGAATTATACAAGGTTAAATTCATACAAAATCTAGTGGTAACCAGTTGGACCAGTTGGTAGAGGTAGCAGATCAGTTGGCTGCAGTAGCTGCAACTCAGGATAAGGAATGATTTCCTTTCTCTTTTTGGGGAAGACGCAACATTTTTGCTTGCATAAGGGGCATGCAAGGAGCTAGGTGTGGGGGAGATGTTAGGGCTTGTTTTTACCCAATTTTGACACCCTTTTCCATACTTTACCTTCCCATTTTGAACTATCTTTAACCCTTATTATCCCTACTTCGGTTATAATAGTTGTGTTTTTTCCAAAAGGGTGTCGTAGGCTGAAGGTATGCAAATTAACATTAAAAAGCATCTTTTACCTTAACCTTAAGTATTCCTTGCAGCTAGTTGTTCTTTATTTAATTACCATGCCAACTAATCTCGAGTTCTTGTGCATATTTGTTTTGATTCGGAAACAAGCCTGTAATTCCTATAGACGGCTATGCGATCCTATTTCCAGCAAACACTCCGGAATTTCTACAGTTACGGATTTCCTGTAACCGCCCAGATTTCATGGAGAAACATCGGTTGTTACCTATGTTCAACAAATATCTAAGTCAAACAGGAACATGGGTTTTATGGGGAGTATATCACATATGGTTGTTGTCCTATTGGTCATTTTATATCTTCCAACAATATCTCCCAGATTCATAAACCTTCTCTCGTTGTCTGTTTGGAGGAATTACAGTCATGTAATGAATTTCGTCTAATCGATACTTTCAGTGGTGGATTAGACCCAGTATGGCTAAATTTGATATTTTGTAACAATATTGTTAGTTGATGGCTTATATTAGTAGTATTCTTCACTTTGAGCCATATATGGGCTTTTGTAAATGTATAAATTTTGTCCTAGTTTTTATGATAGGGGGTTGTTGGGTTGGTTTCAGCTAAGACTATATATCAGATTGTACTTGACTGTATCTTTTTCAGATTAATACAAAGATATATGTTATGTCTATTTCAGTGAGCAAGATCTTCTAATTTGAAGGGGTTGTGAGTAAGGGAGGGCCCCCTTTGCTCACAACTCCCATAGTTTAGTGTTTATGCATTTTATTTCTGTTATGTAACAATAATTTATTTTTACAGCTAATGCACTCTTTCTAATATATCAGCAGCACTGGATTAAATGAACTAGTTTCCTGTTCATGTGTGGAATTCATGTAATGAAGATTTGATTTCTAATGATTGATTGAATTTCTGAACTTGTTGTAAGTTGATTTCTATATCTTTTCCTAATCATCATCAGTAATCTTAAGAGCTGTAGAGGCAAGTTTGATCCACTCTATAGCCTTTGCATCTAAGTGATTGATGGAGGAAAGAGCCATTGGTTTTGTATGATTGGCTAGTTAGATTAATTAGCACTTACAGTGTTAAGCTTGCATATACTTTGTGTGCATCTCACAAGCTTACCTGCCCCAGGTTAATGATTTATGTTAATCAAATGATAAGGCTATAATTTGACTCAACAACGACACTAGTATGGTAATCAAATTGGACATGGAAAACAACTCCAACTGAGTAAGGCATTCATATATATATTTTTTATGTTAGAAAAATTAGGTTTTGCAAGGAATTCATCAGATGAGCTAAAACTTATATAGGATCCCCTTGGATTGTGCCACTTGTAGATGGGTGTCCCTCATCCTTCTTTATTTCCTCAAGAGGTCTCAGGCAGGCTTTTCACCTAGCTCTCCTTCTCTATATTCTTATGGTTGAAAGCATGAGTATAGATTTGAAAAAAGTGTGGTGGGAGGGTAAACTTGTGGGTCTAAGTATTGCCCAAAATATTAAACGGGTCAATCACTCACAGTTCGTCAATGACAAAAAATTTCTCGAGGCAGTGGGGGGGTCGCACTCTACAATAATAGTGGTTCATTCCAAAATACTTTTGAATTAGTATCTCAATCTAATGGGAGTTATGGTTAATAAAAATAAATCTTGTATTGATGGATGAAATTATTCTAAAGAAGTTTTAATAAAGATCTCAAGGATATTAGAATTTCCACTAATGAGTGATTGGAAAGTATTAAGATATTTAGGAATTTGCATCTCATTGGAAGCCACTAACTCTGAAGAATGGGAAGAGGTATTGTAAAAAATTAAAAAGAGAATACAGTCCTATTGTGCTTAATGGTTCAACGTAGTTGGAAAGGTAGTCCTAATCAAATCAGTGTTATCTTCAATCCCAGTATTTATCATCTTGGGTTTACTTGCTCCCAAAGGAATTATACATTAGATCATTGACATTATTTAGAAGTTCCTGTGGAAAGGATGCAAAAATAATGAAAAGAGGTTGCATTTAGTTAATTGCAACATATTTTGGCTTCCTAAACATTATGGGGGGTTAGCGATCAAGGATCTGGAGTTAATGAATTTGGATTTGGGTGCAAAGATAATATGGCGTCTTATTTCAGACTCCAAAGAATGGTGGAAGATAGCCTTCATACACAAATGTTTTCACGAAATCTCGATTATCAGGCTTAAAAATTAATACTACATGGAACAAAGTTCCAAAATCTAGAAATTATGCAAAACAATGGCCCCTATCATTATTGAACACTTGGGGTGGAAAGCAGGAAATGATGCTCGAATTGATTTATGGAAAGATCATGTTTCAACAACTTTGATATTAGAAGAGAATGAAGGGCTTAAGGAGTTATCAGAATGGATGGGCTCTAAGGGATATCTTGTTGATGTCCCTCAATGGTATGTCAATGGACATTGGATTGGTTGGAAAATTCTTAATCTTCCCCTTAATCTCATGCCTTATCAAATCCCTATGATCAATTTTCTAAAGGACTTAGCTCTAATGGCAACATGACAATTGGATCAAAGAATTTGGGAGGGAAGAAAGAAAGGATACTACTCAATGAAGGAGGGTTACAACATGTTAGTGCAAGAAATTCCTCATCCACCCAAAGACAGACTATGGCAAAGAATTTGGCATAAGGATGGGTTACCCAAAATTAAAATTCTTTTGTTGGGAATTAGTTCATGGGAAGATCTTGAAAGTTGAGAATCTCAAGAAAAGAAATGTATATGGTCCCTCCCGGTGTGCTCTCTACAAACAAGATAAAGAGGACATCCCCCATGTCTTTTGAGAGTGTTCCTTTTCATTGGAAGTTTGGATATTAGCCATAGATTGTGTCGCCAATATTGATAGCATTATAGAAATATGGCAAGAAATGTTTATTATATGGAAATCCAACTCATTCACCATGAGGAGCTAGATGGATCTCCCAAAAAAATTTATGTTGGGCAATATGGCTTACATGTAACCAAGTAATATTCAAAGGAGTTCATCCAATAGTGTCATCGTCGACTATTAAAGAAACTTAGTTTCTCTTTGAATTATAACCATCCATGGTTATGCTCCAAATGAACTAGGTGACATGGATTTAAAAGAGCGTGAGTGGCTCAATCTAGGTCAAGTTGGCAACTTCATTCACAACCCTCTTTTTAATAAATCCTTTGCAATTAGAATGGACCAGGAAGAATTCAAACTTGGAGGAACAATAAAGGGTGGCATTCTCTCTTCTTCGATGGAGCATCAAAGGGTAATCCAGGGGAGGAAGGATCAGGAGGGGTCATTTTTGGCCCCGATTAAAAAAAAAAAGATACAATATGCATGGGGATTGGGAAAAGCAACCAACAATAAAGCTAAATTCTTAGCCTAATGAGAAGGGCTAGATCTGGCTATTTCAAGGAGAATTTGACAAATTGTGGTATATGGATACTCTATGATTGTCATTCAATAGGTGAGAAAAAATCAAGAGAATAAGAAGAAGGCTTATTCCTCCATCCTATAGTCAATAAGTCTACAATTGTCAAAATTCGAGAAGGTTGAGTTCTTCCATGTCAAGTTTCACCTTAACTTTAGTGTAAATGTGCTGGAAAATAAGGGAGCCTCTCTTGAACAAGGGATATTGGTCCTAGACAACTCAAATGGCACATACAATCCTTTTCCATGAAAATACATCAAATTCATTAGAGTAAAAAAAATTGGTTCTTTTTAAATAATGATATAAGGGCCATTAATTGGCTGATGGAAAGTTGGAGTTCTACTAGCCTCATTATCCATTTTTTGTTCCCATATGTTCTTTATCTCTTTGTTAGGATCTTAATCATGGTGCCCACCTAGCTTTCCCATGTGCAGGCATGCATTAGAAGGGACAAATGGATTTATGCCCAATCCTCCATTAAATATGATAAGATGTGAAGGTTAGTTAAGATGGATTTTGAGGAGATTCAAGCATGCCTCAGGTACAATCTATTCTAGAGATGAATGGAATTTGCAGAGAAATATATATAGCATTTGAATATTTGGTGTTGTGACTGTGAAAAGTAGTTATTGTCATTTAATCTAAAGAGTGCACTAATGAAATGGAGGCACATTATTTAGACTATTAGAAGAGCCCATCATGTGTAGTTTCATCACTAGTTTTGGCAGGATATCCCAAATTTCATATAGGCAGGGTGTATTGTGGGATTGGATTCATCATGGAACATTTTCGTGGCTATGAGAAGGATGACTTTGTAAACCATTGGGACTATCTCACGACATCTATAGAATATATCCTAATTTTGTTTATCAAGCAAGAAGTGATGAGAACCTCTGGTGTGCAGACTCAATTAGTCCTCTTGACTCAAAAAATTGGTCTTTTGTAGACCAAGGTAGAAAGGTTGCAGTTGAACTCTAACTCCATGGAGCATCACTTGGATAATTTAGAAGCTTCGTCGGGGATTGGTGTAGTTGAAATTGGACTCGCTATGAACGAGGGAGTGAATTTTATGGTGTCTTCAGTTGCGAAGGAAGAGGTGATCAAAATGTTGCTAAGGTGGCAATGGAATACCCAATCAATGTTCCTCTACAGCTGAGGCACAAGAAGAACCCAATCCTGATTTTGATGTTATTATGTAGCCATATTAGGAGTATTTTGGTAAATAGATAGGCTCTCTCAAGTTAATAATGTATTAGGTAGCGAGCTTGGGAATAACTGGAGTTAGGGTTGAAGTTGATGCTAGGTTTTTGACGTTGGGAACCATGGTGGGACGCGCAGGGGGGACTGTTGCTCCCTCTTATAGTCAGGCAGTTACAGGAAAAAATAAGGAAGCAAGAAAGCAACATTTTAAAAAACCTCTAGAGAAGGTAGTAAAGGCAAGAGGCAAACTTTGGAAGGAAATGAACTTCAGAAACAAGATGGGGATCAGCCAGAAACATATAAGGAGAAGGAGAATGAGGACAGCTATGGAAAACATACTTCCACAACGACAATGGGGGTTTGCAAACCCAAGTCGAGCACCATTCCCCGGGTCATATTAAGCGATCTAGCGCTTCAAGCTCATAGGGATCATATGACGGAACATGCAATCATATGCAAATTTATGGGGTTATGGCCGACGGAGAGGGCGCTACACGTCTGGATAAGGAGTCATTGGAAGCCAAAGGGGGAAATACACCTACATCTGGGCTCTAAGGGCTTCTTCACAGTGGTGTTCATGAGCCTAGAGGATAAGGATAGAGTGTTCGAAGGAGGTCCATATTTCTATGCGGCGGCAGGACTCTACATGCGGCCATGGAAAATGAACTTTGTCCTGGAGCGTGAAACTTTCACATCGGTACTGGTATGGATTAGACTTTACTCCCTTCCTCTGGATTATTGGCTACCAGAATCTCTGAAAATAATAGGAAACAAGCTGGGGCATTTTCTAAAGATATCAGAGGCAACTCTGAAAGGAAAATATACCTCCTTCGCCCGAATCTGTGTGGAAATGGACTTATCTGGAGCCCTTCCAGAAGCGATAATTTTAGAGGTATATGATGAAGAATGGGTTCAGACTGTGGACTATGAGCACATCCCATTTAGGTGCCAAAAATGCCATGAACATGGGAATTTATTCAGAGACTGCCTAGAAAACACTTTGGAAGGAAGGTGAAAACCACTGAGGATAAGAATCATGAGGGTTTCACCAAGGTTGGGAGCAAAGGGAAAGGTGGTAAATGTTCACAAAAGAAGATGAATGAGAATAGACAATCATGACACAATCGGTTCAAAATCTTAGAGGAAGAAGATGGGAACAAGTAAATAGTCCAGGATAAGGAAAACTTAATCAATGAAAAGGAAAAGGTAGCTGACATGGAGGGCATCACAGTAGACAACCAACAAAAATATGAGCCACCAAGCTATATGGAGATAAGCAGGGACTAGGATATGACTCCAAATGAAGTGGGAATGGAGGACTATGAACTACAGGAGATTTTGGATAAGGAAAATCTGGATCTAGAAAAAATTCTGGAACAAGGGACGACCATAGGAGTGGACTCCCTGCCAAAAGAAGATTATGATAGGGTACAACAACTCTTTCTATGGAGATCACAAGCGAAGGGAGTTGGGGTCAAAAGAAATCATGAAAGTCAAGAGCATAGTGGGGTTGTAATGATGGAAAATGTACAGGCACAATCTTCAAAGAACTCAGGAAGGAAAAGAGGAAGGAAAAAATAGAATGAGTTGCTCAACGAATGTGGGAAACTACTGATTAACTTAGGTAAGATGAAAGATCTTACCAGTTACTCCTTTACTAACCTTTCTTAATGAAGCTCACAACCTGGAATATTAGAGGCATAGGAAATAAAAGGAAACAAAGGACTCTCAGTAATAGAATCAAAGAAGAAAAACCAGACATGATTTTTATTCAGGAGACAAAATGTTCGATGGAGAAGATTAGAGAAATTCATAAGAAGTGGCTAATCAGATATGAGTATCTAGAGGTTAAGGCAAACAACTCGGTGGGGGGGATTCTCACACTGTGGGATCCACAAAAATTTGGGATCCTGGATGCTGAAGCATCCAAAAACTATCTTTCTGTGGTTTTTCAACCTATAGGTGACAAGGAAGTATACATGATCACAAATGTTTATGGACCACAAAAGCAAGTAGACAAACTCAAGCTTCTCATCTCCCTTGAGAATCTCAGAGCAAGACACCCCAATATGCCCTGGATTGTTGCAGGAGATTTCAATATGATAAGATCCCTCTTAGAGAAAAAGTGGGGTATTAGATAGTTAGGAAGAGATTCCTTTGCCTTCCAAAATTTTATAATGAACATGGGGCTAGTGTACACTGAAATAATAAATGGAACCTTCACCTGGAACAACAAGAGGGGAGGGGATTTTCAAGTTGCCTCCAAACTTGATAGATTTATTATTTCAGAGGACCTCCTTCTCACAGGCCCAACCATGACAGCTTCTATTCTACCCTTTGGAGGATCGGATCACTGGCCTGTACAGCTGGAAGCCACCTTTATGGGCACACCAAGAAACAAACCTTTCAGGTTTGAAAATGCATGGCTATCTCATCCTGAATTCACTAGTAATATTGGAAAATGGTGGAGTGAGGATTTGAACATTCAAGGCACTAAAATGTTCATGCTCAATCAGAGACTCAAATACATCAAATCCAAACTTAAAGAATGGAATAAAAAGGAATTTGGGGATATCTTCAAGGCCAAAAGAGAAGTTGAGCAGAAGCTCCAAGAGATCAACCAGATAAACATCACAGAGGGCTTTACCGAGGAGTAGCAAAAGCTTACTGACTCTTTGCAGGAAGAATGGGAAGAGCGATGCTTGCAAGAGGAAATTTTCTGGCAGCAGAAATCAAGGATACAGTGGATTAGGGAGGGAGAAAGGAATACAAATTTTTTTCATAAATCCACCATGGCTCACAGGGCACACAACAGAATCACCAAGCTCAAAGATTCTCAAGGGATAGAGCTTGTCTCTCACAATGATATGGAATCAATCCTTGTACAACACTTCCTCAATATAGCAGAGGAACCTCTGGAGGACAGATCCAGGTTCATTGAACAATTCACTCAATATATCCCTCAGCTGGTCACCAGACAGGATAACCACAATCTTAACAGGCCAGTATCGGAAGAGGAGGTCAGTGGAGTGATCAATGAAATGCAAAATGGAAAAGCCCCAGGCCCAGATGGGTTCAATGTAGACTTTTTCAAAGCCTACTAGGAAACAGTCAAACAAGATATTCTTGAGGTTGTGGAAGACTCAAGAAAATCTAAAAAGGTTTTGAAGGCTCTTAATACTTCCTTCATAACTCTGATCCCAAAACAGGAAAATGCCATGACTCTGGATGGTTTCAGACCCATAGCCTTATGTAATGTGGTGTACAAAATCATTTCCAAAGTGATAGCCAATAGACTCAAGCCCCTTCTACCTTCTCTCATCTCGGAGGAGCAAACGGGCTATGTGGAAGGAAGACAAATCCTCAACAACATCATCCAAGCACATGAGGTGGTACACTCTCTCAAAAGCAACAAACAATCTAGTATGATCATTCAGTTGGACCTAGCGAAAGCCTATGACAAGCTAAGTTGGTCTTATATAAGAGAAATTCTAAGGGCCTATGGCTTCGACCAAAATTGGATAAGATGGGTTATGGCACTCGTCACCATGACCAGTTTCTCTATACTGCTCAATGGGGTTCCATCAAGAACCTTCACACCTTCCAGAGGTCTTAGACAGGGAGATCCGCTTTCACCTTTCCTCTTCATTCTCATGATGGAAGGGCTAGGTAGAGCGTTTAAAATGGCAAATGCAGAAGGACGAATCCAGGGTATCAAACTCACCTTAGATGGAGCGGCAAACACACATCAACAATTTGTGGATGATACCATGCTATAGGGCATACCCACAGTCAGGGAAGCCAGAGAGATCAAACACATCTTGAATGACTTTTCTATGGCAGCAGGCATAGAGGTAAGCCTCAACAAATCCAAATTTTTTTTCTTTAACACCAACATTGTTATTCAGAGAAATATTACCAGAATTCTTGGGTTTCAAAGGGATCAGCTACCTTCCAAGTATCTAGGCATACTGCTTACTGACAAACCTTTGAGCAAGGGGGTGTGGGAGACAATAATTAACAAACTTCAGGACAAGGTCAGGAAATGGACACACAGATCTCTAAATTTGGCAGGGCGCCTTGTGCTCACACAAGTGGTCTTGCAGGCAATTCCCATTTTCATGCTCTCAGCTCTTCCTGCTCCTAAAGGTATTATGCAACAGATTAGAAGTATACAAAGGGATTTTTTGTGGGGTAGAGGTGAAGAGAAAAAAAAGTGGGCTTTAGTAGCCTGGGACAAGATTTGCAAGCCCAAAAGCCATGGTGGCTTGGGGCTTCATGACCCTGAAACCCTCAGTAGAGTTTCGGGAGCCAAACTTTGGTGGAGATGGATTAAGGAGTCGGTTGCTCCCTGGGCTAAGCTTTGGAAACAAAAATATGCCAAGTATTGGCAGGAGAAGGACCACATTAGAATGTCAGGGAAAATCAGGGGCTCCCATATTTGGAATCTGGCCTGGGAGAATAAAAGTATTGTTTAGCAACATAGCTTCTAGGAAATTCGAGCAGGGAATCTAGCAAGATTTTGGGAGGACAACTGGAAACAGGAACCCAACCTATATAGGGATGAATTAGCAGCTCTCAAGAGAGACACAGATAACAAAGGGCTGATTATGGTTAAAGACTTTTGGGACCAGGATAGGAATATTGGAAAGTGGAGGAATTGGAAAGATCTAAGCCACAGTGATGAGAGCCCTTTGAAGGTCCTAGAAAGAGCCCTCACCCAGGAGCTAGAGCATAGAAGGATTCTGGTATCCTCCTTATCTAACCAATTAAGATGGGGAAAGAACACCGAAGGCAACTTTAACCTCAAAGAAGCTAAATAGGAAGTAACAAGTTTTAACTATCTGAATCCTGATCAAGTCTGGAAGAAACTATGGCAAAGCCCCCACTGGATGAAAATAAAGTTATTCATCTGGCTAGTGCATCAAAGGAAAATATTAACCTAGGAGAATCTCAAAAAGAAAGGATTTATTGGTCCCTCCCAATGTTACCTTTGTGGTTCTCAAGAAGAGATGATGGAGCACCTTCTCAACCTCTGTCCTTTCACATCAAATGTTTGGGACTAGGTGGCCTCAATCTTCAGGAAAACAGATAGGGATAGTCTCAGCATTTCCAATACTTTGAAGAATTGGCGAGTAAACTTCTCAGGGAATGAAATTATTAATAAATCTTGGATTCTGGTTCCAGGCTTTGTTATCTAGAATGTCTAGAAAGAGCGCAACAATCGGATCTTCAAAAATAGAGCAAGCGAGCCCCAACACATAATTGCCCAAATTTTGAGGCAACTCAAAGACACAGTAAGAAGTTTGTTGAGAAATCTTCCTAAGGATTCGCCTCTGCCCCAAGAGGCGAGCATTATTCTTCATTTAGGTCTCCAATCTATAAATCCACAGGGCTTAATCAAGGGAGTAAGCCAAATAAATGCAAATATTAATATTTGGAAACCTCCTCCTCATGGCTTTCTAAAGGTTAATATAGACGGAGCTTCTAAAGGCAATCCAGGGTTAGCCGACTTTGGAGGTGCTATAAGAGATGAAAAGGGTCAAATAAAGAAGATCTTCCATGGCCACTTGGGTAAGGCCACTAACAACATGGCAGAGCTCATGGCACTAGAACAATGCTTGGAAATTTTGTTAGATTCAAATTCGCATAATGTCATCATTGAAGCAGACTCTGAACTGATAATTAGAGTGGCCAAGAAAATATGTAATGGTACTTCTCCAGATAAAGTATCGAAGAATTGGAGGCTTTTGCAGGTCTTTCACCGTATCCACTCCCACCTGCAAACCTTAAAAACTGTCAGCTTTGTCCATGTGAAGAGGAAAGCTAACATGTTAGCGGATCGCTTGGCGAATGAAGGAGTCACCAGTTTGGATAGGGATTCCCGGTATGATTGGGATCTGGTACCCCCAGGCAAACTAGTGGAGGACTATCTCTGTCAGGCGGACAAAGATATAGAGCTATGGATTCACAAGAAGGACTGAGGAGGTTCAGGAGACAGGCGAGTAGACAGGGCATCCTAAACTGTCTGCCCTCTTTGGGTATGGGATTCAATCCACAGCTCAATATTCTTTCAAATGTGTGGCAACAGGACCGATGATGGAATTATCACAGGTTTGATCATCCATGGAACAAAACTTTATGTGGAAATTTTGATGGTGTTTTGCGTTTGATAGAGATTTTGGGAGGACGGCACAAGAACCATTCGATGCACGAGATCAATGGCTACCGCTGGGAGAAAGAGCGCACTAGTTATTCCACAAGGTGTTGTTTTCTTAAACCACAAGTGGTTTATCAGACGAGGGATAAGTGGTATCTGGTTTTTTTGAGGGAGGCTCCGATGCCACTCTTCCATCGCCACGTAGAAGAGAGAGGTGAGAGAATACAACTCTCATCGGGTGGTTATCCCTTGCACAACTTGTCCACCCAATATCGCCATAAATCGTTGGATCCTCGTTGGGAGATCAACAGTGTAGGTTTAATCGGGCAAATTGGCTTGGTGTTTCGGACCTGAAAAAAGTGCAGAGGGCTAGCATAAAGTTTTCATCGGGTCCGTAAGAAAGGTTTAGGTGTGGATCTGATGTGGGCCCGTAATCCGTGCATGTTCATTGGATCCTGGCTGGTCGGAACGTATAGTTTGCGGCTCTAAAAGCTTAGTGGAATTTCTAGTTGGTCTTTTTAGTAGTCTTGTGGACCCCCACTTGTAACTGTCTTTTTGAGAGCCTGGGTTCGTTCGGTGCTGGAAAGCATGACCAAATGGTCTACTGCTTGCATTTGTTGTTAGGGATTCATATGGTTTTGGATGTGTGGTTCAGTTCTTAGTCTGCACAGCTACCTGTGGAACTCTCACGGGGCTGGTGCGGCTACTTGTAAATTATGTATTTTTTATTAGATCAATAGAAGGTCCTACTCTTACCTGATCAAAAAAATAATGTATTAGGTAGCCAAAAAAAAGAAAGAAAGTCTTTTTATTGCTTTTAAATATAAATGAAGCACTTATTAAAAATGTAAAGATTTTAGCCTTAAAAATAAAAATATATTAATAAAATATCATAATATTTTTAAAAAGCAAAAATATTGAAATAAGAAAAATAAATAGTAAAAAATATTTAAAAAATATAATTTTGTAATTTAAAATTCAATAATAAAATATTATTAAAAAAAAAAAAACAAAACAATGATACAGTCAGCTTGGTGACCGGATTAGACAATGAACTTCAACCGCACAAAAATTTATCCTCTTTTTTGACTCCTACAAATTTGATCGCTCCACCATTCAATTCCCCAAAATCAATCCTCTTTACTTTGTTCATTTGCACTTTTGGTTAATCAACAAAACGCTCTTAAGCTATTATGTTCTTCACTCGTCTTTGCTTTGTTCATTTTCACTTTTGATTAATCAATAAAATGCTCTTAGCTTTTATGTTATTCACAACCTAGTAAACCTCTGTTTACTAATGGTACGTAAGATTTCCCACTTCCTGCATATTATGGTCATTATTTTCAGATTTTGTAGAGGGTACTTTACCTCGTTTTTGAGAAAAATAGGGAAAACCATTTTTGCATGCATAGAGCTCAGCATTCTTAGCGCTTTGCAAAAAACACACTATTACCAAAATCAAATAAATACCATTTTTTTAACATGCACAGAGCTCAGCACACTTAGCGTTTGGCAAAACAACACCTTATTACTAAAAATCAAATAAATAGTATTAATCTCAATCATTTTTATCTCATTGTAAAAATAGTGTTAATCTTAATCATTTTTATCTTGATTGTAGATTTAGGAAATATATCGAAATCTTACTGACAACAATTATTTAACCTCACTATCGTACTACATATTCTTATAATCTGCAATCCAAATAAGTTAAACAGATTCCTCCAACATGCTTGCATCCTAATAAATATATAAGAACACATTTTGGAGGGAAATTATATGGTTTTATGTTAGAGAAGATATATTAATCGTTTTATTTTAGTGTATATATATATATATATATATATATATATATATATATATATATATATATATATATATGAATTCATTTTGGAGGGAAATTATATGGTTTTATGTTGAGAAGATATATTAATTATTTTATTTTGGTAAAAAAATGTAATTTTTTATGGTTTAAATTTAAAGGTAAATTATATAAATTTTTATTATTATGTAAATAAAAAATTTATATATTAATTTAATATTTTTTATATATTTTTTATTTTTATTATTGTTTATAATTAAATTGGAAAATGTAATTAGAAAATTAGTAAAAACAAGGTTTCCATTTTATATTATTATTAATTAATTAATAATTTGATTTTGGAAAAAATATTTTTAATTGAATACATTTTTTACCGAGAAAATATACAATAAATGTATTAACAATTAGCATTTTTTTTATTAGTGTTTTACTTTTATTTTGATCTAGTGAAATTGTCACTCTAATTGGAAATTGGCGAAAACAATATAGTATAATGTGAATCATTTTTAATTAATTTAATATATTTTATATTAGAAAAGTATTTTTAATTAAATATATTATTAAGTAAAATAATTAAGATTATTTATAATTTTTTAATTTTTCATTATGAATTAGTTTGTTTAAGACTATTAGTGATGGTCACTTCATAATTAATTGTGAGTATCAATTTTTTTGATATGATATTATAGATAGAATTTCTTAAATAACCATTTAATAAAAAAATATATATATTTGTTATTATATGAAATAGTGTAATTTAAATGTTAATATTTTTATTAAAAACAAAATTTGAAAATAATATTATAAATATGTTATTTCTTCAAAAAGAAAGTGTGAGTATTAAAAGCAAGTGATAAAATGTTATGATTTCTGTGAAATAAAATTATATATATAACCTTATTTTATCATTTAGATTTTAAGCTGGTTTTGTTACAATATCATGGTTTATCTATATCTCATGCTTAAAAAATCATAACTTAATTTATAAGACATTTTTTCATATGATATTTTTTTTAAGTTAACTAATGTAATCCATCTAACTCTTTAGATAGATCAAATCCCTAGGAATGCAAACCTTGTTTTTGTAGTAGGATAATTCTCAAGAATTACTTTATTTCACTTCATAACTTAATTTATAAGACATTTTTTCATATGATATTTTTTTTAAGTTAACGAATGTAATCCATCTAACTCTTTAGATAGATCAAATCCCTAGGAATGCAAACCTATGCAAACCTTGTTTTTGTAGTAGGATAATTCTCAAGAATTACTTTATTTCACTTCACTTTACTGCAACTAAACTAACATAAATACGAGTGAAGAGAAGTCAGCCACAAGTCACTAGGATAGAATAAAGAGAAAGATTTCATACCATGAAGCAGTTAAAATAAAGAAATAGTTAGGTTGGTGGTTACCTACCCAATTTCTCTTCCAAGAAGAGAAACTTTGGAAAAGGCCAATAGGGTAAAGGTACCATCCTTAGCTGGGGCTCTTGTGTATGCAATCGACTCAGTGGGAATGCTAGAAGTGTTCCGGTTCTCAAAGATTGGGAGGAACGTTTCCCTAGTGGACATGTGGTTGGTTGGAAACTCAGTAAAGTATGTGTGTATATATATATATATATATATATATATATATATATATATATATATATATATATATATATATATATATATATTTATATATATACAGTTTTGTTATATATTGTTTTGTTAATTAGTAAGGATTGGTTATGTTTCTTAATTCAAGACTGCTTAATCTAGTTGGGACCAAGTGGTCTAGGGAGTCAGAAGAGGCAAAGTAAACTGCTCTTGTGTATGTAATCGACTCACTGGGAATGCTAGAACATGCTAGAAGTGTTCTGGTTCTCAAAGGTTGGGAGGAACATTCAATTCTCAAAGGTTGGGAGGAACATTCAATTCCCCTATGGACATGTGGTTGGCAACTCAGTAAAGTATATATATATATATATATATAGATAGATAGATATATATATATATATATATTTGTTAATTAGTAAGGATTGGTTATGTTTCTTAATACAAGACTGCTTAATTTAGTAATTACAGGGTTGTTATGTTTGATGAAAGGAAAAGATTCCCATATGAATTCATCATTGTGAATAAATTAAGTAGATACAAGTGCAATGATAATCTATGCATTCACAAGGAAACATTATTTGTAGTTCTTTATTGTGTTTAAAAGTATTATATTAGCATTAAATAGTAATAAGAGCAAGTAAACAGGAATATAAAATAGAAAAAGCATATACTTGAAAAGTTTTTATAATCATATATTTCCTGTAGAACAATTTGAACAGAGTTTCGACCCATTTAGAAAGATGAATTAGCTGTAAAATTGGCTAAGGAAATTCCTACTTAATTAGCAAAATTGAATTTGTATTGCAATACAGGGAAACCGAGTTAGTTTCCATGGGCTAGCTAATGAATAACACCCTAGGAACAGTGTCGAGTTCTTCATGTAGAGCCAGGAACAAGCCGTAGATAACCCAAGAACTTCATTTGTAGTTTCTTTAATAAAAGAATAGTCAAGATATCGTTGGAGACATAACCGGAAACAGAAAAGCAAAAAATTTTCATTTCATTATATTAGAGTATCATTATCAAAAATTACAGAAGAAAACACAAATCATATAATTCACTAAATCGTTTTTTGAATCATTCATTGCACAAGATACACTCAACAATAGTTGCAAATACCAATATAAAGAAAATAAGTTAAGCCATTATAACAATCGATAACTGAGATGCTCTCATCTCAAGTATTTTATTAGAAAACCAGGGAGGAGGGTTGAATCCCCACTTGGCATCAGTGAACACAACACTGGAAAAACATATAGATTTAAGCCATAAATTAATGCAGGCCCTCGCCGTAGCGAGTTAAGTAAAAGTCTTTTTGTTCGTAAACTATACAAAACTTCCAAAGATTCAACCTAGAGGAGAAACCCTCAACTTGCAGCAATGCCTCCTCATCATTCTAAGAAAGGCTTAACATTACTCTTCTGGAGATTAATTTTATAATATAACCCAAACATGGAAGCTGGAGCAAGTGCATTCGAAGGAACTTTGGCGAAATGGCTCCCATGAAGGGTTAAAAAGCACACTGGGTTCCCTACAGCATAAGAGCAAAATGGGTAATAGACATATATAAGGAAAGAACAGTAATATAAGAAAGAAACCAAGAATTGTGATAGTTACCTTGAAATAGGGAGAGGAACATTGCAATCCACATTGTAGATTGTTTACTTAAAAGGGAAAATAGGTACCCTGAGTCTGAGGGTTTTCTGTTGACAGAGACCTCCAAAATAGTGTTACCCTACATATGCACAAAATATAGGTTAATAACATTTGCAGAAGAATTAAATTAAGCCCGAAGGCTATAACGCTAACAAATAATTCTGAGAACAAGACTATACCGAGGCATTTCTGGAGGGATAGTATGAGTCTGGGCATTACGGAGTATGTTGTGGATATCAAAAGGTAATAGTAGTGGACTCTACCCAGAAAGCTAGCAGACAATACCACAAACTAGTTGGAGTTGCAAAGGAGGGTAGAGAAAATTGTGAATCGACAAACTGAGGGTTTAGGTCGCATAGGTGCCAAGGGTAGTTACTCGCTACCAACCTACAAACCTCCTCAACTGTCGATGGAGACCCAAAACACCACAACCATCAATCGGGGGGTAATCTCAAAGTCATCAAATGTTGTTGGTTTGTTGTTGATCCTTCGGAGGAGAGCAAGATAGGTATCCAGCATGCAAGGGAGCTTAGAATGTACATGGAGCCTGTGTTAGAGAAACCCAAGGTTAGTTGGGTGATGCATAAATCATATCCATCTCCGTCCTAATGAAAATAGTACTTCGAACGAAAACCTTATGACTTTAAAACAAAACCTTATGTAATATGAGCATGTTTATTGAAACAATAAGTGATATATATATATATATATATATATATATATATATATATATATATATATATATATATATATATATATATATTTGAAATGGTAAGTGACATCATTATAATATATTTTTAGGTTATTGTAATATTTATAATATTAGTAGAATATTGTCAAAAGAATTCTTTTTTAAGGAGATATGTTACAGGTGGTATCAGAGGTCAAGGTTCTACACTGAGGACATGATTGATGCAAATAAAATGGTGTTGTGTTTGTTCACACAGAGAGAGGGAGAGGAAGAAATATCACTATGAGGAGAAGAGGTGGACCCATTTCCACACCATCAACAAGAACCAGCGACGAGCTTGAGTTGATACAGATGGAAGGAACTAATCCTAAGCTATGGATTCAATTGGAGAATGAATCTCATAACCAGATTGCCGCAATGATGGAAACAATCCAGCAACTCCAGTCAGAGATGGAAACCCTTCGAATTGAAAATTAACATGTGGTACATGAGAAAGAACATATTATGAAGAGCTTGATGGATAGACAGAACCATCGGAATTCAAAACTGAGCTCTGATAATGGTAATCAAGGAGAATCTCATATAAGAAGACATGACACTATACCAGAAGAAATTCAAACACAAGAGTCTGAAAGGAATAGAAAACGCAAGGAAAAGAGTCTGGAGACACATCGGATAATGATGAATGCAAAAAGGCAAAGAAATGGAAAGTTGAATTGCAAGGTGAATTTAAGAAGATTAAACCTCTAAGTTATGATGGTGAAACTAAGGAAGCAGCAAAGTCTTGGTTAATAAATATAATCAAGTACTTTAAAATATATGATTATGATGAAAATTTAAAAGCTCGTCTAGTTGTTTACTAGATACAAGGAAAAACCACTTTGTGGTGGGAGGAAACAAAAGAAGTGCATGTTTCTAATGAGAAATTGATTATTTGGGAAGAATTCCATAAATATTCCAGGAATAAATATCTAACCGAATGGTTTTATGATGATAAAGCTAAATAATTCCATGAGTTAAAGTTGGGGTAGCTGACTATGGATGAGTACGTGGCCAAGTTTACCTCCTTTCTATGATTTATACTGTACTTACGAGAGGAGAAAGAGTGAAAAGGTTTGTTAACAGTTTGCCAATGCATATGAAGGAACAACTTGAATTTGATTATCTTAAAACTATGGATGACATCGTAAGAAAAGCGTGGACCTGCTCAGCAGATGCAGAAAAAGGTTAATGGTAAAGGTTGGACTAATAACAATGGAAAAAATATTACACACAATAGTAGGAGACACAGAATAGTTAATTCTAGGAATATTTTAAATGGCAGCAAGAAAAAAATATGGAGAAAAATCAACAAAAATTTTGATCGTCGAATGAGACCAGACCAGTGGAACCATCTACTAAGCCTTAGTTTGGCAGCTGAGTTCCTTGCTTCCAATTATTATCTTACAGGAGAGACATCTTTGAGTTGCATCTGTATGGTGTTGGTATGAGAAAGGGATAATTTCTCTCATCCATCACATTATTGGCATTGTTCTTCAATGTTGATATGGACCTTTTCCATTCATGTCAAAGGGGGAGAGAATTTGGATGGATAGAGATCAACTTCAGAGTTGCAAATTCAGTTTTTGGAGAGTGTATGGAGATCAGCCTCAAATGTTGGATTGAGGTTGACATCAATGTGAAAGGGGGGGTTTTTTGGCATTTTAGTGTTGCCATTAATGTCAATAGGGTATTGGTGTTGTTCATCATATGTCTGTGTCTACCTCATAATGTGTGATGAGTGTTTGGTTGTTGCAATGTTTAGCTTGATGGTCTTATTAGTTGGCATTGATCTCAACATGTTTATGACATGACCTGGTGCATGAATGGGAGGTTGAGTAGATATGGCTGCAATGTATGATATGATGGCTTGTCATAGGTTGATGATCAAATTTCCACAGATGTTGGAGATGTTGATGCAGGTGGTTGGAGTGTTGTTACATGTGTTGCATATGCTCCTACATATGTTGGAAGCATTGGATATGTTGGAGGTGGTTGGATGACTTGATGTTATTGCTACAGGTGTTGAGAATGTTGCTACAAGAATTAGAGATGTTGTTACATGTGCAGTAGGTGCTTGGAAAGGTTGTGGTTGTTGCTTGAGGATCCAGAGGTGTTAGTCTTGGTGATGAGGTTGGCAGACTAGGGATTGCTTTTTAGTGACTTGTTGCAGGAGTCCTTGCCCTATGTCGTCAGTTGCAGACTTGTCACAGAGGCATGGAGGTGTGTTTTAGAATTGATGAAGGTGTCCCTAAGGTTTGGAAGAGTATTGAGATAGTTTGATTGAGTTTTTCCTTTATCCTCTTCCTAGTCACAATGATGGTGAGACATTAGTCACTAGAAAACAAGCATGTGGGAGTGACTGAGGAGCTCCAGTCGAATCTAGCCTATTTTGTGTGTGTGACCAATGTTTTTCACAATAATTTCTTCTCATTCCTCGCACAAATCATCTAATTTTGATATTATGGCGACATTATTTTTCGAAACTTTTCGGTATATGGTCGGAAAAGTTTTTGGGGCCTCTAGAAGCTAATCAAAGTCGAAAATATCAAAAGGAAAGTGGAGTTAGTGGCTTGATCAAGTCAATGAGCTGAATCCAAATCAAATCAAACATATGAACAAAGTTTGTGTGGCTTAGTAGTTCTTTGTAATATTATTGAGTTGAGCATCTCAGATCATAAATAAAATATTTCAATATGTTGGGTTAAGTAATATTAATAAATAAAATAGTTCAATGCCTAAAATGTTTAATGTAACTATGTATATATTATATACCATTGAAAAAAAATATGTATATATTATATAAAGTAATTAAAAAAATAATTTCTTATGGTTAAAATATTTAAGTAGTCCTATTATTCTATATTTTGGTATTTTTTTAAGATATATATTTTCGGTCAATTGTTTTGAAATCCAACAGAGGTTTCTTGGAATTGTAAGTTTAACATATGTATTTTACACAATTAAAGTGCCCAAGGATACTTTAAAGGAGTTGAATCTATTTATATTCAAAATATAATTTAAACAATGAAAAATTACACGTAAGATATATCTATATATATATATATATATATATATATATATATATATATATATATATATATATATATATATATATATATATATAAAGATATATATATATATATATATATATATACATATACATATATCTACATATATCCACATATATATATATATGAACCATGAATTTATAAAGCATTGAGAGGGATCAAATCTTTAAAAAAAGGTTTGCACCTCAAGAGATTTGATACCTCCAAATGCTTACTAAATCCATGATTAAAATAAATCTATATGAATTCATAATTCATTAAAATATTGCATATTATATATAATGAAGCAAGTATAGAAAATAAATCGTGATTGCAACAATATAATACAATTTAAAGAATGTGAATGCAGAGTGACATTAATAGGTCTCCCAATAAAAAAATTCATCTTGGATACAAATTCACCATTAAGAATGTGTTTACAAGTGTGGCTAAACATAACTTTACCATCCAACAAACACAAGTTACAAACTTGACCTCATAGAGAAGAGTGCGACTAATGGAACTAGAATATCATGCCAATGGCACATATCAGCAAAAGGGACTCAACCTACAAAACTCTAAATTCTAAAAAAAAGGTGTACAAGATCATAAATAAGATTTGAGACCTAATTTCAAGAACTCTCCCCACACCACTACGACATAAAAAACCATGCACTATGCTCCTCTCCTCTTCCATGCACTTGAAAACAACTCCCTTGACTTTAATCAGTCAATGCAATAATTTTTAGCATTGCAGAGAGCTAAAAGTTCCCAAGGGTTCCTCCTGAACTCAAAAAAATAAAAAGTAAAAGAGTAAATCTCACCATTGAGGTATTTCTTCTAAAAATTCCCAAGAGTACCAAACTCAAAAAAAAAAAAAAGGTTAAAGGTTAAACCTTACCATTGAGGTCTTTCTATTTAGGTGGGTCAACAACACTGTCATTTTTATTTTGATTGCATATTACTTGTATCTAATAGATATGGAGCAAAGTATACAATTGAATTTTATTCATTCTTATTGAATAACTCGAAATAACTTGATTATTATTACAAATTTTATATATTACAATAATTTCATATATTTAATAATTGATGTCATAGCAGAGGTATGATGCTTTGATGCTCTACGAAACTGGCAGTCGTTGTTTCAGAAACCCTCAGATGATCCATGATGGCATCCTAGGAGGGGGGCCATCCCCCTCCTCCTCCTAACAATGAGGTCGTCGCCTTTTAGACCTTTATGATTGCCTTATTGAAAAACCCCAAAAGCAAAGGATATGAGGTGAAATTTATGAAGAAATCAGAAGCAAATCCATTGGTGGTTCTCCCCTCGAGAGTTTGAAGAACAACTCTAGAATTTTTTATCATGTTTTGGCATGAAATTTCATGGGGATGTGCTCGTCCCCTAGATCCATGGAAGCATGGATGGATAAAACCTAGAAATCAAATATGAAGAGAAAAGTCGGATTGTATGCTTGTGGCAATGGTTTTTTTGCATTTTTGTTTGATTTCAAGGAGGATAAAGACGCGATGTTTAGAAATGGTCCTTATTTTTTTGGATCTCATGGTATGTATCTGAAAAAAGTGTGTTTGGACTTCAATCCATACAAAGATATTCCAAATGCAATTCTAGTTTGTGGGAAGTTGCGTTAACTCCCACTCTCTTTTTGGAGTGATGATTGTATGGATAAATTGGCAACGAAGTGAGGTAATGTTCGATAGGGCAGAACCAAAAGGGTCTCATTTTTCATGTGCCAAAATTTGTGTAGAGTTCGATCTAGGGAATGGTTTTCCTTCAGAGAGAAAGCTAAGTTTTGGGGGTTGGACCCATTATCAAACCCTATACTATGATAAAATCTCGTTCAAGTGTTGAATATTCCATTAATATGGCTATTTTTCTAGATTTTACAAGAAATCACAAGAAAACAAAGGTGTGGACCCACCAGTAGAACAAGAGGAGCAAAGGTAGACTCAGAAGCACAGAGGGAACAAGGGAAAATCAAATGCAATCAAGAATCAAAACAAAACGGGGCTTCACCTTCAACAAACCCTTTTATCACCTTACAAAATAAACCTGAAGTCGATTAGGAAGAGTCCATCTCTAGTCCAAAAAAGGGAACCTATGGAAATGAATCAAAAATCTTGGATCTAGAAGGAGAGTTCAAGGATGCAGAGGAGGTCCCAATTTCTTAGCACAATAGAGATCTACAACCATCATATTCAATCCAAGAAGAAACACAAAACATATCATCAACTATCAATGGAACTTTACTGAAAGCTAGAAACAACTAGGGGGGCCTTCTTCTTCAAAAATACTAACTAGTAATATGGCTCATACCTCAAGCTCGAAAAATGATGGAAGTAGCCATGAGATGGAAAGTAATAAGAAAAAAAGGGAAGACCACTTAAGAAGACAACCAAAGAAATAGAGGCAGAGTAAAATAAAAAGTTATAAAATAAACCAATAATCACTAATATTCTCAAACCAATGGGGAAAAAGGATAGGAAGGACCGAAAGAAGGTGGCTATAATCAACAAAACCCTCCCAAAAAATGATGGAGATTTTATCTTAGAAGGTAAGGTTTTTGGGAAGCCCCATAAAATCCTTATCAGTTAAGGATATGGTAAAGAAGGAAAGGACATGGATTTTATTGCTTCAAGAAACAAAGCTTGAATAATTAGGAATGATCAATGCAGCTAAATCCTTTTGGAGGGACAATGCTAGAATAATGAAGAACTCCAGGGGAGATTTAAGTGGAATGGGTATGTTTTGGTCTAGTATTCATTTCAATCTTCTTGACAACATTCGATCACAATTTTGGGTAGTGTTTCTATTGGAGAGAAATGACTTTGCAGAGAAATCCTTATTATCAATGTGTATGCTCCATTCCTCTATGGAGAAAAAGTAAAATTTTGCGATTCCCTAATCTCTCTGAAGGAGAAATTTTGGCATAAAAATTGCATAGTAGGAAGTGATTTAATAATATTCTAAAGACTTCAGAGAAAAGAGGAGGATTCCATGTGTGAGATCTATTCCAAGAGAAAATGGAAGATTTGATTAATGAATTGAATCTCATAGATATCCCACCCAAATCAAGAAAGTATACTTGGTCGAATAAAAGGAGCAAGGACAACTATATTGCATCCCGTCTAGACAAGTTTTTAATTCAAAGTCTTTGGCTCTGAAAAGGGATGGAATGCATCATGAATATCGGGCCACAAGGGGAGTCTGACCTAGATTTGACCATCGCCCAATATCACTAATAATATACCAGATGAAGGATTTAGGTTTGATTCCTTTTAGGTACAACCATGCTTGGTTAAATGAAGATCGAGTAGTAGATTTGATTAGACAATCATGGAAGACCTTGGCCATTGGATCTCCATCTTATGTATGGGAATCAAAATTAAAGGTTATAAAGCAAGCTCTGTGAAAATGGGCCAAGGAGTAGTATCAACCCCCTAATAAAAGGTGCCTTGAACTATTTGAGCAATTAGAATCTCATCAGAATCTAAGTGAAACAAGTTAATTGGAGCAATGACACATCGAAAATGAGGAGATAACAAGGAAAGTTTTCGTTATAAACAGGCATGAAGAAGAACTATGGGGGTTGAAATCACGAAGCTTATGGCTTCAAGTAGGGGATCAAAATACCCTTTTCATCCATAAACAAGTTGTTGAAATATGGCAACAAGAATATTCCATTTTAATTTTTCCTTGAATTAAATTGTGAATTAAAATCGAATTTAGTATTAACAGCTACTTGGAAATAATTAATTAATTTATTTTAAATTAATTAGTTGGAGAAATTCAAGTTAGAAGTCTTTCTGAAGTCATGCAAGAGTTATCCCTTAAATTAAGGAGATAAGATTGAGCTATATTTCAGTTGTAATTAGTTAACTCAATTTATTGAGTTAAGTCCAGTTAAATTAGTTCCAAACTATTTGAGGAACTAATAGTGAGTTAATAGTCAGTTGATGCATCAATGCACTCAACTAGTGCTACTCCAGTTAACTGAAGATTCCCTCATCAAAAACTCATGCATGTCTATTCTGAGAAAGACCTAGTTAGGATTAATGTTCAAGGACAGTGTACTATCAGTTGCATGTGTTTTCTCATGTAGAAAACTCATGCATGCAGTCAAGGATTTAATCCTTGAGGATTATGTAGTTTGGAGGAGATCATCCACTTGGTAACAGAGGAATCATCTACAAGGAACAGCGCAAGGAAATAGGAGCTTGGAGGAAAGAGAGGAAGGCTGGAGAGAAGTCAATATTTCCTGTGAGCATCTGTGAGTATTGTACTGAGAGCTGGCTAGATGTGAGAGCTAAGGCTTTGTATAATTCCTATGTATTTCCACCTTGTATGATAATACAGATAGTGGGGTTTCTAGCTGAGGCTTTCCCCAAAGTATTTTCATGTGTATTGTGTCATTGATTCTTCTTCTTCTTGTTATATTGTTCAGCTTGATCTTTAAGCTTCCGCAAGTTGATAGTAGAAGTAGGTTATAGTATTCTGCTTTGATTTATATTGCATTCTCGGGTTAACCTACACAGATTTTCTACACAAGTGAAGGCAAGAGAAATTTGCAATGGAGTCAAAGAGATAATCCCCAAAGTAAGGCAAAGGATGACCTCTTTTGAGAAAACCAAGCAAGAAGCATATCGTCATTCTAGGCCCTATATCAAGAAGACCAAGAAGTTGAGATGAAAAAATATCGGAACTTTCTCCAATGTGTTCCCACTATAGTTATAGAAACAACAAATCATCTTTTAGTCAAACCAATAGAGCAAGCAGAAGTAGCTGAAGCAATTTAGGATTTGGATCCTTAAAAAGCTCCACGGCTCGATGGATTCTCTATAGGTGTTTATAGAGATTTATAGCCTATGATTAAAAAGGATCTGATGAGAATGTTGAACGGCACAAGAAGCAAAGATAAAATTGGTGGAGGCACAAATTCTTATTTTCTCGCCTTAATCCCCAATGAGATGAATACAATCAATTTCTTGTAGTTCTGACCTATATCTCTCTGTAATGTGTCCTACAAAATCTTTAAAATGATCTAACGTCAATTCTAAAAAAAGTGTTTCTAGAAATTATTTCAGAAAATCCAGGTGTTTTTAAGACAGAAATATGTTAAAATCTTACTGACAACAGTTATTTGACCTCACTGTCATCTTTCATATTCCTATAATCTACAATCTAGATAAGTTCAGCAAATCTCAACATGCTTAAATAATGACGACTCCAACATGCTTGGATAGAAATAAATATATACGAACGCATTTTGGAGGGAAATTATATGGTTTTATGTTAGGGAAGATAGGTAAATTGTTTTATTTTGGTAAAAAAAAAATGTGATTCTTTTTTATGGTTTAAATTTAAAAAGTAAAATATATAAATCTTTATTATTATATAAATAAAAAATTTATATATTAATTTAATATTTAATTTTTTTATATATTTTTTATTTTTATTTTTATCACGGTTTATAATTTAATTGTCAATGTAATTAAAAAATTAGTAAAAATAAAGTTTTTATCTTATTATATTTTATATTTTTATTAATAATATATTTTTAAATTATTATATCACTTTTATTTAGATCTAATGAAATTGTTACTCTAATTGGAAATTGGTGAAAACGATATCTCTACTTTGTTAAAGTATAATGTGAATCATTTTTAATTAATTAAATATATTTGATATTAGGAAATGTATTTTAATTAAATATATTATTAAGCAAAATAATTATGATTATTTATATCCTTTTAATTTTTTTATTATGGATTAGTTTGTTTAAGACCATTAGTGATGCTCACTTCATAGTTAATTGTTTGTATCAAATTTTTTGATATGATATTGTGGATAGAATCTCTTAAATAACAAGTTAATTAAAAAAATTATATTTAATATATTATATGAAAGAGTGTAATTTTAATGTTAATATTTGTATTTAAAAAAAAAAAATTGAAAATAATATTATAAATATGTTATTTCTTAGAAAAATATTATGTTATATTTCTTATAAAATATTATGTTATTATGTTATTTCTTAAAAGAAAGTGATAAAATATTATGATGTCTTTGAAATGAAATTCTATAAATATATATGGTTATAATTACAAAAAATAATTGATATATATATAAAGATTTTTAATCATGGAAATTCAACTTCATTTTATTATCTAGATTCTAAATTGGTTTTGTTACAATACCATGGCTTATTAATAACATATGTTAAAAAAACTATAACTTAATTCATATAACACTTTTTCATATGATATTTTTTTTTAATTAACCAACCTAGATCCATCTAACTCTATAGATAGGTCAAATCCCTATAAATGCAAACCTTGTTTTTGTAGTGTAGAATATCATTAACTAATTTTCTTAATTATTGTCATTAATAACATTAATAATTATTATTTAATTAACTTATTAATAATTAACCATATGCTAATAATTAATCATATCTATTCTAAAATCACAAAATCTTTATTTCAAATGGCAAATGTAACACCCCCTCATATTAGGATAATTCTCAAGAATTACTTTATTTTACTTCACTTTACTATAGCTAAACTAGCATAAAGATGGGTGAAGACACGTCAGCCACAAGTCACTAGGATAGAATAAAGAGAAAAATATTTCATACCAGGAAGCAGTTAAAATAAAGAAATAGTTAGGTTGGTGGCTACCTACCCAACTTCTCTTCCAAGAAGAAAAAATATAGAAAAGGCCAATAGGGTAAAGGTACCTAAGGCAAGAGAGAGTAGGAAAAACAAAGGAAAACTTACAGAATTGATGGTTCCATGCCAGAATTCTGAATCCCTGAGTTGGTTGGCCAATGGGGTTCACTCATGGAAAATAACTCTAAGACTGGCGCTCGTTGGGAGCAGGTGGTCTAGGGAGTCAGAGGAAGCAAAGTAAATTGCTCTTGTGTATGAAATCGGCTCAGGGGGAGTGCTAGAAGTGTTCTGGTTCTCAAAGGTTGGGAGGAACGTTCAATTCCCCTATGGACTTGTGGTTGGAAACTCAGTGTATATATATATATATATATATATATATATATATATATATATATATATATATATATATATATTAAATCAATTTTTTTGTTAATTAGTAAGGATTGGTTCTCTTTCTTAATTCAAGACTATGTATTCCAGTAATTACAGGGTTTCTTGTTATGTTTGATGAAAGGAAAAGATTCCCATATGAATTCATCACTGTGAATAAATTAAGTAGATACAAGTGGAATCATAATCTATGCATTCACAAGGAAACATTATTTGCAGTCCTTTATTGCGTTGAAAATTATTATACTCGCATTGAATAGTAATAAGAGCAAATAAACAGGAATATAAACTAGAAAATCATATACTCAAAAAGTCTTTATAATCATACATTTCCTGCAGAACAATTGAACAGAGTTTCGACCCATTTAGAAAGATGAATTAGGTGTAAAATTGGCTTAGGAATTTCCTACCTAATTAACAAATTTGAATTTGTATTGCAATATAGGGAAGCCATGTTAGTTTCCATGGGCTGGCTAATGAATAACACCCTAGGAACCATCTCGAGTTCCTCCTATAGAGCCAAGAATGAGCCATAGATAACCGAGGAACTTCATGGGTAGTTTCTTTAATAAAAGAATAGTCAGGAAAATGTTGGAGACATAACCGGTGACAGAATATCAAGGATTTCATTAGTATTAGAGTATCATTATCAAAACTTACAAAATAAAACACAAATCGTATACTTTACTAGATCATTGTGTGTAATTAGTTATTGCACAAGATACACCCAACAACGATTACAAATACTAGTATAAATAAAATAAGTTAAGCCATTATAATAATCGACAACTAAGATGCTCACATCTCAAGTATTTTATTAGAAAATCAGGGAAGAGGGTTGAATCCCCACTTGGCATCAGTGAACACAACGTTGGAAAAACAAATAGCTTTAAGCCATAAATTAATACAGGCCCTCACCGTAGTGAGTTAAGTAAAGTATTTTGTTCGTAAACTATACAAAAACTTCCAAAGATTCAACCTAGAGGAGAAACCCTCAACCGGCAACAAGACCTCCTCGTCATTCTAAGAAAGGCTTAACATTACTCTTGTGGAGATTAATTTTGTAATAGAACCCAAACCTGGAAGTTGGAGCAAGTGCATTCGAAGGAACTTTGGCGAAATGGCTCCCATGAAGGGTTAAAATGCACATTGGTTTCCCTACAGCACAAGAGTAAAATGGGTAATAAACATATATAAGGAAATATTAGTAATACAGGAAAGAAACCAAGAATCATGGTGGTTACCTTGAAATAGGGATAGGAACATTACAATCCACACCGTAGATTGTTTATTGAAAAGGGAGAACAATTACCCTCAGCCTGAGGATTTTCCATTGATAGAGACATCCAAAATAGTGTTACCCTACATATGCACACAATATAAGATAATAACATTTGCAAAATAATTAAAATGAGCCCGAAGGCTATAACACTAACTAAAAATTCTGAGAACAAGATTGTACCGAGGCATTTCTAGAGGGAGAGTATAATTTTGGGCATTTTCGAGCACATTGTGGACATCGTAAGGTAATAGTTGTGGACTCTACCCAGCAAGCTAGTAAACAAAACTACAAACCAACTGGAATTGCAAAGCAGAGCGGAGAAAATTGTGAATCGAAAGACTGAGGATTTAGGTCACACAGGCGCCAAGGTTAGTTACTCTCTACTGACCTACAAACCTCCTTAGCCATTGATGGAGACCAAAAATACCACAATGGTCAATTGGGGGGTAATCCCAAAGTCATTAGATGTCATTGGTTTGTTGTTGATCCTTCAGAGGAGAGCAAGATAGGTAGCCAACATGCAGGGGAGCCTAGAATGTATGTGAAGCCTGGGTTATAGAAACCCAAGGTTAGTTGGGCGATGCGTAAATCATAGCCAACTTCGCCCCAATGCAAATAGTACTTTGAACCATGAATTTAAAACAAAACCTTATGTAATATGAGTATGTTTATTGAAACGATATATATATATATATATATATATATATTTGAAATGGTAAGTGACATCGTTATAATTCATTTATAGGTTATCGTAATATTTATAATATTAGTAGAATATTGTCAAAAGAAAAAAAAAATTATGGAGATATGTTACAGGTGGTATCAGAGCTCAAGGTTCTACACTGAGGACCTCATTGATGCAAATAAAATTATGTTGTGTGTGTTCACAAAGAGAGAGAGAGAGAGAGAGAGAGAGAGAGAGAGAGAGAGAGAGGAAGAAGGATCACTATGAGGAGAAGAGGTGGACCCGTTCTACACCATCAGCAAGACCCAACACTGAGCCTGAGTCGATACTAATGGAAGGAACTAATCCTAAGTTATGGATTCAATTAGAGAATGAATCGCATAACTGTATTGCCACAATGATGGAAACAATCTAGCAACTCCAGTCAGAGATGGAAACCCTTCAAATTGAAAATGAACATGTGGTACGTGAGAAAGAAAAAATTATGAAGAGCTTGACAAATAGACAGAATCATCGGAATTCAAAATCAAGCTCTGATAATGGTAATCAAGAAGAATCTCACAGAAGGAGACATGACACTATACCAAAAGAAATTCAAACATAGGAGTCTGAAGGGAATTAGAAAACACAAGAAAAAGAGTCTAGAGACACATCAGATAATGATGAATACAAAAAGGCAAAGAAATGGAAAATTGAATTGCAAAGTGAATTTAAGAAGATTAAACCTCTAAGTTATGATGGTGAAGCTGAGGAAGCAAAAAAATCTTGGTTAATAAATATAATCAAGTTCTTTCAAATCTATGATTATGATGAAAATTTAAAAGCCTGGCTAATTGTTTACTAGATACAAGGAAAGACCACTTTGTGGTGGGAGGAAACAAAAGTAGTGCATGTTGTTGATGAGAAATTGATTATTTGGGAAGCATTCCATAAATATTCCATGAATAAATATATAACTAGATGGTTTTATGGTGATAAAGATAAATAATTCCATGAGTTAAAGTTGAGGTAGTTGACAATGGATGAGTATGTGGCCAAGTTTACCTCCTTTCTATGATTTGTACCATTCTTACGAGAGGAGAAAGCTAAAGTGAAAAGGTTTGTTAGCAGTTTGCCAATGCATATGAAGGAACTACTTGAGTTTGATTATCCTAAAACTATGGATCACGCCATAAGAAAAGCGTGGATCTCCTATCAGGAGATGCAAAAACATGTTAATGGTAAAGGTTGGACTAATAAGAAGGGATAAAATATTGCACACAATAGTAGGAGCAAGAGAACAGTTAATTCTAGGAATATTTTAAAGGGCAACAAGGCAAAAATATGGAGAAAAATCAATAGAAATTTTGATCGCCGAATGAGACCAGACCAGTGGAACCATCTACTAAATCTTAGGGTAATCAATGACAGAAACCCCCTCTACAATGTTGGGGCTATGGGGGACCAAATTATGTTGAAAATTGTCCCTACCGTGGAAGACTTTAACCGGTTAACAGCATAAAAGAAGCCTCTATAGTAGGGGAGGTGGCCAAGACCATACCGAAAATTAATATAGCACTAGAAGATTGTCAAGCAGAATATCAACCCAGCATGATTGAAGTTTAAGGTAAGTTGTTCAAGCATATTGTTTCTTTTTTAATAGATCCTAGTGCCAGTTTAAGTTATGTGAGCCCTAAGATAATATTGCAAACTCAGAAATTTTAAAGTCCATGGCTAGTACAACTAGCGGCAGGAGCAAAAAGGCGTGTGGTGGCTAAAGTAGAAAACTTTTTAGTTGAGTTAGTAGATCAACCCATAAGAACAAATTTAAACATTCTACCTTTGGGGTCCTATGATGTTCTAATTGGAATGGATTGGTTAGAAGCGCATTGGTCTCTGGTTAACTGCAAGGAAAAAACTGTTAGTTACCTGAATGAAGCGGGTGTCAGATGTGAGATTCAGGGAGTTAAATGGCCCATACAGTTGAGGCCAATTACTACCTCCCAGTTAGAAAAATTCCTACAAAAGGGCTACCAAATATATATGCAGTCCAGGTGAGTTATGCTACATCTAAGGAGAAGATGCATGATCTAGGAAATCTACCTATAATTCAAGAATTTTCAGATGTATTCCCTCAAGAGATACCAGGGTTTCCAACCAAAAGAGGTATAGATTTCACTATTGAATTAATTCCAGGAACTGCCTCGGTATCGAGAGCTCCCTACTAGATGCGTACACTAAAGCTCACTGAATTAAAGATTCAGTTATAGGAATTGTTGGATAAAAATTGTATTCGTCCTAGTGTATCACTCTAGGGAGCCCCAGTGTTGTTCGTTAAAAATAAGGATGGCACCCCAAGGTTGTGCATTGATTATCGATAGTTAAACAAATTTACTATCAAAAAAAAGTATCCACTACCCAGGATTGACGATCTGTTTGACCAAGTAAAGGGCACCAAGGTATTCTCAAAAATTGATCTATGATCAAGATACAATCATATTAGAATAAAAGAGGAAGATATATGTAAGACTGCATTCAACACTCATTATGGACATTAACAATTTTTAATCCTACTCTTCAGACTAATTAATGCCTCAACTAGGCTCATGAGTCTTATGAATGGGATCTTCCACCCGTATCTTGACAAATATGTATTAATATTTATCGATGACATTTTGATTTATTCTAAAACCCTGGAGGAGCATCATAAGAGCTTATAAATTGTGTTACAGACCTTAAGGGAACACCAACTCTATGCAAAATACAACAAGTGTGAATTCTACAAGGAACAAATACAGTATCTGGGACATATTATCACACAAGAGGGTGTAGCAGTAGATCCAGAGAAAATCAAATCGATCATGGAATGGTTTGCCCCTAAGAAAGTGGAAGATATTCTTTCTTTTCTGGGATTGGCTGGATACTACCGTCCCATTATTGAAGGATTTTCTAAAGTGGCTTACCCCTTGACTTCTTTATAGAGAAAGGGGAAGGTGTTCAAGTGGTCTACGGAATGTTAGCAAATTTTTTATAAGTTGAGGAATTTTCTTACCACTACACCCATTTTAAGGATAACATATATGAATAAAGAATTATTGGTTTGTACAGACACATGCAAAACTTGGAATTGGGGGCTATTGATGCTGGAGGGTCGAGTGGTGGCATATGAATCAAGAAAACTAAAGGAGCATGAATAATGCTACTCCACCTATGATTTATAGCTTACAGCAATAATTCATGCTTTAAAGATTTGGCGGCATTATCTTCTAGGGATGAAATTTATCCTTATGACAAATCATAGTAGCCTAACTAGTTTCTTTCATCAAAAAAATTTGAACACCTGTCAGGCAAGATGGACTACATTTTTAAGCAAATTTAACTTTGACATCAAGCATATGAAGGAAAAGGAGAATCGATTGGCCGATGCTTTAAGTCAAATATTGAACTGTATTTATGAGATTTGTGTTAGTAAAATAAATTTTGACTTTTACACATCAAAATAAAGAAGCTGCTCTAAAAGATCCTGAATATCATTTATTATGGCAGCAAGCGAAACAGGAATACAACTCAGAAAGAAGTTTGGGCTATAATGTTGACAATGAGGGTATACTGGTATATAGGAATCACATATATGTACCCAACCAACAAGCTGTTAAAATATTTATTCTAGATGAATACCACAGAAACCCATATACCTCACACCCAGGGTACCAAAAATTAATTGCAGCATTAAGGAAAGACTATTTTCGGCAGGGCTTGAAGTCAAAGACAACCCAGTACTTAGCACAATTCTTAGAATGCCAGCAAGTGAAGACAAAGCATTAACACCCCGCAGGCTTACTTCACCCTCTGCCTATTCCAGAGTGGAAATGGGAGTTTGTAACATTAGATTTTATCACTAGGCTGCCAAAGTCAAGAAGACATAATGACTCCATAATGGTAGTAGTGGATAAATTAAGCAAGGTTGCACATTTTATACCCATACAATCAACTTATAAGGTTGTACAAATTTTTGACATCTTTATGAGAGAAATTTTCAAGTTACATGGGATACCTAAAATGGTAATCTCAGACAGAGACGTAAAGTTTACTTTCACCTTCTAGAAGGCCTTGTTTACTGGTGTGGGTACCCAAATACAATTTAGTACCACTTATCACCCACAAAATAGATGGGAAAACCGAAAGAGTCAATCAGGTGTTAGAAGATATGCTTAAGATGTATGTGATGTAGCAACCCAAAAAATGGGAGGAATATTTACACTTGGTGGAATTTTCATATAACAATAGTTATCATGCATCGTTAAAAATGAGCCCATTTGAGGTATTATATGGAAGAAAATGTAGAATACCTGGAAATTGGAATAACCTAGAGGATAAGTTGATGTTAGGACCAGAGATGCTTAAAGAGATGGAAGCTACAGTGAAAAAGGTTCGGTACAACTTAAAGGCAGCCTAGGATCAACAAAAAAACTATGTTGACCAACAGAGAACCTATTGAGAATATCAAGTAGCAGAACATGTTTATGTGAGGGTAAAACCCAAGAAGAGTACTTTAAGATGGAGCGGATGCTCCAAGTTGGCCCCTCAATTTTGTGGTTCATTCAAGATCATTGCTAGAAAGTTACAGTGGCTTATCAGTTAACCCTACCTAGTCATATACGTGTGCACAATGTGTTTCATGTTTCTTTGTTAAAGAAATATATACAAGACCCTAGACACATCATTCATTGGAAGGATGTATAGGTAGAGGAAATAGATTGTTTTTATTAAAAAAAAATTGTTTAAAACATATTGTTGAGAAATAACAATAATAATGGTTGGTGGCATGTTGAACTGGATAGGGAATTCTTGGTCGAGCCCTTGTGTATTCTCGATCAGAGAGAAACAGCATTGCGGAAATGAGTTATCCGCTAGGTTAAAGTGTAATGGTAGCACTTTAGTCTGTAAGAGGTTACCTAGGAGGATGAACAAATCATGCGAGAAGCATATTTGAGCCTGTTCTGGAGGCAATAAAACACCAGGTACGATGTTTCCCATGAGGGGGGGGGGAGATGTACCACCCCACTGGTAGTACGATAATTCTCAAGAATTACTTTATTTTACTTCACTTTACTGCAACTAAACTGACATAAATACTTGACTTAATTTAATAATGTGTTGTCAATATAAAATTAATTATAACACTTTGCTGAAGAGAAATCAGCCACAAGTCATGGGGATAGAATAAAGAGAAAAAGATTTCATACCAAGAATTAGTTAAAATAAATAAATAATTGGGTTGGCGGTTACCTTCCCAACTTCTCTTCTAGGAATAAAAACTCTGGAAAAGGCCACTAGGGTAGAGGTACATGAGGCAAGAGAGAATGGGAAAAACAAAGGAAAACTTAGAGAAGTGTTGGTTCGGTGCCAGAATTCTGAATCCTTGATCTGGTTGGCCAGTGGGATTCACTGAAGGAAAAGAACCCTAAGGCTAAAGATGGTTGGGACCAAGCGGTCTAGGGAGTTAGAAGAAGTAAAGTAAATTTCTCCTATGTATAAAATTGGCTCAAAGGGAGTGCTAGAAGTGTTCTAGTTCTCAAAGGCTAGGAGGAACATTTGATTCCCCTATGGGCTTGTGGTTGGCAACTCAGTAAAGTATATATATATATATATATATATATATATATATATAATGAATTGTTTTGTTAATTAGTAAGGACTAGTTCTCTTTCTTAATTCAAGACTATGTATTCTAGTAATTACATTATTTCTTGTTTTTGTTTGATGAAAGGAAAAGATTCCCACATGAATTCCTCATTGTGAATAAATTAATCAAATACAAGGGGAATCATAATTTGTGCGTTCAGAAGGAAACATTATTTGTAGTCTTTTATTATGTTGAAAATTACTATACTAGCATTGAATAGTAATAAGAGAAAGTAAACAAGAATATAAACTAGAAAAGCATATACTTGAAAATTCTTTATGACATACATTCCTTGCAGAACAATTTGAACAGAGTTTTGACCCATTTAGAAAGACGAATTAGCTATAAAATTGGTTTAGGAATTTCCTACTTAATTAACAAATTTGAATTTGTATTGCAATAAAGGGCAGTCAAGTTAGTTTCCCTGGCAAGCTAACAAATAGCACCCTGTGAACAGTCTCGAGTTCCTCCTGTAGAGCCAAGAATGAGCCATAGATAACCAAGGCATTTCATGGGTAGTTTCTTTAATAAAAGAATAGTCAATAAAACTAAAAGAAAATGTTGGAGACATAATCAGCGATAAAAAAGAAAGGAATTTGCATTTCATTAGTATTAGAGTATCATTATCAAAACTTACAGAAGCAAACACAAATCATATACTTCACTAAATAGTTGTGTGAATCAATCATTGCAGAGGATACACCCAACAACGGTTGCAAATACCAATATAAAGAAAATACTTTAATCCATTATAACAATCAACAACCGAGATGCTCACATCTCAAGTCTTTTATCAAAAAATCAGGGAGGAGGGTTGAAACTCCACTCGGCATTAGTGAACAGAACACTGGAAAAACAAATACCTTTAATCCATAAATTAACATAGACCCTCATGGTACCGAGATAAGTAAAAGTATTTTTTTGTAAACTATACAAAAACTTCCAGAGATTCAACCTAGAGGTGAAACCCTCAACTTGTAGCAAGACTTTCTCGTCGTGCTAAGAAAGGCTTAACATTACTCTTCTAGAGATTAATTTTGTAATAGAACCCAAACCTGGAAGCTAGAGAAAACGCATTCGAAGGAGCTTCAACGAAATGGCTCCCATGAAGGGTTGAAATGTGCACAGGGTTCCTGGAGCATGAGAGTGGAATGGGTAATAAACATTATATAAGGAACTAGCAGTAATACAGGAAAGAAACCAAGAATTGTGATAGTTACCTTGAAATAGGGAGAGGAACATTGCAAGCCACGTTGTACATTGTTTACTGAAAAGATAAAATGGGTACCCTGATTCTGAGGGATTTTCGTTGACAGAGACCTCCAAAATAGTGTTGCCCTACATATGCACATAATATAAGTTAATAACATTTGTAGAAGAATTATACTAAGCTTGAAGGTTGTAACGCTAACTAATAATTTTGAGAACACGATTGTATCGAGGCATTTCTAGAGGGAGAGTATGAGTCTAGGCATTTCCGAGCATGTTGTGGACATCAGAAGGTAACAGTAGTGGAATCTACTCAGCAAGCTAGCAGACAAATCCAAAAACCAGCCGGAGTTGCAGAGCAGGGCGGAGAAAACTGCAAATCGACATAATGAGGATTTGGGTCGCAAAAGCGCCAAGGGTAGTTACTCTCTACTAACCTACAAACCTCCTCAGTCGTCGATGAAGACCTCAATTGTCGATGGAGACCCAAAACACCACAGTTGTCAATCAGAGGGTAATCCCAAAGTCATCGGATGTTGTTCGTTTGTTGTTGATCCTTCGAAAGAGAGCAAGCCAAGTATCCAGCATGCAGGGGAGCCTAGAATGTACGCAGAGCTTGGGTTACAGAAACCCAAGGTTGGTTGGGCGAGGGGTAAATCATAGCCAACTTTGTCCCAATGCAAATAGTAGTTCGAACTGTGACTTTAAAACAAAACCTTTTGTAATATGAGCATGTTTATTGAAATGATAAGTGAGATATATATATTTGAAATGGTAAGTGACATCATTATAATTCATTGTTAGATTATCGTAATATTTATAATATTAGTAGAAAATTTGTCAAAAGATTTTTTATTTTTTTATGGAAATATGTTATAGCAAATAATTTATTTTTAATTTTTAATTTTAAAAGTACATGTCAACTCCACATTGAGCACTTATAAAATCACACATCACCCTATGCTAGCACGGAAAGAATTTTATACTAGATTATAGAATATTAAGTACAAATAAATTTAATTAAAAAAATAAAACATAACTACTTTGAAAATAATTTTTTGTATATATTACTAAAAATATTTTAGAATATTATATAAAAATTAAATCCTTATGATAATAAATTAAAATTCTAAAAATTATATTCTAAAATAAAAATATAATTATATTATATTAAATGATTAACCTATTAATATCATTGTACAACCTCACTATTAATTTTATAATTTTAATAATAATTGCAGGTTACAAAGATTAACCAACAGCTAAGCCTCTTTGTCTTTTTCTCCAACATGAACTTGTGCCCTGCAAATCTCAACGTTTTTATGTCGACTCTCATAACTAAATTATTTTCATGACAACCTACAAACTTCAAACTGACAGATATGCATTAGCATAATGATAAACCTCTTTGTCTTTTTCTCCAACATGAACTTGTGCCCTGCAAACCTCAATGTTTTTATGTTGACCCTCATAATTAAATAAATTATTTTTATGACAACACATCTAAAAACTTCAGATGACAAGGGAAAAAAAATCTTGTGAAGTTAAATTTAACACTATACCAACAGTTCGATTTTGGCAACGTTCAACTACCTCAATTTTGCTAAGATTGAGAAATTGAAAGTTACATCTATCAATTTAATATATAATCATTATAGATCTATCTTAATTATGAATTTAGCAGATATTAAGAAATTAATTTCTTTTAAAATTTATCTTGGCACTTGCGCCTAGTTGTTAAGAAGAGATCCAGGAGGATCTTGTCAGATTAGTTACACAGGTTCAGTTTTGTCGTCAGCATTTAGTGTCTGGTGTCTTCAGCTTCGATAATAATGTTTATGGTTTAGGTTGTCCAGTGATGTCAATGGTTTTCATGGTGTTTGAAGGATAGGGTTTTGTACCTGGTTGTCGAAACGTGTTTGTCGTCAGTTCCGTCGAGGTTTTTGTTGTCGACACGTCTTCATTGTCAGTTGTGCCAGGGTTTGGGTTTCCAAAAATGATCCATGGTTTTCATCATATGGGTCTAATGTCACATTGTGACAAATGATTGTAAAAAGGGTTGTTTTAAGAACAAAGTGATGTAAAGTCCTAATGACTAAAACCTAGCCCTAAAAAACTATGGTAAAAAAACATGTGATTCAAGACCTAACACCTAAAACCATAAACTAAAAAAACCATGTATTAAAAAACGCATTAAAAGCCATAACCCTAAGTCCGAAACCTCTCGAGCCAATTACAAAACCATAAAAACATTACAAATAATATATAAAATAGTCATAAACCATATTTCAGTAGCTAACCGTAGAGTTAACCGCATCGGGAAATGCGTGCTATGTGAACAAGGTTCACTAGGCGGAGGTTACATGAAACAGTTCCCGCAACAGTTAGCCATGTCGGAACTGCATGCCATGTGAGCAGGCAGACAGGTAGAGTTCATAGCGGCTAGCAGATAACCGTCAGGCGAAGTTCACAGTGGATGGTTGCAGTTAACCATAGCGGGAAGGTTTGACATGTGAACAGGAGGTTCACCTCACCGTCAACTAACCATCGTAGTTATCGCGTCGTTACCGCAACCGCCAAGGAGAGCATTGTTCACATTGCACCATAAATGCCAGCTAGCCGGAACCATCGGGGATTATCCGCCGGGTGTCAGCCTACAGTTAGACTGTGGTTGGTCACATGTTGACAGTCACCTATTCCACCCGGTCAGCAAACCACCTATAGTTCGCTTATCCAAAGTTCAAATTTGGGTTTTTAGTTGAGTTTTGACCTATTTTAATTCAACTACTATGGAACCTAACCCTAAGGTGTCAAACAATGACTAGACCGAGGCATATGAACCCCTTTTGCTAGCTCATTCACTCCTAAACTTGGCATGAATGAGTTCAAATGCATTTGTAGGGTTATAAATGTAGTTTTTCTCATTGAAGATGAGGAGGAGAAGTTTTGAGTTTTAGAGTGCAGATTCTGGAGGATATAGGTGATTTTGTTTTCAATGTAACAAGGGCATATGGAGTCAGAATTGGAAACTAAGACAGGCGTTGGAAAGCTAATTCAGAGAGATTTCTTGTGAAAGTGACCAGAAGTTCCTGTGTGCACAATCAGTCTGGTCAATTTTCTATGTAATCGACCTCCTCAGATTCAATCCTAATAAAGTGGTTGCCCATCTTGAAAGCGGACCCAGAGATGTAGTCCATCAGGGACGAACTCCGTAATCAATCTTGATGTCTGGTATCACTGTGTTTTTGTTGTTTTCACTTCTATTTTACATCTTTCTTATGTTTCTCATCTATCGTAAAGTATTTCTTCTCAAGTAGTTCTCACAGTTTAAGCACTTTAAGTTAACATTCAGTTCACTGTTTGCATAATCAATTCTATTTCAATTTAACATATGATCATTTCAGATCATATAATTTGGTATTAGAGCAGGTTGCGTTTTTAGAATTTTTCAGTGAATGTTAACAAGGTCAAAGTCGCAACGTGGAGAAGGAATCCTCGAGGTGATTGATCCAGAGATTGGAAAGCGAAGAGTCGCTCATAATTCAACCATGACAAGATCTGATGTAGGTGAAAATCCAGAAACTAAGATGAGCGATGAATACTTTCAACAAGCATTCTTGAGTATGCAGTAGATGATGGGAGAACTATACGAGGATAAGAAGGCAAGAGATGCAGCTTCTTCTTCAAAGACATCAAAGAAGGACAAAGGTAAAGGCAAGGATGATAAACCTCCTTCACCTCCATCATCTCCATCATCATCTTCTTCTTCTTCTTCCAGTTTAGAATCTGAAACAGAAAAGAAGCCTAAGAAAACATCTCTTTTGAAACTTGATGTAAAATTTGAGTTACCTATTTATGATGACGAAATGAATCCTGAAAATCTAGATAACTGGATTAAATAGTTAGAAGTTTATATTCGTATTTAGAACATTTCTGACAATAAAACAAATATTCAATTAGCTACACTTAGAATGGGGGGGCAGCTTTAATCTAGTGGGAAATTAAAACTCAAATAGATGTAAAGTGGAAAGGAAAAGTCATCTCTTCATGATCTAAGTTTTTAAAAGATCTTAGGAAACAATTCTATCCTTTAGGATACATGCAGCAAGCTATTATTGATTGGAAACACTAGAGGCCAGGTAAAGAGCAGAGTGTTCAGGAGTTTACTCAGGAGTGCAGAAAGAAATCATTGGTGCTTGGTATTTCATTGGATACACGTGAAACTTTGTTGAAATACATTGGAAGTTTGCATTCATATTTGCAGCATACATTATTGATGTTTAATCCTGATGATTTTGATGAAGTGTTTGTTCAAGCCATACATATTGAATCAGGTGGCAAACCATTCAAGTTTTCACCACAATCATCCAAAGATTTGGAAATCAAGGACTCCAATGACAGTAAAGGGAAGAAAAATTCGAAGAGAAAGAAATCAACGATAGCTCAGAAGAAAAGACCTACTTGTTCCCATTTCCAAATAATCGGTCATGATGAATCTAAGTGTTGGAAACTTCATCCTGAACTTAAGCCCAAAAAGTTCCTTAAAGAGAAGGATGAAAAGAAAGTAATTGCAGTAGTCCAGCAAGATCTAAGTTCCGATTCAGGTGATGAAAGGAGGATAACTTCCATAGTTTTGATAGGTAAAACTTCTGACACTGGTTCATGTTCGAATACTATTGTATCTTCATCAAACATAAATCCTTCAAATGAGGATAAAAGAGTTGAACTATTTAACATAAGGATAACCTTTAAGAACACAAAGATAGATACAATGTTTGACAGTGGATCACAGGCAAATTTAATATCTGAATATTTAGTTAAGAACTTGGTTTGGAGACATAGAATCATCCAAGACCTTACCCATTAGAATGGCTAAATAAATCAACTCAGATAAAAGTCACAAAACAGTGTCGATTAAGATTCTCCATTATAGCTAATTACATTGATGAAGTGGAATTAGATTTGGTTCCAGTAGACATATGTGGAGTTGTCTTAGGAAGTCCTTATCTTAATGATCATGATGCAATATTTTATAGGAGGGAGAATAAATATCACCTTAAGAAAGATCCGGTTGAATTCATTTCCAAGGCACATCAAAGTAAAAATCACTTGAATTTAGTTATCTCTAATCAGATGAAGCAATTAATAAGTTCAAATAATAGATTTATAATCATGTGTGTAAAGGAACAACATAAGAATCAACATGATGTTTGTTCAAGTTATGAGTCTCAGCTTAAAGATGGTTTGATCAAAGGGGTAGAAAATTTTCCAGTTCTATTTAAAGAACCCAAACATCTTACTCATAAGCAGGGAATACAACATGAGTTACAATTAATGCCCAAAGCTCTTCTTACTAATGTCAAGATGAATCAATTCAGTCCAAGTTTGGAAGTTATCAGTTACAAGGATGCAAGTTAGTGTTGGGGAAAGTCAGTGTTAAATTTCTCTTGTATTGTGTCACCATTTCATGTTTCAAACAATTTGGAAGCCTCTTTTCAAGTGGAGAGGAAGCCCATTTGTTTTCATATCAAAGCCTTTTCTAAAGCAGTGTCAAAGCATCCAATACATATAAGGGAAACTTATGCATCAAGGGAAAGTGTTAATAAATAGAAATATCATTTAATAAATGAAGAAACGGAAATTCAAATAAACCATCCAACAGTTCAATACTTTCAAAATCAAACTAAGTTGCAGCACTTTTTATATTATAGTTCGATGGGTTTATTACAGCAAGTTCACTTAGTAATCAGGAATCAGGAAAGTATATCAAGTCAAATAACTGGTATGATTTCAAGAATGTCTTTGATTGTCTCTGTCATTCTGCAATATAGATTGTTAATACATGTCAATAGTATTGAACAATATCCTGTAGACACTGTTTTCAAAGATGTTTATGAATCACTAATTCATGGTATTTCGTGGAAAGAAGTCAATTGCCATGTTCATGAAAGGTTGTTTGATCATCTTCGCAAGTTGTGCATACTGCAAATGGCAGGAACAGGTCACCGATTCAAAATGTGCTATGATCTGCTTCATCAGGGTCATCACTTTCAAGTGATTGATCGAATGTATTGGTACATCTTCCAGACAAGGTGGAGAGTGAGGGAGCTCTATCCTCATTTACTATCTGTTTAAGTCAAACTTTTGTGGTCCAAAAGCTTTCAACTGGAGAGGATTGATGCAGGAGGATCTTGTCAGATCAGTTACATAGGTTCAATTTTGTCATCAACATTCAGTGTCCAGTGTCTCTTGCTTTGATAGTAATGTTTATGGTTTAGGTTGTCTGGTGATGTAAATGGTTTTCATGGTGTTAGAAGGATAGGGTTTTATACCTGGTTGTCGAAACATGTTTGTCATCAGTTCCGCTGGGGTTTTGGTTGTCGACACGCCTTCATCGTCAATTCTGCCAGGGTTTAGGTTTCCAAAAATGATCCATGGTTTTCATCATATGGGTTTAATGTCACATTGTGACACATGATTGTAAAAAGGGTTTTTTTAAGAACAAAGTGATGTAAAGTCCTAATGACTAAAACCTAGCCCTAAAAAGCTATGGTAAAAAAGCATGTGATTCAAGACCTAACACCTAAAACCCTAAACTAAAAAACCATGTATTAAAAAATGCATTATAAGCGATAATCCTAAGTCCTAAACCTCTCGGGCCAATTACAAAACCATAAAAACATTACAAATAATATATAAAATAGTCATAAACCATATATAAGTCCCTAACCATAGAGTTAACCGCGTGGGGAACCACGTTCTATGTGAACAAGATTCACCGGGCGGAGGTTACATGAAATAGTTTGGCAGTAGTTAGCCGCGTCGGAGCCACGTGCCATGTGAGCAGGAAGATAGGCAAAGTTCATAATGGCTAGCAGAAAACCATCGAGCGAAGTTCACAGTGGATGGTTGCAGTTGACGGTAGCGGGAAGGTTTGACATGTGAATAGAAGGTTCACCGCACCGTCAATTAACCATCGCAGTTACCGCGCCGTTTCCGCAACCACCGAGGAGAGCCTTGTTCACATTGCACCATAACCATCAGCTAGCCGGAACCATCGAGGATTAGCAGTCGGGTGTCAGCCTGCGGTTAGACTACGGCTAGTCACATGTTTACAGTCACCTATTACACCCAGCCAACAAACCGCCTGTAGTTTGCGCTTATCCAAAGTTCAAATTTGGGTTTTTAGTTGAGTTTTGACCTATTTTAATTCAACTACCATGGAACCTAACCCTAAGGTGTCAAACAATGACTAGACCAAGGCATATGAACCCCTTTTGCTAGCTCATTCACTCCTAAACTTGACATGAAGGAGTTCGAATGCATTTGCAGGGTTATAAAGGTAGTTTTTCTCATTGAAGATGAGGAGGAGTGGTTTTGAGTTTTAGAGTGTAGATTCTAGAGGATATAGGCGATTTTGTTTTTAGTGTAACAAGGGCATTGGGAGTCAGAATTGGAAACCGAGATAGGTGTTGGAAAAATAATTCAAAGATCTTTCTTGTGACAGTGACCAGAAGTGCCTTTGTTCACGATCAGTCTGGTAAATTTTTTGTGTAATCGACCTCCTCGGATTCAATCCTAATAAAGGAGTCGGCCATCTTGAAATCAGACTTGGAGATGTAGTCCATCAGGGACGAACTCCATGATCAATCTTGATGTCTGATATTGTTTTGTTTTTACTGTTTTTCACTTCTGTTTTACATCTTGTTTATGTTTCTCATCTGTCGTAAAGTCTTTCTTCTCAAGCAGTTCTCACGGTTTAAGCACTTTAAGTTAACATTCAATTCATTATTGGCATAATCAATTCTATTTCAGTTTAACATATGATCATTTCAGATCATATGTTACCCACACACAATGTATAATTTTTCATTACTTAAATTGCATTGTTAAATGTATAAATGGACTGAACAACTGAAAAAAAATTCTTTAGCACTTGGATTGAGTACATTGTACCTCTTAAATTTGCAATTCCATCACATTTTTACTAGATTTGAAACAAAATTGACAAAAATATATATTAAAAAAAACCAAAACTATAATTTTTTTCAATTTCTTTATATGATATGTATAATTTTTTCTAACAGGAATATGTTATTTATTAATTATATTGTTTAGATTAAAACAATTTTTTTCTTTTTTATTAATATCGGTTTTAAATACATTTAAAAATTACTTAACCGTATCTATTGAAATATTTTATTTATTAATCACGTTGTGAATGTTTTTATTAATAATATTTTTTAAATGTCATATATTACTTTCATATTAAGAATTAAATGAATTACATTTTTGTCCTATTAAAAAGCAATTGATTTTTTTTTACTTTCAATTACTTTTATTTTAACATTGAAATATTTTATTAGGATAGAAAATTATATATATATATATATATATATATATATATATATATAGTTGATATTCAAATAAATTAATTAATATTGATATTGAAATAGTTTATTTAAATCTCATACTAAAATAATTTTAGAAAGTACAAGAATTATGCAACTTCCTTGCACTCAAAAGTGAAAATATAAAATTTCTATTTTATTTTTAATTAGTTTATCTCTTTATAAAATTATATTTACCATATTTTATAATACTTTCAATTAAAACTAACCAAACATGTATATTCATTTTGTTTTTTTCTAATTATAGTTAACATTTTATTATTTAAAGAATATTTTATTTATATTTAGAGTAGTCTAAGTAGCTAACAACTATAAAATTTTAGGTGCCCGATTTTTTTAGGGTATCTATTTTTACATTCAAAATTCAAATTAAGACACTTTTAAATCAAGATTTTGCAAAATAAAAAATCACTAATTACAATAAAAAATTTACCTTTAAAATAAATTGTAAACACCACTTTTTTATTTTAATATAAATACAAATCAACTTTAAATTAACCAATAATAAAATTATTGCCATCCTAATAACCTCACACATCACTCTCATACTATACTATAAAATAACCTTTCAAACAATTAACGTTAACTTGAGGTCGACATAATAGCCTCACATACTATACTATAGAATGAACCTTTCAAGCAATTAACATAATGGACTCTGCATGAAAATTTGATTATTCCCTTGCAGCACTGATTTAACATATAAATTATTCAATTCTATAGTGTGTACAATCTTCTTATGCATGAAAGACTCCAACGAGTCAAATCGATGAAACTATGATGTAATGAAACTTAAGTCGTATTTGATTGAATTGTTGCAACTAACCCTTGTTCTTTCAAATTGCAACACAACGCATATACAGTGTTCTTCAAAGTTATTTATTCTCATTGCTCCATGTAAAATAATATGTTCACAATAATGTAAGGAATGTCATATATAGTAAGATAAATGCCATGGCATGTCTAGTGATTTATATATGTTGCTGCAGGTCAAATAATATATTTACAGCAATGCAATAAATTTCATATGGTGAGATAATGTATTCTTTTCCAACGAAAAAATCATATTTTCAACTGCATATACAATAATAAATTTTAAAATATCTTACTGCTAAATTCTATATTTCCAAATTTCCAAGGTAAAATCAATTTGTCTCTTTGTCTCTTCACAGAAACCAGCTGTACTCAAAATTATATTTCCAATTTTATATGAGAAGATAAAATCAATGTGTCTATTCATATAAACTAACTTTCCTCCAAAGGCAAAAACCGACCACGGAGAAATTAGGTCATACAACCCAATCAAATTGTTTCACATACTCAATCATTACAAATATTGACTTCCCTCTAATTCTAAGTTTGTGTCCTCGTGATCCAATCCTTGTATTGAAATAAAATTCCATAACCAATCATCAATAATTTGAAATACTGACTCGTGAGTATTGAATGTGTTTTCTTTCGAGCTAATTTAAATCAGTGCAGCATGGTTTATGACTCCTTTTTGGTAGCAGCATTTCCGTTAAATGAGGAGAAAATTTTGGATCACCTAAATATTTTATTGGAAGAAAGTAATTCCATTATGATTATTGAGTCACACACGTTCAAAATTCATTAAAATTGATGATTGAAAAGTGAAATTTTTTATTTTTTATTTTTTTTTTTATTTTTTCTATTTTTTTTTATAATTTTGTTTGAAATAAAGTTTATTTTAAATAGATGGAGAATTTATTATAATTCAGTTGTTAAATTAATAGTAAGAACAATTAGTATGGAAATCACAACTATTCAAAGAAAATCACTGATAATCCATGAAGTGACAAGTTTTCACTAACAATGATGACAAGTTTTCACTCTTGCTAAATGTCTTTAGACTTGGATTTAAACCTATTTCTTTATTTTCTTATATCCAAAAAAAATACCCTTTACCACAAAACCAAATAAACACTACAATATATTTTTACATATGAAATACGGTTTTATATGTAAAAATATTATGAATCTTATTTTCCCTTTTCATATTAATGTCAACTGAATTAATAAATTAAAATAAGATCTGTATTTCTTTATGTAAGATATTATAAATTCAAATTTATGAGAAAGTAAAACACATATACTTTATAAATTTTAAAATTAAATTGTTGCACCAAAAAAAATCATACACCAACTTGCTATTGACCATGAAACTTACAGATGCTACACCGTTTTTCTCTCCGCAGAGTGAGTAAGATCCAATGATGGTTAGAGCTCAGGAGAGTTTGAATAGAAAATGAGCGAATGATGAACCATGAACCACACCACACTCCATGCAATATAAATATATCAAATAGAAGGCGTATGGCTCAAGCAAATTATCAAAACTACTACTATGTAAGTTACACTCTTCATACTCGACTATTTTTGTATATTTGGCTGCGGAAATATCCAACAATATCATCTCTATCTCTTTTGTCCCAGTGGACAACTGCAAGATGTCCATGATTATGATAAGTTGCAGATTTTACAACTTATCAAAAACTTTTTGGGTTTGTAATGAATTTTTTTCCTTTCATGAATTTGGAAAACAGAAAACAAAGTTGATGTGTGTTTTTGCATTTTGGTCTTTTGGCTAGTTGTTTAATTACTGTTTATATCGGTGATGACACCTCTTTAATGGCGAAACTTGCAGGCAAATCTGGTATTGTTCATGCCCCTAGTTTATCTTCCAGAGTTGCACCTTTCAAAATTAATATAAAGCTCTAATTGACTATGAATTGTATTATCTCATGTTCAGTTAAGGTCGGATACGGGCAATTAAGTTTTCAAAGGGCATAGATGGTTTTTTTTTTCCAATTTGATAAAATTGTAACCTTTCTTTCTTCTTCCCAATACAATTTTCTGTGTGTATAAGAATGCTAATGGGATGGATGGTTTTGTTGGTGATTTTAATATCCTTTTGGTTGCCGAGGCTTGCAAACTCTGCACCTAATGTGTCCACTTACACAGGGTTGTGAAGTGTATTTTGCAATAGTTATGAAAAATAGTCTCATGGTAAAGTGCAGTCACAAATTTTTATTCTTTTGAAAACCATTCACAGTATAACAATTACTCTCTTTTTTTTTTGAAAATTTGTAATCTTTTTTACTCAAAGAAGAAAATGAAAAGAGCATTTAGGGTGAATGTAAGAAACTACTTTCCAGATCATTTTAATGGAACGTGTGAATGTAAGAAATTACTTTCCAAATCATTTTAATGGAACATGTGTTTGTTGGAAAATTTAGAAACACTCATTTGTCTATAGTTGAATTACTTTGGCTATTCACACATGCTTCACACTCTTTCATGTTGTACTAATATGTGTTTTTTTATGTAAAACCATTAACCATATAGTTTTTTGAGACTTAAATAAAATTGGGGAAATAAGTGCTTAAGTTGTAAATGAACTTTCTTTTGCTCAAGTGCCATTGTTAGGGAAGGAAAATACTTGGGCCTTAGGCCTTAAATGTAGCTTTTGGGGCTTGATCTCCATGAAAAATACCTAGAAACCACAACACATGCTCCTTTAGGGTATCTTTGACATCAAAGTTGGATATGGATGTCATTACAAGGTTTTGTGCACCTAGGATGGGCCATGGGTCTTTAACCATGGCTAACAAAGTAGAACAAGTAATTCAAAATACTATTGGATCTTCTTCAACTTAAAAACCTTGAACATGTTCTTAACACAACATAAGTCCTTTGAAGTGGTTCTTTTTGGCCTTTGAGTGGGATATAGGCACCATTAATAGGTTTTGTGCACCAAAAATGCGTGTTAAGGCATAAACATCATCAAGATTGGGAAATGACCTTAATCCCTAATTGAAATTTCTTAAGCTCAAGAACCATGAAGAACACCTAAAAGCAATTACATGAGCCCTTTGAAGGGAGTATTTAGCATCTAAATTGAATATGGGTGTCATTAGCAGGTTTTGATTAGCATGGGTTGTTCTTGTGATCATATTGGTTCTCATGATCTAGGTTGTACAAGGAATGAAAGGAGAGGAAGGAAAGAAAATGAAACAAAGAGAGAAATACAATAGAGAGCACAGTGATATAGTGAAAACTAAACTTTTATTAATAAATAAAATAGAAGAATATTGTAGAACACAAAGTGGCTAGAATGGTGGTAGCTATCTCTAAAGAGAGAGATGGCAGCTACTTACATTTGCAAAAGATATCATAAGAGGCAGAAAGAATGACATTTTAACATAAAGAAAAACCCTAGAAGATGAAAAGCCTAAAGGTTTGTGTGCCCTAAGGGGATTAGTTAGTACATCAACTCCTTGAGGGCACTATTTTGTGTACAATCTCTATTTGGGGCAAAAAGTGGCTCATTGGAAAGTACTATTCAATGATTACAATTTTCAACCAAGGGTCAGGACATGCCATCACAATGCATAGTGCCCCCCGGAATTCCCAAAAAAGATGGTTTAGAGCCTCAAAACAACCCTAGAAGTTTGGGACCCAAAAAAACCATAGAAAAAATTCCAAGAAGATAGAGAAGCATTGAGTTAATTGAGGATGTTGGTGGCCATCAATATCCACCTAGATCATTCATTCTCCTTTAGAAAGAAATGATCTTTATGTGAAAAGTCCCTTCAGATGGGGAAACTTCTATTGAATTTGACTAATGTTAAGCCACTAGCCTTGGTGAAGAAGCTATCTTACTTTAACAACATAGTAGAGTTGTTTGTGCTACTAGCAGGTATATATTGACTTGGTTTCCATGATCTAATCCACTGTAGCATGTCCAGTGAATTAGGATTGAGTTAAGTGGTGGCCATTTGCTCATATCCATCAAAGGTGTCCAACACAATTGGAAAATATGGTCAAAATAGCTCCACATTTAATAATAGGCGCAAGCCAAGGAAAGGAGAAATACTTAAAAGCATTTTGATCCACAACATTTGTGATTGTGTAAGGCCCATATTGGAGTGGTATGAGATTCTTATGGGGGTTTGTGCGAAACTCTTTCTATAAATGCAACCAGACCTTATCACCAACCTAAATCTGTGTGGAACCCTGTGCTTGATCCGTAAATTGTTGTGGATATTCCAATGGATAGTTTCTCATAGAAAATGTGATAAAGACTTACTAAAATACAAAAAATATATACTATGAGGGTTAATTGTCCTTAAACTTTCTATATTTATTAAATTATTGTTTATTCTTATGCATGTAATATATAAAATGAAAAAAATAGAGAATAAATAGAAAAATTGCTCACAACGCCACAATAACACAAGATATAACCTAGGAAACCCTTTTGGAAGAAAACCAAGTTGGAAGATGAGGTTTCTTTGCTCTTTTTTTCTCTTAATGGAAATGGTTAAAATACAAAGGAGTGAGACTTGTGGATCATGGGACACTACAAAACATAAAACTATATATTCATCCCTCTCTCTATCCATTCTTAGCTATTCTTATCTACCATGTAACAAAATGCATTGGAATAGAATCAAACCCCTTTTCCTCCAAGTGGCCTAGCTATAACATAGCCTAATATCCAACTAGGGGTTAAATTTGACCCATTCAACCCTCAATATGAGTTACAAATTGACCCTTATAGAGTCTTCTACATAGGGCCCATTTGACTATCCCATTTTCCATGAGTAAATGGGATGATGTGAAATCCTCTTGAATCATGTAGGACAAAATAGGAAGGTTAATGTCTAGGTGGCATAGATTTTGCATACAGACTCTGTTTGAGGTATTTCTTGAATCACAAAAAAGGTATCTAAGTGTAGAAAAATTCTAGGGGGTCTAGAATAAGTGATATTTGTTTTACACAAAAAAACTTCATTAATTGCCTCAAATTTTCTCCAAAATGCTTTAAACCCCAACTCGCCAAACTAGGACCTTCGATTAACAATGGTCCTGTGACTTAATTCCTACAATATTTCCACTCTAAAAGCATCAATATGGATGGAAAATAATATAATTATCCAATCCAAAATGTAACTCCCAATTTTTGGAGGACTTTGCTCCCCAAAATTTTTTATTGAATGAGGTGAGGAAAATTTTCCTCTATCCTCTCCTTGGACTACTATTTAGCCTTACTTGGAAGTTTTCATTTCAACCCAATATTCTAGAGGTCATGCTTCCATTGTATTGTATTTATGGATCTCTTATACAAAATTATATCCTCTGTCAAATCTTCCTGAGCAACTAGTGCTAAATCCTCTACGAAATATAGTACCTACTCTTCTTCTTGATCCAACAAGGAAGGTTCACAAGGTTTTAGATTTTCTACATTCACTATTGAGTAAATGTTCTTGTATGGGGGTATATTCAGTTTATGGAAATTATCTCCCACCATTTCTAATATCTTGAAATGACCATATCGTGAACCCTCGATTTTCTTACCAGGACCTTGTAGTCTCTCCTTGTTCAACTGTAATCATACTTTGTCTCTTATTCTAAATGAATTTATATTGTGTGTTCATCATGCTTGGCCTTCTACTTTTCTTGTGACTCTTACAACATCTCTTGTACCTTTAGATGGATCTACCTGATCTTCTCAACAACTTTTCTTCCCTTAAAGTATCCCTTGAAAGATCCTCCCTCACCCTCCTTGTTCTCCATATGCAATATCTAAAGGTGAATATGGAAAATATGCAAAACATGCTTCAAATTGGGACTTACCAATAGAAGTTTGGAATTCTCTATGATAAGAGTGTTGTATATATACTACACTTTCATCCAACGTATTTGGACTCTTTTATTGTAACCCCTCAAAAGTTGCACTAAAGTCCTTCTAACTACTTACTTTTTCCCATATGTCTATGGATGGAATGTTGTACACCTCTAAAACTTTGTGTCCATCTTCTCCCATAATCTAGTCCAAAATGCACTAAGAAATATTGTCCCTATTTGAAGAAATACTCCTTGGAATCTAAAGAGCACCCAGAACTATCCTAAGAACAAGTTTGTTGCTTCTTGTCTTTTGCTGGTCTTTTTACAGGGCATAATCATGCACATCTTACCAAACCTATCAATTACCATGAACAGGGAGTCATGCCCCTTGTTTTTTATTGGTAAAACTTCCATAAATTCCATGGAAGTGATTTCCTAAGGACAAGTGGGTACATGTAAGGGCTTTTATATACCCTGCTTCATGTTACTATGATTCTTGGTACAACAAAGCATACATCTTGTTACAAACCTAGCTACATATTCTTGCATCCTATGCCAATACACATACTTTTGTAAGTTGGCCATCATCTTCACTACACCAAAATTCCCTAAAACCTTGGAGGTGTGAGCCTCTATTATTAATTATAGTAACGCACATTTTAGGAACACATAACATGTCCAAACTATAACATAACTTATTCAAGAGATGCTAGTCAATTGTTCTATCTTCATTATCTGCATGAATCTAATTCTACAACTGCATAAACACCTCCTTGAGTTCCTCATCCTTATATGTCTCTTTGTATGCATCATGGGAGAAGGGCTCTATGTGCATCAAAGTCCCCAAATCTATAATATTTGATGTTAACCCATCCACTTATTATTCCTAGTTTGTTGTAAATTACTCTATGCCTCTAGGTACACTATTGGTTGGTGTTCTATGTGGATTAATGTCTAATTTTCCATTAGATAGTGTTCACACTTTTTAAACACTTCTACCAGGACATAGATCTCCTTATCATAGGTAGGGTATTTGAGAACTGCCCCATGAAAAACTTCATAATGGTAGCATACAAACCTTCCTCCCTGCATCAGCATGGCTCCCATAATATACCCACTCACATATATCTCCACTTCAAAGGGTTGTTGCAAGTTTAGTAATGCAAGAGTCGATGTTTGAATTATTTTCTTCTTTAACTCCTCAAAGGGTTTTTATTTAACCTCCCCCCCAGAAACTCTTGTAACTCATTATATGGTACGGAGTGGTGCTACTACTACTAAAAATGAGACTATGAGTTTCCTTCGGTATTGTTTTACCCTAACAAAAATTCTATCCTCAAACAAATTAATAGGCACTATCCACTTCATAATGGTCTCTATCTTGGAAGAATATTTGTTGAGCTCTCTGCCACCAATCACATATCCTAAATACACCAAATACTATCATGCAAACTTGCATTTCTTGAGATTTACCAGAAGTTGGTGCTTCTTTAATGTCTCTAACACCTACATCAAATGTGATATGTGCTTCTCCTAGGTAGCATTGTATACCAATACATCATCCAAACAAAAAATAAAAAATGAATTTAGAAAATGGCACAATATGTCATTCATTAGCCTCATGAATGTAACTAGTGCATTACATAGACCAAATGGAATGAATAACCAACCATTCAAATCTTATCTGGTTTTGAAGGGAGTATTCTAGATATCTTATTATCTGACTTGGACATAGTGATACCCTGGTTTTAAGTCCATCTTAGTGAAGTGTTTTTCTTTCTATAACTAGTCCAATAAATCATTTATCCTTCGTAGGGGGTCCCTGTTCATAACCATTATTTTTTTCAATGCCCTATAATCAATACACATTTTCCAAGTGCCATCCTTCTTAGGTAGAATTATGACGGGTAACCCACATGGTTAGGTATTGGTTGAATGATACCCTACTCCAAAAATGTTGCAACTACTTATTCACTTCATTTTCTTCTATTATAAACTACCACAACCCAATTTTTGGAAATGGATATTCCAACAATAATTAGATCTTAGGCTTCACTTCCCTCTTCGATGGTAGCCCTTTAGGCTTATAAAACACTGCCCTATATGCCTATATAAATTTACCAAGTTGTTTTCTTTGTTCCACACCCCTCTAAAGATGTCTTTTCTCTCACTAACTCTTCTATATATTGAGTTTCTCTTAAAAACAATAAAACATACATTTTTCTAGTACTTATTAGTTTCTTGGATTTGTTGGCATTTTTCAATGAAATTTTAAATATTCCCTTTTGCATGTTGATGGTGATATATTTTTTGTCCTTGATGAGGCAATACTAGTTGTCTCTTTACACAAATATTGCATCCCACATGTACATATAGAGATTGTAAAATATCACTCTTCATACAACAAGTGGAACTACATCCAATTCTACTTCATCATTAAAATCAACAGTGATAGCCAGATTTATCTTACATTTGTTTTTTACCTTTATTTATACATCCTTACTTAACCATCCCAGTGGATATGGACTAGGATGATCTTGAACCTCCAATCTTAGTTTGTTAGCCAACTTTATTGTAATGAGATATTCCTATGATCTTGAGTCGAATAGAGTGTTAATTGTCATCTTCTTGGCTTGTATTTTTATATAGAATATTTTGGTCATCTCATTATCTTCATGTTGCTAAAGGATATTTAGCTTCACCCCCTTATGCATTTATGTAAATACAATATTCTCATCCATGTGGCTATGATATTTTTCTTTCGCACATATTCTTTCTTCAAATCATTTGCATTTATTTTTGGATGTAATTTCTAACACTTATTATATGTATGACCATGGATGTTACAGTCATTGCAGTGGTTATTGGGATCTTTGCATTGGTATGTTATGTTTGTTGTATTTTTTTCCTTCCCCCCTTTCCATTTCTTCTTCCCTTATTTGGAAGCTTCCTGGTGTTCCTTTTTATTTCAACCACTTCATTTTCCTTTCTTATGACCTCTTCTTGCTAGGTATTGTTAATATAAACAAGCCTCATCCACTACTATGGGTTTAAATAGCATCACTTTCTTCCGCAAATGGATGTGCAGTCACCCTAGATAAGAGTATTTCTAGGTTCTTGGGAGAGATACCAAACATTATTGTCATCTTCTTGAATTATGTGGTGTACTCTTGTACACTCTTCCCCTATCTCTACTTGAATTAATGCCACTAGACCCAATTATCCTCTACATACTTGATAGGTTATAATTGGGACTTTATTAGAGTTTTGAAATACTCCCACTTAGTTATTGGAGGATCCCCATCTATTTCTAGGTTTTTGCATGGCTTTCCCACTAGATCAAGGTGTTGGCTTTAGGGGCTTAGACCCAGGTTTAGAGTTAGATGCGCTAACCAACAAAACCCTATACCACCGGCCCTTTTAGAAATGACCTACTTACACAAACCACAGTCTCACCCGAGGCAATATTGTGGGATTCTAGAACTAGGTTTTTGCATCTAGAAGGACTATGCAGTGTGGTTGTAAGGATTTTAACAATTTAATGCTTAATCGAACCTCCACAAACTCTTAACCTTATTCTTACAATCATAAATAATTTTCTACTTTAACATATTAGTGAATTGTGCAAAACTAGACTAACCTGCACCATTCATCATATAAAATAGTATCTAAACCTTCACAATGCAATTGTAGAAGAAATATATAAAATGAACCATAAAAAGACTAAAACAAAGAAAATATGTGAACATATAGAAATTACAATAATTTGTCTTAAAATTCTCTTTATTAGTCAAGTCTTATCAAAATATAGTCTTTTTGACCCTATGCACACAATTCCAAGGGCATGCGCACTCAGCTGTAGACTTACCAAGGTCTTCACGCACACAGGTGCAGGAGCCTCCCCCTTCACCTGACTACAGAAAGATATTGTAAAACATACTCAAAAGTGTTTCATCAATTCAATACATCATGTCTTAGACTTGCAAAAACATCCCTTTATATATGCTTCAACCCTTACAATACCATGGTCCGCAAACCATGGGTGGAGCTCAAAATCCTCTAAGTAATCCCATCCCTTTACAAAATAAGGGGAAATGAGTTGAATCTTAGAATGATGCACTAATCGTGCTCCTCTCCTCAAAATGCAGAGTCTTTACATGCTTTAGACAAAAACTATACCTAGGGGACCCCTACCCAAAACAAGGCATGTATGGGGAAACAATATTTTTTGTTCCTCCTTTAAATGATAGACATTAAAATAAACCTCTAACTATTACAACTAGTGATTTAATTTGAAAGCATCATTCTCACCTTGATATGACTTGATGTTGATCTTCACTTCCACTTCAAATAGGGGTTGTGAATTGTTCAGGGAACTCAAACTAGGTTTTTCTTTTTTGGGTTATCTCTTAAACTCATTCTCTAGTTCTTCTTGATCCCATGTTTTCCCTCTAATATGACCTTTAAGTTGGAACCTTTGTCTTATCGGGTTCTAAGCTTATTTTTTAGAACCGCCATGAGGAGGTTCATATTACAATTAATATCTATGACCTATTCTTCCAACCTTTCAAATATCTCCTTTGTTGAATCTCAAAGTTTATTAACAAATTTTTTGGCCATGTTTTGGGTTCTTAACTTATCAAGATCCCCTCTAAATCCTGACAATATACCCAAATCCCCACAATATACCCAGCGAAACCTACTTTGATACCAATATAATCCAAACTATAATGGATATTCCACTAGACAGTTTGTCACCAAAAATCTAATAAATGTTTACTGAAATTTGAAAATTTGTACTATGAGCGTTAATTTCCCGACTTTCTAGATTTATTAAATTATTGTTTCTACTTGTGCATGAAATATATAACATGTAAAAAGTAGAGGACAATTATAAAAGTCACTCACAAAACCAAAATAACATAATATATGACCTAGGAAACCCTTTTGAGGGAAATCCCAACTATCAGATCAGGTTGCTCTCCTCTCTCTTTCTCTAAATGGAAATGGTGCAAATATAAATGAGTGAGACTTCTTTAACATCAGTTTATATAGAAGATAAATTCTCTATGTTTTTCCATATCTCTATCCACTTTTAGTTGCTCTACTCTACTATGGAACAAAATTCACTAAGATATAAATAAACCAATTTTCCTCATAGTGGCCTGGTTATATCACAGCCCGATAGCAAACTAGGGGCTGAATTTGACCTATTCAACACTTAATATGAATTAAAACTCAACCCTTGTAGTGTATTCTACATAGGGCCCACATGGATAGCCCATTTTCCATGACTAATGGGGCTAATATGGAATCCTCTTAAATCATGGTGAACAAAAAAAAAAGGTCAACTTCTAGGTGGCCTAAATTTTGCATACAAACTTCTTTTGAGGTATTTATTATGTCTTTAGAAGCGTATATATGTGTATAACATCTCCAAGGTTCCTAGAATAAGAAAACTATTGGCATTTTAGTGTTGGCATTGATGTAAATAGGGTCTTGGTCTTATTAATCATATGCCTATGTCTACCTCATGATGTGTGAAGAGTCTCTAGTTGTTGCAGTGTTCAACTTGATGGTCTTGTTAGTTGGCATTGACGTCAAAATGTTTATGACATGACATAGTGCGGGAATGGGAGGTTGAGTAGAGATGGTTGCAATGTATGATATGATGGCTTGTCATAGGTTGATTATTGACTTGCCACATATGTTGGATATGTTGTTACTGCAAGTGGTTGGAGTGTTGCATATGCTTCTACATGTATTGGAAGCATTGGATATGTTGTTACATATGTTGGAAGTGCTTCTACCAGTGTTGGAGGTAGTTGGAAGACTTGATGTTGCTACTACAGGTGTTGAGGATACTACTACAAGAGTTAGAGATGTTGTTATAGATGTAGGAGATGCTTGCACATGTTGTGGTTGTTTCTTGAGGAGTTGGATGTGTTGGTCTTAGTGATGAGGTTGGAAGATTAGGGACTACTTGTCACTGACTTGTTACAGGATTGCTTGGCCTATGTCGTGATTTTTAGACTTATGACAAAGGCTTGGAGGTGTGTTTTAGAGCTGATGAAGGTGTCTGTGAAGTTTGGCATAGTCTTAAGATGGTTTAATTGATTTTTTCCTTCATCCTTTGTCCAATCACATGGATGGTGAGTCATGGGAGTGAAAAAAAAGCTCTAGTTGTTGGGAAATAGGCCTGTGGGAGCGATGAGGAGCTCTAGTCAAATCTAACCTATGTTGTACATGTGACTGAGGTTTTTCATGATAATTTCTCTGCATTCCTCGTGCATCACAACTAATTTTAGTATTATGGCAACATTCATGTTCGAAACTTTTCAGTATACATTTCAAAAAGTCTGTGGGGCCTCTAGAAGCTAATCAAAGTTAAAAATGTCAGAAGGAAAGTGGAGTTACTGGCTTGAACAAGTCAATGAGTTGAATCCAAATCAAATCAAGCATATGAACAAAGTTTGTGGGGCTCAGTATTTCTTTGTAATTATTGAGTTGAGCATCTTAGCTCATCTATATATTGGAGATAGCTCAATGATAGTTTGGCTCAATGAGTTATGTGTTTAGTGAGTGTGAGTTTGGAGAATAGTGTGCAAGTTGTGTGGGTTGTATTATGTAGAATTCTGAAGCAGTTTGTAGGTGTAGTAGAAATTAGCTGAAGTATGTTTTAGCCAGTATTTTGTGAATTTAGTTAGGAGATGATTAGAGTTTGATTGCAGGAGTATTTTGAGTTTGAATTTGCAGTTTGTGTGGAGAAATTGTGTGGGGAATCTGATTGCAATTTGTAGTGAAATTTTTGTTTGTGATTATGATTTGATGATATGTTGTTTTAGTGCTCGTGTTGAGAAGTTATTAGTTCTAGTCTAAAATATTTTGAAACAAGAACCACATAGAGGAGTGGAGTCGGAGGACTCTGGCGAAATCAATATAAGTGAGTAGTTTTCTCAATCCAATGGTGATTAGATAGTTCGGTAGAAACTGGGTGAGGCTCGTTGGTCATGGTGGATTTCAGCAGATTGGAGTCTGTAGAGTCGATTGATCATTCTGGAGTAATCGAGCGAGGGTCGTTGATCATGGTGGCCTTCAGCCGATGGTAGTTCATAGAACCGCATGAGAAAGAGTCTCCATTTGAGAGTATCCATGTATATCTTTATGTAAATAATTTACTTGACTATTAAAATATATTGAGTAGTGCAAGAGCAGTGGGTGGGTTTTTTCCCTGGAGAGGGTTTACCACCAGATAATCTTGTGTTCTATATGTTGAATGGTTTTCATGTTTCATGTTCATTTTTGATGCTATGATTTCTATTTATGTGTTTGAGTTTATGCATGGTTAAACATTAATAATTTGGAGAAAAATTTATAAGTGCCTTCACTAATGATTCACCCCCCCCTGCCAATAGTGATCTAGTTTCATACAATTGGTATCAGAGCCAAGTTCTCAATTGCAGCTTGATCGCTAGAGAGTGGACCTTGGAGATTTTGGAAGACTTTTGAAAATATTTTGAAATGGATCAGCAAGGAATTTCAATGCTTCATAAAGGTAAATTTGCAACTTGGAGAGCGAATTTGGATTCATATTTTTTGTCCATTGATGAATATACTTTTTCTATCAGTAGAGTATGGAGTTAGAGATTAATTTGATGATATGGCTAAAAGGATTATTTTGCATGGTATTTCAAAATCTAATAGAATGTGTATCAAGCATTGTGAAACTGCAAAATAAATATTAGACAGGTTGCGAAGTTTGTATCTTGGAGGAAAATTGCATATTTCAGAAGGAGAAAAATGCAAAGGATTTTGCTTTTATTACAGTAACAAGTCAATCCTCCTCACGAGAAGAATATGGAATTCCTAATGACAGCAATAATGGATCAAGCATCAAACAAGAGGAACAACAAGAAGATATCAATTGCAAAGATCATGAGCAATCCAAAGTAAAGGCACTGGAAGCAGAGATTCAAAGGCTCGTGGTTGCAAATAAATATCAAGGGACGCTACTGCAAATGTTTGATGAAAAGGAATATGCATTCAAAGAAGAAATTTCAAATCTAAAAACTCATCTTGAAGCATAAACAAAAATCGAAAATGGAATGAGGAAGCAGTACAAGGAGTTGGAGGATGAGAGCCAAAAATGGAAAGCTGAAGCAAAATCTGCAAGACAAGAATTAGAGAGGTTCAAAACTAGTGCTCAAGCTTCTACAAGGAAATCAGAAATTGTTGGAGTAGCTAGTAGCAGTGAGAAAAATAAGAATCAAGAGTCATGCAAGGCACAGAATAACAAGCGAAGAAGACCAAGGAGGAAGAATAAAATTGGTAGATTATAATTGTGGAGTTCGTGGACACACAGCAACAATTTGAAATAATGGAGAGATCAAACTCTCTCATCAAAAGAAGCAGCCCAAGGACAAGAAACCTCAAGCAATCATGCAAAGAAGATCTCAATTATTCAAGTATAATAGTCCATTTTATGGTTATTCTTTCTCATGCAATGATTTTGGCCATAGGGCTATTGACTACAAGGCACCTGCAAGGAATAAAAATTAGATCAATAGAAGATATCAAGTTATTCTTCAATTCCTTGGTCATATTAGATGTTTTTTGTGTGAAAATATTGGCCATAAGGCCAAGGATTGAAAGCTTCCCATGTGTTACAGGAAACCAATTCAGAAAGAGAATAATATGCAAGACCAACCGCATAAGAAGAAGAAGAATCAATAGATGAAAGTTTGGAGGAGAAAAGAGAAGCAAGGAACTCCCACCAAAAACTAAGGCCTGCATAGTCTCAGGGGGAGTATATGGTTGCATCTTGAGTTGCATGTAGATTTTTGGATGTGTTGCCATATATTGAAGAGTGAATGAAGATAAATCTATGTTTTTAGAGATGCATGTGTTCAGGGGGAGTTCAAGAGATTTGAAGTATTGTTTTTATTCTGACCTACTCTTTCTTTCATCTTGTCATCATTTGAATCAGCCATATATGCATTTTTGTTAGCTTCGGAGCAGTTGCATGTTGGGTTACTACTGATATTCTTAATTCCATGACATCCATGTAGTTGTTTTTATGTGTATTGAATAGGTGTAATGGAGGATCACACATACATGGGAAAATTTGCGCTTCTTAACGGATCTGCAGAGTTTGGCATTGTGTTTTCTACAGAGGAGTTTTATTGTGCTTACTTGTCATGGGTGTGTTGTAGGAAAGGAGTTTTGTTGTTACTTCCATATAGCAACAAAATCATGTGGTTTTCATGACATAGTTGATAATTGATGATGATAATACTTCTAGATGATATTTATGTCATTTGTTGTCATGCATGTTGTTGATATGTATTAGATGTCTGAGTTATGATGATTTATATTACTTCTCATACATAGAGAGAGTGTATGTTGATGGCATGAAGTCAAGAAGATGATGACTATATATATAGTTGATGGTGCTCTATTGATAAATCTTATACTGTTGCTATTGATGAATATATCCTTGTTGATCCTCCTTGGATACAATGGGTATCCATTCACATGCTACTAGTGATGCTATTGCTACATGTTGATGTGTTGCTCATGACTTGAGCTAATATTGTTGGTTGTTAAGCCTAATGGATCTTTGATATGATGAGGATATCTATTTGTTATTGCTGTATGACATATTTTTATGTTGTTGCTATGAATCGATTTTATTATTGATGCACATGTGAAGCATGGTGGTTGCTAGTGTTTATCATGATTTCTCTGCACTATATTCATTGATGCGATGGTAATAGCCAAGGTGTTGAGTGGCCATACAATATCACATGATGTTTCTAGTTCTTCTATTGTTGCTGCTACACATTGAGAGAGTACATGTTTGCATGGCGGCCATGTATTTCATGTTATATCATTGTATTGGAGTATGCATAGATGAAAGCACCTTTGTGTGCAATTGTAAAATCCATGTATTATCATTATTTCATATTTTGGGCACATTTCTCATGGAGAGACCCATGGTGTCTAGTATATCTTGTCATTGTATATGTGTGGGTCAATGGAAGTCCAAGTCGTGTATTATTTTGTATATCTTTGTATAGCCCCAATACATTGGGTGCATGATGTAAACTTGGATCCATAGAAATCTTGGTTGATGATAGGTATAAAGGAGTCATATGTCGGTACTATGTACTTATCATAGCCATGTATTTTATCCATGAAGAATTGTATGTATTTCATTATATGTCATTGTCCAAAGTCATTTAGAGTCATGGTTCGTGAGGAGTAGTCTCTTGCAATTGGAAAGGAGACTTATTGCAGCTTCATTACATGCTTAGGGGGAGCATGTTCAGTTTCATAGATTGCATGGAAGTGGCTAGAGATATGTTTGGTAGCTAAGTTCCTTGCTTCACATTCTTATCTTGTCGGAGAGACATATTTGAGTTGCATATGTATGCTGTTGAGTATGACAAGGGGAGTATTTATCTCATCCAACATATTATTAGAATTGTTCTTCAGTGTTGATATGGACCTTTTCCATTTATGTCAAAGGGGGAGAGAATTTCGATGGATAGAGATCAACTTCAGAGTTGCAACTTTAGTTTTTGGTGAGTGTATGGAGATCAGCCTCATATGTTGGATTGAGGTTGACATTAATTCCAAAGGGGATATTTTTGGCATTTTAGTGTTGGCATTGATGTCAATAGGGTATTGGTGTTGTTCATCATATGCCTATGTCTATCTCATCATGTGTGATGAGTGTTTGGTTGTTGCAATGTTCAACATGATGGTCTTATTAGTTGGCATTGATGCCAATATCTTTATGACATGACCTAGTGCAGGAATGGGAGGTTGAGTAGAGATGGTTACAATGTATGATATGATGGCTTGTCGTAGGTTGATGATTGACTTGCCACATATGTTGGAGATGTTGCTTATGCGGCTGGTTGGAGTGTTGTTACATGTGTTTCATATTCTTCTACATGTGTTGGAAGCATTGGATATGTTGCGACATATGTTGGAGGTGTTGCTACCATTGTTGGAGGAAGTTGGATGAATTAATGTTATTGTTGCAGGTGTTGAGGATGTTGCTACAAGATTTAGAGATGTTGTTACATGTGCAGGAGGTTCTTGTACAGGTTGTGGTTGTTGCTTGAGGAGCTAGACGTGTTGGTCTTGGTGATGAGGTTGGCAGACTAGGTATTTCTTATCACTGACTTGTTGCAGGAGTCCTTGGCCTATGACATCAATTGAAAACTTGTCGTAGAGACTTGGAAGTATTATTTAGAGCTGATGAAGGTGTCCCTAAATTTTGGCAGAGTATTGAGATGGTTTGATTGAATTTTTCTTTCATCCTTATCCATGTCACATGGATGGCAAGTCATGGGAGCGACTGAAAAGCTCCAGTCGCTGGAAGACAATCCTATGGGAGTGACAGATTCTTTCTTCAAAGCATTTGCATTTATTTTTGGATGTAATTTCTAACGCCTATTCTATGTATGAACATGGATGTTATAGTGATTGTAGTGGTTATTGGGATCTTTGCATTGTTATGTTTCGTCTGTTGTATTTTTTTCCTCCCCCCCTTCCATTTCTTCTTCCCTTATTTGGAAGCTTCCTGGTGTTCCTTTTTATTTTAACCACTTCATTTTCCTTTCTTATGACCTATGCTTGCTAGGTATATTTCATATACACAAGCCTCATCCACTATTATAGGTTTTATATAGCATCATTTTCTTCTGCAAATGGATGTGCAGTCCCCTAGATACTTGAGGAGTATTTCTAGGTTCTTGGGAGAGATACCTAGCATTATTGTCATATTCTTGAATTATGTGGTGTACTCTTGTACACTCTTCCCCTATCTCTACTTGAATTAATGCCACTGGATCCATTTCTCCTCTACATACCTGATAGGTTATAATTGGGACTTTATTAGAGTTTTGAAATACTCCCACTTAGTTATTGGAGGATCCCCTTCTAGTTTTAGGGTTTATGTGTGTATTTCCCACAAGGTGAAGGTGTTGGCTTCAGGGGCTTAGACCCAGGTTTAGAGTTATTTTTGCTAACCAACAAAACCCTATATCATCGGCCCTTTAAGCAACGTACTTCTTGCGCAGAGTGTGTCCTCACTAGAGGCAATATTGGGGGATGATAGAACTAGGTTTCTACATCCAGAGGGACTATGTAGTGTGATTGTAAGGCTTTTAATAGTTTAGGGCTTAATCTGACCTCCATGATCTATTAACCTTATCCTTACAATCGTAAATCATTTTATACTTTAAAAGATTAGCGAACTATGCGAAACTAGACTAACATGCACCATTCATCATATAAAATAGTATTTGAACCTCCGTGATGCAATTGCAGAAGAAATATATAAAATGAACCATAAACAATTAAAAACAAAAAAACTATGTGAACATACAAAAATTACATAGATTTGTCTTAAAATTCTTCTTTACTAGTCAAGTCTTCTCAAAATACAGTCTTTCTAACCCTGTGCACACAGTTGTAGGGGCCTACGCACTCAGCTGCAGACTTACTAAGGTCTCTACACACATAGCTGCAGGAGCCTTCCCCTTTTCATAACTATAGAAATATCTTACAAAATAGACTCAAAAGTGTTTCATCAATTCAATAAATCATGTCCTAGACCTGTAAAAACATCCCTTTATATATGCTTCAACCCTTACAATACCATGGTGCACAAACAATGGGTGGAGCTCAAAATCCTCTAAGTAATCCCATCCCTTTACAAAATAAATAGCATTGACCTACCCTAAATCCCCTTTGACTCTTAAAACATTATGCTAATTGCGCTACTCTCCTCAAACTGCAAAGTCTTTACATGCTTTAGACAAAAATTAGACCCAGGGGACCCCTACCCAACACAAGGCATGTATGGGCAAACAATATTGTTTGTTCCTCCTCTATACAATGGACATTAAAACAAACCTCTAGTTGTTACAACCAGTGATTTAATTTCAAAGCATCATTCTCACCTTGATACGACTTGATGTTGACCTTCACTTCCATTTCAAATAGGGGTTATGAATTGTTCATGGAACTCAAACTAGGTTTTTCTTTTTTGGGTTGTCTCTTAGACTCCTTCTCTAGTTCTTCTTGATCCCAGGTTTTCCCTCTAATATGACCTTTAAGTTGGAACCTTTGTCTTATCGGATTCTAAGTTTATTTTTTAGACCCACCATGAGGAGGTTCATATTACAATTAATATCTATCACCTATTTGTCCAACCTTTCAAATATCTACTTTGTTGAATCTCAAAGTTTATTAACAATTTTTTTGGCCATGGTTGGGGTTCTTAACTTATCAAGATCCCCTATAACTCCCCAAAATATACCCAATGATACCAATATGATCCATAAACTATAATGGGTATTCCACTACACAGTTAGTCACCAAAAATATAACAATTTTTACTTAAATTTGGAAATATGTACTATGAGGGTTAATTTCCCTTAGACTTTCTAGATTTATTAAATTATTGTTTCTACTTGTGCATGAAATATATAACATGTATAAAGTAGAAGATATTTATAAAAATCATTCACAAAACCAAAATAACATAAGATATGACCTGGGAAACCCTTTTGAGAGAAAACCCGACTATACAGTCAGGTTTCTCTTCTCTCTCTTTCTCTAAATGGAAATGGTACAAATATAAAGGAGGGATACTTGTTTCCCATCAGTATATATAGAAGATAAATTCTCTATGTTTTTCCATATCTCTATCCACTTTTAGTTGCTCTACTCTACTATGGAACAAAATTCACTAAGACATAAATAAACCCATTTTCCTCGTAGTGGCCTGGTTATAACACAACCCAATAGCAAACTAGGGGTTGAATTTGACCCACTCAACCCTCAATATGAATTAGAACTCAACCCTTATAGCGTATTCTACATAGGACCCACATGGATAGCCCATGTTGCATGAGTAATGGGGCTAATATGGCATCCTCTTAAATCATGGTGAACAAAACAAAAAGGTCAACTTCTAGGTGGCATAAATGTTTCATACAAACTTCTTTTGAGGTATAATATATGTCTTTAGAAACATATATTATTGGCATTGTAGTGTTGGCATTGATGTCAATAGGGTCTTGGTATTATTAATCATATGCCTATGTCTACCTCATGATCTGTGAAGAGTGTTTGGTTGTTGCAATGTTAATCTTGATGGTCTTGTTATTTGGCATTGACGTCAACATATTTATGACATGACATAGTGCGGGAATGGGAGGTTGAGTAGAGATGGATGAAATGTATGATATAATGGCTTGTCATAGGTTGATGATTGACTTGCCACGTATGTTGGATATGTTGTTGATGCAAGTGGTTGGAGTGTTGCTACACGTGTTGCATATGCTTCTACATGTGTTGGAAGCATTGGATATGTTTCTACATATGTTGGAAGTGCTTCTACCAGTGTTGGAGGCAGTTGGATGAATTGATGCTGCTACTCTAGGTGTTGAGGATGCTACTACATAAGTTAGATATGTTGTTATAGGTGTAGGAGATGCTTGGACATGTTGTGATTGTTTCTTGAGGAGATGGAGGTGTTGGTCTTGGTGATGAGGTTGGAAGATTAGGGACTGCTTGTCACTAACTTGTTGCAGGATTCCTTGGCCTATGTCTTCAGTCGCAGGCTTATGACAGAGGCTTGGAGGTGTTTTTTAGAGCTGATGAAGGTGTCGGTGAAGTTTGGCAGAGTCTTAAGATGGTTTGATTGATTTGTCCCTTCATCCTTTGTCAAGTCACATGGATGGTGAGTCATGGGAGTGACTGAAAATCTCCAGTCACTGGCAGAGAGGTCCGTGGGAGTGATGAGGAGCTCCAGTCAAATATAACCTATGTTGTGCATGCAACCGTGGTTTTTCACGATAGTTTCTCTGCATTCCTCGCGCAAGACAGCTAATTTTGGTATTACAATGACAATCTTGTTCGAAACTTTTCGGTACATGTTTGAAAAAAAAATTGGGGCCTCTAGAAGCTAATCAATGTTGAAAATATCAAAAGGAAAGTAAAGTTAGTGGCTTGATCAAGTCAATGAGATGGACCCAAATCAAACTAAGCATATGAACAAAGTTTGTGGGGCTCAATATTTCTTTGTAATTATTGAGTTGAGCATCTTAGTTCATCTATATATTAGAGATAGCTCAATGATAGTTTGGTTGGACGAGTTGTGTTTCATCAATTCAATACATCATGTCCTAGACTTGCAAAAACATCCCTTTATATATGCTTCAACCCTTACAACACCATGGTCCACAAACCATGGGCGGAGCTCAAAATCCTCTAAGTAATCCCACCCCTTTACAAAATAAGGGCCATTGAGTTGAATCTTAGAATGATGCACTAATCGTGCTCCTCTCCTTATAATGCAGAGTCTTTACATACTTTGGACAAAACTTAGACCTAGGGGACCCCTACCCAACACAAGGCATGTATGGGGAAACAATATGTTTTGTTCCTCCTCTATACGATAGACATTAAAATAAACCTCTAACTATTACAACTAGTGATTTAATTTGAAAGCATCATTCTCACCTTGATACAACTTGATGTTGACCTTCACTTCCACTTCAAATAGGGGTTGTGAATTGTTCAGGGAACTCAAACTAGGTTTTTCTTTTTTGGGTTATCTCTTAAACTCATTCTCTAGTTCTTCTTGATCCCATGTTTTCCCTCTAGTGTGACCTTTAAGTTGGAACCTTTGTCTTAACGGATTCTAAGCTTATTTTTTAGAACCGCCATGAGGAGGTTCATATTACAATTAATATCTATGACCTATTCTTCCAACCTTTCAAATATCTCCTTTGTTGAATCTCGAAGTTTATTAACAAATTTGTTGGCCATGTTTTGGGTTCTTAACTTATCAAGATCCCCTCTAAATCCCAACAATATACCCAAATCCCCACAATATACCCAATGAAACCTACTTTGATACCAATATAATCCATAAACTATAATGGATATTCCACTAGACAGTTTGTCACCAAAAATCTAATAAATGCTTACTGAAATTTGAAAATTTGTACTATGAGCGTTAATTTCCCTTAGACTTTCTAGATTTATTAAATTATTGTTTCTACTTGTGCATGAAATATATAACATGTATAAAGTAGAGGAAAATTATAAAAGTCACTCACAAAACCAAAATAACATAATATATGACCTAGGAAACCCTTTTGAGGGAAAACCCAACTATAAGGTCAGGTTGCTCTCCTCTCTCTTTCTCTAAATGGAAATGGTGCAAATATAAATGAGTGAGACTTCTTTCCCATCGGTTTATATAGAGAATAAATTCTATATTTTTTTCCATATCTCTATCCACTCTCAGCTACTCTACTCTACTATGGAACAAAATTCACTAAGACATAAATAAACCCATTTTCCTCGTAGTGGCCTAGTTATATCACAGCCTAATAGCAAACTAGGGGCTGAATTTGACCCATTCAACACTTAATATGAATTAAAACTCAACCCTTGTAGTGTATTCTACATAGGGCCCACATGGATAGCCCATTTTCCATGAGTAATGGGGCTAATATGGAATCCTCTTAAATCATGGTGAACAAAACAAAAAGGGAAACTTCTAGGTGGCTTAAATTTTGCATACAAACTACTTTTGAGGTATTTATTATGTCTATAGAAGTGCATATATGTGTATAACATCTCCAAGTTTCCTATAACAAGAAAACTATTGGCATTGTGGTGTTGGAATTGATGTAAATAGGGTCTTGGTCTTATTAATCATATGCCTATGTCTACCTCATGATGTGTGATGAGTGTTTGGTTGTTGCAGTGTTCAACTTGATGGTCTTGTTAGTTGGCATTGATGTCAACATGTTTATGACATGACCTAGTGCAGGAATGGGAGGTTGAGTAGAGATGGTTGCAATGTATGATATGATGGCTTGTCATAGGTTGATGATTGACTTGCCACATATGTTGGATATGTTGTTACTGCAAGTGGTTGGAGTGTTGCATATGCTTTTACATGTGTTGGAAGCATTGGATATGTTGCTACATATGTTGGAAGTGCTTCTACCAGTGTTGGAGGTATTTGGATGACATGATGCTGCTACTGCAGGTGTTGAGGATACTACTACAGGAGTTAGAGATGTTGTTATAGATGTAGGAGATGCTTGCACATGTTGTGGTTGTTGCTTAAGGAGCTGGATGTGTTGGTCTTAGTGATGAGGTTGGAAGATTAGGGACTAATTGTCACTGACTTGTTGCAGGAATCCTTGGCCTATGTCGTGATTTGCAGACTTATGACAGAGGCTTGGAGGTGTTTTTTAGAGTTGATGAAGGTGTCTGTGAAGTTTGGCAGAGTCTTAAGATGGTTTGATTGATTTTTTCCTTCATCCTTTGTCCAGTCACATAGATGTTGAGTCATGGGAGTGACAAAAAAGCTCTAGTTACTGGCAGATAGGCCTATGGGAGTGAAGAGGAGCTCCGATAAAATCTAACTTGTGTTGTGCATGTGATTGAGGTTTTTCATGATAATTTTTCCGCATTCCTTGTGCATCACAACTAATTTTGGTATTATGGCGACATTCTTGTTTGAAACATTTCAGTATATGTTTGAAAAAGTTCGTGGGGCCTCTAGAAGTTAATCAAAGTTGAAAATATCAAAAGGAAAGTGGAGGTAGTGGCTTGAACAAGTCAATGAGTTGAATCCAAATCAAATCTAGCATATTAACAAAGTTTGTGGGGCTCAGTATTTCTTTGTAATTATTGAGTTGAGCATATTAGCTCATTTATATATTGGAGATAGCTCAATGATAGTTTGGCTCGATGAGTTATGTGTTTAGTGAGTGTGAGTTTGGAGAATAGTGTGCAAGTTGTGTGAGTTGTATTGTGTAGAATTCTGAAGTAGTTTGTAGGTGTAGTAGAAATTAGCTGAAGTATGTTTTAGCCAGTATTTTGTGAATTTAGTTAGTAGATGATTAGAGTTTGATTGCAGGAGTATTTGGAGTTTGAATTTGTAGTTTGTGTGGAGAAATTATGTGGGGAATATGATTGCAATTTGTAGTGAAATTTTTGTTTGAGATTATGATTTGATGATAAGTTGTTGTAGTGCTCATGTTGAGAAGTTATTAGTTCTAGTCTAAAATATTTTGAAACAAGAACCACATAAAGGAGTGGAGTTGGACGGCTCCGGCGAAATCAATATAAGTGAGCAGTTTTCTCAATCCAATGGTGATTAGATAGTTCAGTAGAAATTGGGTGAGGCTCATTGGTCATGGTGGCTTTCAGCAGATCGGAGTCTGTAGAGTCGATTGATCATTCTAGAGTAATCGTGTAAGGGTCGTTGATCATGGTGGCCTTCAGCTGATGGTAGTTCATAGATCTGCATGAGAAAGAGTCTCCATTTGAGAGTATCCATGTATATCTCTATGTAAATAATTTCCTTGACTAATAAAATATATCGAGTAGTGCAATAGCAGCGGGTGGGTTTTTGTCCAGGAGAGGGTTTACCACCAAATAATCTTGTGTTCTATATGTTGAATGGTTTTCATGTTTCATGTTCATTTTTTATGCTCTGATTTCTATTTATGTGTTTGAGTTTATGCATGGTTAAACATTAAGAATTTGGAGAAAAAATTATAAGTGACTTCACTAATAATTAACCCCGCCACCCCCCAATAGTGATCTAGTTTCATACAATTGGTATTAGAGCTAGGTTCTCAATTGTAGCGTGATCACTAGAGAGTGGATCTTGGACATTTTGGAAGATTTTTGAAAATATTTTGAAATGGATCAGCAAGGAATTTCAATGCTTCATAAAGGTAAATTTGCAACTTGGAGAGCAAATTTGGATTCATATTTTTTGTCCATTGATGAATATACTTTTTCTATCAATAGAGTGTGGAGTTAGAGATTAATTTGATGACATGGCTAAAAGGATTATTTTACATAGTATTTCAAAATCTAATGGAATGTATTTCAAGCATTGTAAAACTGCAAAATAAATGTTAGACAGGTTGCGAAGTTTGTATCTTGGAAGAAAATTGCATATTCCAGAAAAGGAGAAAAATGCAAAGGATTTTACTTTTATTACAGTAACAAATCAATCCTCCTCATGAGAAGAATATGAAATTCCTAATGACAGCAATAATGGATCAAGCATCAAACAAGAGGAACAACAAGAAGATATCAATTGCAAATATCATGAGCAATCTAAGGTAAAGGCACTAGAATCAGAGATTTAAAGGCTCACGATTGAAAATAAATATCAAGGGACGCTATTGCAAATGTTTGATGAAAAGGAATATGCATTCAAAGAAGAAATTTCAAATCTAAAAACTCATCTGGAAGCAGAAACAAAATTTGAAAATGGAATGAGGAAGCAGTACAAGGTGTTGGAGGATGAGAGCCAAAAATTGAAAGCGGAAGCAAAATCTGCAAAACAAGAATTAGAGAGGTTCAAAACTAGTGCTCAAGCTTCTACAAGGAAATCAGAAATTGTTGGAGCAGCTAGTATCAGTTAGAAAAATAAGAATCAAGAGTCATGCAAGAAGCAGAATAACAAGCAAAGAAGACCAAGGAGGAAGAATAAAATTGGTAGATTATAATTGTGGAGTTTGTGGACACATAGCAACAATTTGCAGTAATGGAGAAACCAAACTCTCTCATCAAAAGGAGCAGCCCAAGGACAAGCAACCTCAAGCAATCATGCAAAGAAGATCTCCACTATTCAAGTATAATAGTCCATTTTATGGTTATTATTTCTCATGCAATGATTTTGGCCATAGGGCTATTGATTGCAGGGCGCCTGCAAGGAATAAAAATTAGAACAACAGAATATATCAAGTTATTCCTCAATTCCTCGGTCACATTAGATGTTTTTTGTGTGAAAATATTGGCCATAAGGCCAAGGATTGCAAGCTTCCCATGTGTTACAGGAAACCAGTTGAGAAAGAGAATAATATGTAAGGTCAACCGCACAAGAAGAAGAAGAATCAACATATGAAAGTTTGGAGGAGAAAAGAGCAGCAAGCAACTCCCACCAAAAACTAAGGCCTGCATGGTCTCAGGGTGAGCATATGGTTGCATCTTGAGTTGCATGTAGATTTTTGGATGTGATGTCATATATTGAGGAGTGAATGAAGATAAATCTATGTTTTTAGAGATGCATGTGTTCAGGGGGAGTTCAAGAGATTTGAAGTATTGTTTTTATTCTAACCTACTCTTTCTTTCATCTTCTCATCGTTTGAATCAGCCATGTATGCATTTTGTTAGCTTCGGAGCCGTTGCATGGGTTACTATTGATATTCTTGATTCCATGACATCCATGTAGTTGATTTTATGTGTATTGAATAGGTGTGATGGAGGATCACACATACATGGGAAAATTTGTGCTTCTTAATGGATCTGCAGAGTTTTGAATTTTGTTTGCTACAGAGGAGTTTTATTGTGCTTACTTGTCATGAGTGTGTTGCAGGAAATGAGTTTTGTTGTTACTTCCATATAGCAACAAAATCATGTGGTTTTCATGACATAGTTGATAATTGATGATGATAATACTCCTAGATGATATTTATGTCATTTGTTGTCATGCATGTTGTTAATATGTATTAGATGTCTAAGTTATGATGATTTCTATTACTTCTCATACATAGAGAGAGTGTAGGTTGATGGCATGAAGTCAAGAAGATGATGACTATATATATAGTTGATGGTGCTCTATTGATAAATCTTATACTGTTGCTATTGATGAATAGTTCCTTGTTGATGCTCCTTGGATACAATGTGTATCCATTCACATGCTACTAGTGATGCTATTGCTACATGTTGATGTGTTGCTCATGACTTGAGCTAATATTGTTGGTTGTTAATCTTAATGGATCTTTGATATGATGAGGATATGTATTTGTTGTTGCTATATGACATATTTTTATTTTGTTTCTATGAATCGATTTTATTATTGATGCACATGTGAAGCATGGTGGTTGCTAGTGTTTATCATGATTTTTCTGCACTATATTCATTAAAGTGATGGTAATAGCCAAGGTGTTGAGTGGCCATACAATATCACATGATGTTGCTAGTTCTTCTATTGTTGTTGCTACACATTGAGAGAGTACATCTTTGCATGGAGGCCATGCATTCCATGTTATATCATTGTACTGGAGTATGCATAGATGAGAGCACCTTTGTGTGCAATTGTAAAATCCATGTATTATCATTGTTTCATATTTTGGGCACATTTCTCATGGATAGACCCATGGTGTCTAGTATATCTTGTCATTATATCTGTATGGGTCAATGGAAGTCCAAGTCGTGTATTATTTTGTACATCTTTGTATAGCCCCAATACATTGGGTGCATGATGTAAACCTGGGTCCGTAGAAATCTTGGTTGATGAAAGGTATAGAGGAGTCATATGTCGGTACTATGTACTTATCATAGCCATGTATTTTATCCATGAAGAATTGTATGTATTTCATTATATGTCATTGTCCAAAGTCATTTAGAGTCATGGTTCGTGAGGAGTAGTCTCTTGCAATTGGCAAGAAGACTTATTGTAGCTTCATTACATGCTTAGGGGGAGCATGTTCAGTTTCATAGATTGCATGGAAGTGGCTAGAGATATGTTTCACAGCTAAGTTCCTTGCTTCACATTCTTATCTTATCAAAAAGACATATTTGAATTGCATCTGTATGGTGTTGAGTATGACAAGGGGAGTATTTATCTCATCCAACATATTATTAGAATTTTTCTTCAGTGTTGATATGGACCTTTTCCATTGATGCCAAAGGGGGAGAGAATTTGGATGGATAGAGATCAACTGCAAAGTTGCAACTTCAATTTTTGGTGAGTGTATGGATATCAGCCTCATATGTTGGACTGAGGTTGACATTAATTCCAAAGAGGAGTTTTTTGGCATTTTAGTGTTGGCATTGATGTCAATAGGGTATTGGTGTTGTTCATCATATGCCTATGTCTATCTCATCATGTGTGATGAGTGTTTAGTTGTTGCAACGTTCAACTTGATGGTCTTGTTAGTTGGCATTGTTGAAAATGCAACAAGATGATGGAGCTTAGTGGAAAGGAGTCGCCTTCACTAAGTGGGCCCGCAGGGTATTTTTGGCCAAAGTCTATTTTTAGACTATGTCTAATTTTAGACATATGGATCATGGTCTATGAGTTGCAGGATGCTATTTGTGGAAGATTGGTCATGTTGGTAAAAATATATGTACTTCTATTTTTAGACATATGGGCGGAGTCTATTTTTAGACTACCAGGCTAAAAATAGAACAGTCGAATATTATTAGCTCTTAATAATATTTGTACTATAAACATTATCTTATCCTCTTGGAGCACTTGAGTTCGAGCTACGGATGTGGCACATGCAACTGCCAGAAGGAAATACGCTTTCTTATGGGTCAATTGAGCTATTGCATGATGGACTTCAGTTAGAACTCAATTGATTGAGTTTGGTGGAGTTGATGGAGTTGTGTTCAGTTTGACTTGGTTGAACTAGTTGTATTTAGTTTAACTGCAAATACACTAGTGATGAGTGATGTGAATTAATTGTTAATTAATTCACTATTTATTAACTCATAAAGCAACTAAAGAATACATCAGTTAACTCAGTGCATGGACAGTTCAATGGAGACAAGTGTTAGAGGTGGGTGAAAGAGTGAGACTTCTATCAGTTGTGACTATAGTTGTGCATGATATTTGCACAATCAATGGATTGAGTATTGCCAATGAGGATTGCATGGTTCATCCAAGGGAAGTACGAGTTTGGATCAGCCATTCTCATCCATTCTCATGCAGGATTGCGCAGTGGAGGCAGGCAAGCAGCAGAGGAGATTTGAACCTGTGATTGATTCAGATCTGAGCTAGTTTGTGTGTAACGGGTGGAGATAGTACTGAGTACTTGTGAGGAGTATTGTACTATGTATTGTTACATGTTCTCAATCATTATAATATATAGATAGTGTGGGGTTTTCAGCTGTATGCTTTCCCCGGGTTACATACTGTGTTAATGTGCGCATGCGATTGATGTTTCATTGTTTTTAATTCTGCAAAATTGATGATCAACGTAGAGGAGGTTATGTATTATGCATGCATCCGCAATAGTGTATAATCAGGATAATCTCTATGAATAAGTTTCATATTGTTCAAAATTTCTATAGGCATTGATGCTAATATCTTTATGACATGACCTATTGCAGGAATGGGAGGTTGAGTAGAGATGGTTGCAATGTATGATATGATGTCTTGTCGTAGGTTGATGATTGACTTGCCACATATGTTGGAGATGTTGCTTATGCGGGTGGTTGGAGTTTTGTTACATGTGTTTCATATGCTTCTACATGTGTTGGAAGCGTTGGATATGTTGCGACATATGTTGGAGGTGTTGCTACAATTGTTGGAGGAAGTTGGATGTATTGATGTTATTGTTGCAGGTGTTGAGGATGTTTCTACAAGAGTTAGAGATGTTGTTACATGTGCAGGAGGTTATTGTACAAGTTGTGGTTGTTGCTTGAGGAGCTAGACGTGTTGGTCTTGGTGATGAGGTTAGCAGACAAGGTATTGCTTGTCACTGACTTGTTGCAGGAGTCCTTGGCCTACGACATCAATTCAAAACTTGTCGTAGAGGCTTGGAAGTGTTCTTTAGAGTTGATGAAGGTGTCCCTAAATTTTGGTAGATTATTGAGATGGTTTTATTGAATTTTTATTTCATCCTCATCCCAGTCACATGGATGGTGAGTCACGGGAGCGACTGAAAAGCTCCAATTGTTAGAAGACAATCCTGTGGCAGTGATATATTATTTCTTCAAATCATTTGCATTTATGTTTAGATGTAATTTCTAACACCTATTCTATGTATGACCATGGATGTTATAGTCATTGTAGTGGTTATTGGGATCTTTGCATTGGTATGTTTCGTCTATTGTATTTTTTTCTTCCCCCCCTTTCCATTTCTTCTTCCCTTATTTGGAAGCTTCCTGGTGTTCCTTTTTATTTTAACCACTTCATTTTCCTTTCTTATGACCTATGCTTGCTAGGTATATTTCATATACAAAAGCCTCATCCACTATTATGGGTTTAAATAGCATCATTTTCTTCCACAAATGGATGTGCAGTCCCCTAGATACTTGAGGAGTATTTCTAGGTTCTTGGGAGAGATACCTAGCATTATTGTCATATTCTTGAATTATGTGGTGTACTCTTGTACACTCTTCCCCTATCTATACTTGAATTAATGCCATTAGATCCATTTCTCCTCTACATACCTGATAGGTTATAATTGGGACTTTATTATAGTTTTGAAATACTCCCACTCAGTTATTGGAGAATCCCCTTCTATTTCTAGGGTTTATGTGTGGATTTCCCACTAGGTGAAGGTGTTAGCTTCAGGGGCTTAGACCTAGGTTTAGAGTTATTTTTGCTAACCAACAAAACCCTATACTGTAGAGCTGTAACTAGGGTCTCTCACACCGCTAATTATCCCACATTAATAAGTCAATCCGGGAACGTTCGTTATTGCAAGGAGTAACTCAATCCGAGGCTGTTTGTCCGAGTAATGCTCGGTAGTATAGTGTCCTAATGGTTTGAAAGGAAACAGATGCTAAGCTGTAATGAAACTAACCCAAAAGATAAAATCACACAAGGCAGTTGATCAGTCAAGGGTACGGAAACAATAACCCATCCCTTTAGAAACTGATAAAGAAAGGAAATCAGAGCATGGACTTATAGGTTTGGGGCTAAGCAGCGTCTTGCTGAGGCTCACGACAGCCTTAGGCCCGCTCTCACACTAAAAACAACAAAGGCAGGTAAATCAAGCAGCGAAAAGTAAAGTGGAACAGCAATCTGGAAATGGAACAGCAGTAAAGAAATGGAACAGCAGTAAGGAAATGGAACAGCAAGAATAAATGGAACAGCAATAATAGAACAGCAATAACGGAACAGCAATAATGGAACAGCAATAATGGAACAGCAATCCTCAATCGTATGTACACGTTCTCTACTACTACAGCAATCTGAGAATAATGAATGATATGACTATGTTCCTGAACAAGGTAATATTGCTTTCGAGTCTTGCAAATACTATTTCACATGGATCTGATAACAATAATATTCGTACCAATATTCCGCTACAGGAATAGCTGAAAGACGCAATTCGAATAGATCCACTATTACAATGCAGAGACATGAGATAAAGGACTCATTCAGATGTCAGTTATAACGAAACATAACATATCACATAAAAGATGTATCAGATTACTTGAATAATGGAAATAAACAAACCACACAGTATAATAATACAAAAGCAAGTGTCCTTCGGAGCTGGGCCCTTGGCTACCAATGGAACACTGCCTGAAGTTACTCCAAATGCAGAGACGAAATGAACACCAAGTCTTTTATATTAATTGCATCAACAAAATTATATCAAAGTCAGGTCTCAGAGAGACTCAATGATTACAGTTGGTTCTGGAATTTAGAATTACAAAAACAGTCCTCCTCCGTTCAATGGCATGGTGCCTTTATATAACAGAAATGACGGAGGTATCTAGATAATCAAAAGATAAGTTAAAGCAGCGATCCCTCAGGATCAAGGATCCTGAGGGATTCGCTAATCGTTCGATTCTTCTCTTTCCCTTCTTGCGTTCTCCGTCTCAGTATCCCGCTTTCTTTCTCTGGGCTATTCGGCTCTAATTTTACTTGATCTTGTCCGCATCCGGTTCCCTGTTGGCGGGACAGTAGTTATTTTCCCTTTGCTTCTTGCTTTCAATCGCCGATCCTTTGTTTTCACGTCTTCCTGCATAGAAAACGTCAATCATTAGCACTTAAGCTTCCTTTATCGATTGTTGCACATTTTATCAAAACCCTTTATCTTCTTTGAACTCATAATGCAGAAAAGGTTACAACTATTATTGAAAAACCACTAGATTGCTAGTCAAAAGCATACCTTCCAGGTGCTCCACACACCCCCCTGCTTACCCTGTTTCATGGCCTCATGAAAACATTGTAGTTGAGATGCAAGGCAGTGAGAGAATAGGCCGGAGAAGGGATCTCGTGAGGAGGCCGGCAACCGTGATGAGCAACTAGATGGTCAAAGAACTGGTCTATTTGATTTGCAGGCATCTCATATAAGGCCTGATATCCAGGTGCAGGGTGCCAAATAATTGGACTGCGAAATCGATACCCTAACCAGGATGGCCCTGCTTGCAGAATCCGTTCCCCATAAAGGTTCAACCGGTTGGCAGCCAGCTCAACATTCTCATATTTGAATGGTTCCCTGAGCTGGATGCTTGGACTAGAAGTCCAGTATCGAAATTTTGCAGCATCGAGGGCAAGATCTTTAATAGTCAGGAAATATTCCAGACCGTTTCGGATCAAGTCTTCGTGCATGGGCCCTATTATCTCAATGACTCATGGGGTCCTTATGAGACTCCTATGCTTTCTCCATAGCGTCACTGGGTCTCTAGGTTCAGCTCGTATCCACAAGTCTAGGCTATTTTCTTGTCTCTAAAAGGTGTTATAAGCTCTGAGCCATTTCACCTGATTAACCCCAAATGAGATGAAGGCTTGGAATTGTACATCACCAACAAAAGGGCCAGGATTTAAGTCAGTTTCCTGGTCTAGCACAAGATTGTGCAGGTAAAACTTGCATAATAACCTTTGAACTCTAACTCCATAGTGCTTGCAACAGTCTATAAAATCATTAACAGTGTTGATGTGGATAGGTGCTCCTGCCCTAACGGCTTTTATTTTTAATCTCAGATATCGTTCAAGCAAAAATAAAGCATAATTTTTAGCAGGGGCCCTACAAGTCAAAACATCATTATATAAGGAACACACGGTGTCCATCTGCTTAACAACACTATCTAATCGACGAGTTACCTTAGCAACCTTTTCCTGCTCCTTTTGCCATCCTTCAAAGGCCTGGCTCTCGGACTGACTGATGTCTCGAAGTTGCTGTTGGAGCTCTTCGTATCTTTCCTTGGGGACTGTCTGTTCTCGCAATTGCTCGGCTTCCTGCTGGGCTTCCTTCATCATTTTATGCAAGGTTTTGGTTTTTGGGTCCTTCTTCCACACAGCCGTAGAGGCTGGGAGTTTAACCTGGACCTTCTTATTGCGTTGCTTTGAGTTTCGGACCCGAATTACGCCCGAGGGTGGTGCTTCTGTTTGGACTTCTTTGTTTTCTGTTTCCTTCTTAATGCGAACGAAGGGTTGCTGTGGTCTTCCTACCATCGGAGCCTCTTGCTGTTCCATTGGAATATCCATTCGTTCTTCAAGGCCAGATGGAACAGCAGTCTGTCCCTCCGCGCTATTTGGAACAGCAGTTTGTTCCTCCATGTCATTTGGAACAGCACCCTGTTCCTCATTATTATTTGGAACAGCAGACTGTTCCTCGGCAGTAGGTCTCCTGATGGGGTTTCGTCCATCAAAGCGAATTCTTGTCCTTGGAGTTCTTGCTACTGTGGTCCTCTTCCCTTTCCCTGCAGTCTTTTGTATCCTCAGACTGGCTTTCAGCATTCGAATTTGCTGCCGGAGTCTGGCTATAGTGCCCAGCAACCTCTGCTGCTTCTTTCTTAATTTCGCAATTTCCCTTGTTTCGGCAGAGGGTTTGGTTCTCAGGCTCGCGTCTTCTGTGATATCTTCCGGCATCCTGGGGACAGATTGTCCCAGATTGTTATCTTCCATTTCATTATCATAGCCAGGCAGGTTTTCTCCCCCTACCTCTTCTGCATGCATTTCCTCGGGTAATTCTCTTTCTGGGGGACCGTCAGGGACACCTCCTGTGCTGGAGTCCTGGCCATATTCTCCCATATTGGCCAGAACTGCTGCCAATTCCTCCTCACTTGGAGGGTCTTGCAACGGGCTACCCCCTGGCTGTGCAATTTCTTCTTCCTGATTGCCCTGTTTGGTGGCCTCTTCTCCCTCAGAGGGTTCATGTCCTTTTTCAATTTCTCCTTCCAGCTGGTCAGTCTCGGCCTCCGATTGTTCAGCATTTCCTTCGGAGGGTCTTCCCTCTGATTCTAGAGGTTCATCCACAATTTCAATTGGTTGGGCCGTTGTTCCCTGAATTCTTTCCAACCTTCCTCGTATCCGGGCCAGCCGAGCTGACTTCCTTGGCCTCTCAAGTTGGTCGGGAGTATCAATAGGTTCTGCGGGTTTCTCTGGTTGCTCTGGCGTATCGGGAGGTTGCTTCCGTTTTGAAGCGGCATGCCTCTCTGCTGCTGACTTCTTGCGTTTCTCGAATCGTTCCGGCGTGCCAGAGGATTGTTCAGGTTTTGGGGGTGGTGCAGCCGATCCCCCTTCGACTATTGCGACCAATTCCTCCCAAGTGATGTGCTGTTGAGTGAGACCGTGGCTCACTATCAACCGAATCAGCCCATGGTGGCTAATGACTGTGTCTATGTGCTGGGCCTTTTTCAGGCTTTGGGCCGCGCCATGCAGTAACGAATTTAAAAGTGCAGGGAGATTTACAGAACATTTTCCTTTTAAAACAGCTAAGAGTTTCAGGTGACGAGGTCTTACCACATCTTTTCCCCCTTTGCAGGTGATATAGCTTTGTACTGTCTTCGCTAGCTCAGTCCAGGGTTCCCCTAGTGCTGCCGGCAGAACTCCTTTCCCTTTGACTGTCAAGCTTTGGCCTTCGTCCTGGAAAATTTCCATAGCTTTTTGTAATCTCTCCTTCTTCGGCGTCCATTTGGGTCCAGCAGCTGGTAATCCTGAAACTTCCGCGATGATATCCTCTGTAACCTCTATCCGCTTTCCTCCTACTACGGAGTAGTTTTCCTGCAAATTCTGCAGGAATTCCAACGCTACTGCTTCGTTTGATTCTTGCAGGCGGTTGAAGTAATTCAACCATCCTGCGTTTTCCAGGATTTTGCGAGCAGCATCGGAGACTGTCAGCTTGTGAGGTTCGCTCCGGACCGTCCTTCCGCCCATGGTTCAACTCAGAAATGGACTCAGAAATGGAATAGCAACTGTTTGCAGTATTTACGACGCAAAAAGGATGATCAATGCCAATTTAGGAAAGGACTACACAGGGCATGCAACAAAAAGAAGAGATCGTGGACGGCAGTCTCCGTGAGATGGAAGCACCATACCATTAAATCATGCCATTTCCTTGTACATTATTTTGCCCGAATGGTATGCAGCCACGTAATCCATGGAGTAATGAGGTTACTTCCCCCCCCCCCCCGCGATCTGATAGGCTGCCCACAGCCGTCAAAGAGAGGAGCAGCAGCCAGTCGGGAGTGCAATCATCAAGTACATCATATGAAAGTATGCCATGTTGTAAAAGAACAATGAAATGCCGAAACCGAGGCAAAAAGGTGGATCGCGTTTTATATAAGCCTACGTGATATAATGAAGAACCGGGGGATTGGACGTCTGTCAACTGTACGAAGTCTCCAGTAGTCATTGTCAGTTCCGTTGCCATGATTGGTGGTAATGTTCATGCGATAGATATATCGGGGTGTGACATATGATACATGCAAAGGATATAAGAGACAGAAAGATTTTAATATCATACCTGTTGGTGTAAATATTACGACTTCGATGCCATTAACAGAGCTCTGCTGCCAACAGGTGTTCATAACCTTGGCAGAGTTGTTTATCTCACCCTCTGGAACCATGATCCTTTGTGTATATTCTGAAGAGTGCTTTGTCAAAATGCAGGCCATTATGCTGGCTTGGTGACCAGATAGTCATAATGCCATTCACAAGGTAGGCGCGAAACGTGGTCAGGCCGGCTCGCGATGAGACCTCATGTTCCAAGATTTTCTTGTTAATTTATTTTTGGACCATATCCCTGGTGTGGTGGCCATTATGGGAATGCCACTTCGCTTCCACCCTTATGATCATGGTAGGCCGGCTCTGAATGAGACCTCCTATCCTGCATTTGACAACTTTCATATTTTGTTTTTGTTTTCTTTTGCAGAGCATCTCTCTTGTTTATTTTCACATCAGGGTGGTTCCGCACTCCTTAAGAGCGGGGAATGGTGGAAGAACTCTTACAATCCCAACAGATAGATATAAATCATTCGTTCTTACTCCCAAGTAGTGATCAAAAAGGATTTTTAGGGAAATAAAGATCACCAATAACAATGGTACCGGTAAATGACAATGACAGTGAAGATTAAAAGTTCACGTCCCACCTCCTGTCCTTTTATACATACTGGCTTCATAGTGATAGCGATTTATGATGTGCTGATTTCGGTATCTCATGGTTTATGTTCACGGCATAAGTTCATTGTTGTATCTAAAAGATTGAGGAAACCATGGTCGCAAAGCATCCTCCATAAGGACGAAAACATGACAATGGCATTCCTGAGAGAAGAATTCATTCATAGGATACCATTTCTTTGAGAGGAGCCACTGAAAATCGCAAATGCTGTTCTTTTTGAGAAAGGAACAGCAAAGTCACTCAAATGCTGTTCCTTTTGACAAGGAACAGCAGACACACTCAAGTGTTGTTCCTTTTCACAAAGGAACAGCAAAACATACAAGTGTTGTTCCTTTTCGCGAAGGAACAGCAAGACACACAAGTGCTGTTCCTTTTCGCAAAGGAACAGCAAAGCACACAAGTGCTGTTCCTTTTCGCAAAGGAACAGCAAGACACACAAGTGCTGTTCCTTTTCACAAAGGAACAGCAAAACACACAAATGCTGTTCCTTTTCGCAAAGGAACAGCAAAACACAGAAGTGTTGTTCCTTTTTGCAAAGGAACAACAAAACACACAAGTGCTGTTCCTTTTTGCAAAGGAACAGCAAAACACACCAGTGCTGTTCCTTTTCGCAAAGGAACAGCGAAAACACACCAATGTTGTTCCTTTTGGCAAAGGAACAGCAAAAACACACCAGTGCTGTTCCTTTTCGCAAAGGAACAGCAAAACACTCCAGTGTTGTTCCTTTTCACAAAGGAACAGCAAAAACACACCAGTGTTGTTCCTTTACGCAAAGGAACAGCGAAAACACACCAATGCTGTTCCTTTTCGCAAAGGAACAACAAAAACTCACCAGTGCTGTTCCTTTTCGCAAAGGAACAGCAAAAACACTTGGGAAAAAAAAAAATCAAGGAAACATATATACAAGATGTTATGTACAGGTTATGAAATGAATTTATTAAGCTATAGGTGAGGAAGATTGCGCTTCCTCTCCTAAAATTTTCATATCAGTATCTTGTCGCAGCTGTTGACAGAAGGATTCCCGAGTGAGTGGCTTTCGATAAAGGCGAACTCGGTGGCCATTTACTTTGAATGCATATCCAGAACCGTCAATTGTGACCAAGGTAAGGGTCCCATTATCGTGTACCTTCTGGATTTCGTATGGTCCTAGCCATCGAGTCTGGAGTTTCCCCGGGAAATCCTGAAACCGAGAGTCGTATAACAGAGCCCAGTCTCCTTCATGAAAGACTTTATTCTTGATCAGTGCATCGTGCCATTTAGCCCGCTGCTGTTGAATCAATGTTGTATTCTGTAATGCAGAGAGCCTGATTTCATCTAATTCATTAATCTGCTGTAATCGATTGATTTGTGCCTCACTCAGATTTAGGCCGACTTCTGGTGCAGTTCGTAGCGTTCGGATTTCGAATTCTATGGGGAAAATTGTCTGCTTTCCAAACACTAATTGATAGGGTGAATAGCCTGTAGTACTTCTCCATGTGGTTCTGTAGGCCCACAGTGCCTCAGGTAGTCGAGCGGCCCAATCTCGCCGATGCGATGCAATGGTTTTTGTTAAAATTGATTCTATTACCTTATTACTACTTTCTACTTGCCCATTTGCCTGCAGATGGTATGGGGTAGTAATCTTATGTTGGACATGGTAATTGTTAAGTGTTGCAGCTAATTTATTTCCAACAAATTGTGGTCCACCATCGGTGATTAATTCTCTCGGAAGTCCATAACGTACAAACAAATGGAACAAGAATTGTATCACAGAGTCTTCTGTAGCCCTAGGTAATGATTCGGCCTCGACCCATTTAGTAACATAGTCTGTCGCCACCAGAATGTATGTCCTCTGATTTGATGATGGATTGATGGGCCCAACGAAGTCCAGAGCCCATCGTTCGAATGGCTCAATGACCAATTGTGGTCTCAGAGGCATTTCATCAGCTTGGCCAGGTTTTCCTGCTCGCTGGCAGCTGTCACAGGCTTGTGCAAACTTTTTCACATCCTTGAAGATTGTAGGCCAATAGTATCCGGTCTGCAATACTTTATGTGCTGTTCTTTTTTCAGCGAAATGTCCCCTGCATGGCCCGTCATGGCAAGATTTTAGAATGTCGAAGATTTCGTCTTCTCGAATACACCTTCTGATTTGCATGTCTGCCCCTGTATGGAACAAATGGCCTCCAATCCATGAAAAGCGAGTGCTTTTCTGAACAATCTGCTTGCGTTCCTGAGGGGTTAAGTGTTTTGGTAACTTACCGACTGCGAGGTAATTGGCAACATCGGCATACCAGGGTGTTCGAACAGCAACAGCAAAAAGGTGCTCGTCAGGGAATTGATCGTCTACTGCTGCTGTTTCGACTGCTTTCGGCATCCGTGAGAGGAAATCAGCTACAGGGTTCTCCTTGCCAGGTCGATCCTTAATTGTGATGTCGAACTCCTGCAATAAGATCAACCACCTGGTTATTCTAGCATTCGTAACAGGTTTATTTGCCAAATATTTGATAGCAGAATGATCTGTATATAACACAACAGGATAGCCTGTAATATAATGTCTAAATTTGTTAACAGCATGTATTACAGCCAAGAATTCATTTTCAGTAACAGTATAATTAAGTTCGGCAGAGGATAAATTTTTGCTGATATAGTAAATAGCATATGGCTTCTTATCCTCTTCTTGTCCCAGGACTGCACCAATTGTTGTGTCTGAGGCATCAGTTGAGATTTGAAATGGCAAATTCCAGTTGGGTCCTCGAAGGACTGGAGCTGTTGACAATAGGTTCTTCAATTCCTTAAAAGCCTGGTCACATTTTTCTGTCCACAAGAAATCAACATTACCAGTTAAAGCATATAGAGGTGTAGCAATACGTGAGTAATGTTCTATAAATCGTCTGTAATACCCAGAAAATCCAAGGAAACTGCGTACCTCTGTTTGAGTAGTGGGAGTAGGGATGAGCAAAAGAATCTTAATTTTAGCCGAGTCTACCTGGATGCCAACTGCTGAGATGTAGTGCCCTAGAATGAGCCCTTCTGTCATCATCATGTAACACTTTTCGTGGCTCAGGCAAAGTCTGGTAGCGATACAACGTTGTAGGACTTTTTCCAGGGTATCCAGAGCTGGGTCAAAATCATCTCCATACGGTGTAAAGTCATCCATATACACCTCAAGTCCGTCATTTATTAGGTCTGCAAAGATGTTGAGAACAGCCCTTTGGAATGTAGCAGGGGCATTGCATAGGCCGAAAGGTAGTACTCGATAGGCAAACGTTCCCCAAGGGAAAGTAAAGGTAGTTTTATCCTGATCTTCAGGGGCGATTTGGATTTGGTTATATCCGCTGAAGCCATCCAGGAAAGAGAAAAATTTCTTCCCTGCTAAAGTGTCCAGTACTTGATCTATAAATGGGAGGGGAAAGTGATCCTTCTGTGTGGCCTTATTTAACTCCTTGTAATCCACGCAAATCCTCCATTTCCCATTTTTCTTGGGTACCACCACTAGGGGAGAGACCCACTTACTGTCGGAGATGGGGTAAATAAAATTAACATCTAAAAGTTTCTGAAGTTCGGCTTTTACTATTTCTTTTAGATGGGGGTTGAGTCTTCTTTGTGGTTGGCGAACAGGTCTTGCATCCTTCTCTATATAGATGTGGTGGGTGCATAATTGAGGATCAATCCCCTTCATGTCAGGGTAATCCCACGCAAATGCTCCCTTATATTTTTGTAACAGACTAACAAGCTTCATTTCTTGATCTGGTGTCAGGTTGACGTTAATATTTAGAGTCTTACCAGGTTCAATTTCCACTACTTTACTATTGGCAACAATAGTTACTGGTATTGTTTGGTCATGTGGATCTTTTAAGGGGTCTTCTTCTAGCTCACTATCAAATGCTGCCTCTATCATAAAACACTGTGTGTGAGAGCTAGATTCAGTTTGACTGATGAAGTTATTGATAGCATCATCTTCTATTTGATCTTTAAAATCTAAAGCCTTCTGTACAGTTAATGGGGCTCTGATATTGTTAGTAAGGTATGACACAGGATACTGATTGGTTTTGATCATTGGCAGGCTTGGCTGTGCTGGAGGATATAGAACGAGATTTTTAACATCTGGTCCTTTAGTTATAGTCATGTTTCCCTGCCGGCAACCAATGTAGGCATCGGCAGTAGCAAGCCAAGGTCTTCCTAATATTAGCGGATGTCCATCTAGTCGGGTTTTTGGATTAATTACCAGGAAATCGGTTGGATACTCCCAGGAATCTACGGAAACCATGACATCATATAGAGTACCTTCGGGTCGAACTACAGATCGATCTGCCAATTCTAACAAAGTAGAAGTAGGTTCTACCGATGTGATGCCAAGCTTTTGGCAGGTGGAAGTTGTCAAAATATTGATTGCAGCTCCCAAGTCGACTAAAGCATTAGGTAGGGTTTGACCATAGATTTGGACAGTTACAATTGGGTTCCCGGGATCTTCGTATTTGATAGGTGTCACTTTTCCTGATAACAGGTCGGATAAAGTTCCAACTACTTGGACTCTAGGGTTAGTAGTTATATTCCTCCTTGATTTTTTTATGCACAGTTCTTTTATAGTCTTTGCGTATATGGGAATATCTTGAATGGCCTGGAGGAATGGAATTTTTATATACAGGTTTTGTAACTCTCCCAGAATGTCAAAGTCTGGATGTTGCACTGGTCGCGGTATGACTAATCGTTCCGGGAAAGGAGGAGAGGATGTATTTGTTTGTTGTTGGGTCTGTTCCTTATTTACATCCTTTTGTTGTAGCGGTTGTTCTATTGGTAACTGATCTTCAATGTGACCTATTTTGTCTCCCTCTGTTTCTATGATACGTCCAGATCGTAACTGAAGGTCATTGCACTCCCTTAAGTCAAGTCCAGTTTCTGATGTGTCTATGATTTGTATGGATTGGACTGGTCTATTATTAGGATTGGGGTTGGGTTGGGCTGGGAGTTGTGGCCTTAAATTAGACTGGGGGTTTTGTTGTAAGGCTGGCAGAGTTGGTTGAGGGAGTGGAATAGTTCTTGTTGACTGATATGTCGATCTTGGCCAATTGGTCTGCCAGGGTGAACCTTGTGATGTGGGGGGAATCCATTGCGGAGGGTATGAATTGTTCTGCCAATATGGTGGGGTGTAGGGAAAATTTGGCCATCCGAATTGGTTTGTCTGATTCATCCATGGATTTGGAGAAGGAAATGGCTGTGATGACCAATTCGGGACTGGGGGTGTATATTGGTTTTGCCACATACCATATTGCTAAGCATTGTATTGTGGAGGTTGAAAAGAAGAAGCTGGATCCGAAAACATACCTGATTGCCTCGGTTGCCATTGGCGACATTGGTTAACAAAGTATGCTGGTTCTGATTCTTCTTCTGCTTCCTTGTATACAGCCTTCAATCCAGGAAGTGAGGGGCAGCTTTCCGTAAGGTGGTCTTTCGTACAGATAGCACATGCTTGAACTGTATCTAGCGGACATTCTTTGTGGCTGTGTTTTTTTCTGCATCGGGGGCAGAAAATTGCCAGATTTTGCTCTGCCTCCATTTGCTTTTGTTTAGCCTGCACAATATCAAGCTGAGTAGTTAATGCCCCTAGGATATCAGTTTTAAAATTTTCTAGTAAATTCCCAAGTTCTACCCGTGTTACCCCTTCTGTTGATATTTTGTTATCTCTAACAAACCTATCATATTCTGTTGGTTTTATCATTGTGCTACCCCTTGAACTCCTAATACATAAATTAATGATATCGGCAAAATTCTCTTGGTAGATATCTCCTTTTCCCATGATGTTCAACGTTTCGATCCACTGTTCTTTCATACCTCTAATTAATGCAGTTTTCAACACATTGTCAGGCAGAGGTAATGATGCATAAGGGGATCTCTGTAAATTATACTGGAAGCGTTCTACATATTCCTCTAGAGTTTCATTTGGTCTGGCCGTCATTTGGAAGATTTCATCTTTCAGTTCCCTTGACCTACAGTAATCCTGATATTTCTTGAGAAAGGACTCTTTCATTTGCTCCCAATTGTTTATTACTCCACCACCTAGACCCATAAACCATCTCAGAGCTGCTCCCTTCAAAGTAGAGGGAAACAACTTTAATTTTTGAGGATCAGTGGTGTAATCATACCCTCTACATAACACATCGAATTCAAATAAGAATGCATCAGGGTCCTCTGATGTCAGTCCGTGAAACGTTGGGATGTGTTGAAGAGGAATTGCCTTCATGGGGGCATTCGCAGCAGAATCTACTATCGGATATTGTAATGTAGAAGTTTGGGTATTTGGCTGATTCTGCGCCATGGGATCGAAAATGTGCCAGTAACCTTCCGGGATTTCTAGGAGGGTGTTCCTAGGTTGAGAAGGGGCGGCCTTGGCAGGAGCTGTCTTGATGACACTTCCCTTATCAGGGATTTCTATCTGAAGGAATGGGGTGCTTTCAGTATTAATTCTGGCTGCGCTTCCCTTATCTGGGTTGTTTAACAGCTGGATTATCCTGGAGGGAGATTTCGGTTCCTCTATTTCCCCTGTTTCCCCCTCTCCTTCACAAAGGTTGCTTAAGTTCCCTTCTTGCAGCCGTTCAGACACAGGATTTTCAATTTCTTGGAAGTCCTGTTCAACAGTCTGACTCTACACCTCAGCGTAGGCTCCAGATGGTGATGCTATAGCCTGAAGGGAATTGGTAGGCTGCTTAGAATAAGTCTTTCTGAGGCCTACTGACGGCTGAGATTCAGTTTTCTTGTAGATTTCGTCTATGAAGGTCGTTCGGCCAAGGGTCACCGGTCCTTTGGCTTTCTCAGGTTTGGCTGGGGTTTTGGTATTCTTTTCTAACTTTTTCTGCTTAGTCATGCACTCTAAAAACTACTAAATCCTATCAACCAGCAATTCTACTAAGAGAGCGGACGGTGGAGCAGGGCTTTTACGTGCTCCGTACGCAGGTTCTTACCTTCCGTTTTTAAAATCCAACTCCCCCCTAGCAGATTTGTGCACTACTCTATAAAGGGCAAATGGCTATTACTCCTCCCCGGCAACGGCGCCAAAAAGTAGAGCTGTAACTAGGGTCTCTCACACCGCTAATTATCCCACATTAATAAGTCAATCCGGGAACGTTCGTTATTGCAAGGAGTAACTCAATCCGAGGTTGTTTGTCCGAGTAATGCTCGGTAGTATAGTGTCCTAATGGTTTGAAAGGAAACAGATGCTAAGCTGTAATGAAACTAACCCAAAAGATAAAATCACACAAGGCAGTTGATCAGTCAAGGGTACGGAAACAATAACCCATCCCTTTAGAAACTGATAAAGAAAGGAAATCAGAGCATGGACTTATAGGTCTGGGGCTAAGCAGCATCTTGCTGAGGCTCACGACAGCCTTAGGCCTGCTCTCACACTAAAAACAACAAAGGCAGGTAAATCAAGCAGCGAAAAGTAAAATGGAACAGCAATCTGGAAATGGAACAGCAGTAAAGAAATGGAACAGCAGTAAGGAAATGGAACAGCAAGAATAAATGGAACAGCAATAATAGAACAGCAATAACGGAACAGCAATAATGGAACAGCAATAATGGAACAGCAATCCTCAATCGTATGTACACGTTCTCTACTACTACAGCAATCTGAGAATAATGGATGATATGACTATGTTCCTGAACAAGGTAATATTGCTTTCGAGTCTTGCAAATACTATTTCACATGGATCTGATAACAATAATATTCATACCAACATTCCGCTACAGGAATAGCTGAAAGACGCAATTCGAATAGATCCACTATTACAATGCAGAGACATGAGATAAAGGACTCATTCAGATGTCAGTTATAACGAAACATAACATATCACATAAAAGATGTATCAGATTACTTAAATAATGGAAATAAACAAACCACACAGTATAATAATACAAAAGCAAGTGTCCTTCGGAGCTGGGCCCTTGGCTACCAATGGAACACTGCCTGAAGTTACTCCAGATGCAGAGACGAAATGAACACCAAGTCTTTTATATTAATTGCATCAACAAAAGTATAACAAAGTCAGGTCTCAGAGAGACTCAATGATTACAGTTGGTTCTGGAATTTAGAATTACAAAAACAGTCCCCCTTCGTTCAATGGCGTGGTTCCTTTATATAACAGAAATGACGGAGGTATCTAGATAATCAAAAGATAAGTTAAAGCAGCGATCCCTCAGGATCAAGGGTCCTGAGGGATTCGCTAATCGTTCGATTCTTCTCTTTCCCTTCTTGCGTTCTCCGTCTCAGTATCCCGCTTTCTTTCTCTGGGCTATTCGGCTCTAATTTTACTTGATCTTGTCCGAATCCGGTTCCCTGTTGGCGGGACAGTAGTTATTTTCCCTTTGCTTCTTGCTTTCAATCGCCGATCCTTTGTTTTCATGTCTTCCTGCATAGAAAACGTCAATCATTAGCACTTAAGCTTCCTTTATCGATTGTTGCACATTTTATCAAAAACCCTTTATCTTCTTTGAACTCATAATGCAGAAAAGGTTACAACTATTATTGAAAAACCACTAGATTGCTATTCAAAAGCATACCTTCCAGGTGCTCCACATATACCACCGGCCCTTTCAACAATGAACTTCTTGCGCAGAGTTTGGTCTCACTAGAGGCAATACTGGGGGATGGTAGAACTAGATTTCTGCATCCAGAAGGACTATGTAGTGTGATTGTAAGGCTTTTAATAGTTTAGGGATTAATCTGACCTCCACAAGCTATTAACCTTATTCTTACAATCGTAAATTGTTTTATACTTTAATAGATTAGCGAACTATGCGAAACTAGACTAACATGCAGCATTCATCATATAAAATAGTATTTGAACCTTCGTGATGCAATTGTAGAAGAAATTTATAAAATGAACCATAAACAATTGAAAACAAAAAAACTATGTGAACATACAAAAATTACACAGATCTGTCTTAACATTCTTCTTTACTAGTCAAGTCTTCTCAAAATACAGTCTTTCTAACCCTGTGCACACAGTTGTAGGGACCTGTGCACTCAGCTGCAGACTTACTAAGATCTCTGCACACACAGCTGCAGTAGCCTTCCCCTTAGCATAACTACAGAAAGGTCTTACAAAAGAGACTCAAAAGTGTTTCATCAATTCAATAAATCATGTCCTAGACTTGCAAAAGCATCCCTTTATATATGCTTCAACCCTTACAATACCATGGTGCGCAAACCATGGGTGGAGCTCAAAATCCTCTAATTATTCCCATCCCTTTACAAAATAAGGAGCATTGACCTGCCCTAAAGCCCCTTTGGCTCTTAAAACATTGTGCTAATCGCACTACTCTCCTCAAACTGCAGAGCCATTACATGCTTTAGACAAAAATTAGACCTAGAGGACCCCTACCCAACACAAGGCATGTATATATTGTTTGTTCCTCCTCTATATGATGGACATTAAAACACACCTCTAATTGTTACAACCAATGATTTAATTTCAAAGCATCATTCTCACCTTGATACGACTTGATGTTGACCTTCACTTCCATTTCAAATAGGGGTTATGAATTTTTCATGGAACTCAAACTAGGTTTTTCTTTTTTGAGTTGTCCCTTAGACTCCTTCTCTAGTTCTTCTTGATCCCAGGTTTTCCCTCTAATATGACCTTTAAGTTGGAACCTTTGTCTTATTGGATTCTAAGTTTATTTTTTAGACCCACCATGAGGAGGTTCATATTACAATTAATATCTATCACTTATTCTTCCATCCTTTCAAATATCTCCTTTGTTGAATCTCAAAGTTTATTAATAATTTTTTTGGCCATGGTTGGGGTTCTTAACTTATCAATATCCCCTGTAACTCCCCACAATATACCCAATGATACCAATATGATCCATAACCTATAATGGGTATTCCACTAGACAGTTTGTTACCAAAAATCTAATAATTTTTTACTTAAATTTGAAAATATGTACTATGAGGGTTAATTTCCCTTAGACTTTCTAAATCTATTAAATTATTGTTTCTACTTGTGCATGAAATATATAACATGTATAAAGTAGAGGATATTTATAACAGTCACTCACAAAACCAAAATAACATAAGATATGACTTGGGAAACCCTTTTGAGAGAAAAAGTGACTATAAGGTCAAGTTGCTCTGCTCTCTCTTTCTCTAAATGGAAATGGTGCAAATATAAAGGAGGGATACTTGTTTCCCATCAGTTTCTATAGAAGATAAATTCTCTATGTTTTTCCATATCTCTATCTACTTTCAGCTGCTCTACTCTTCTATGGAACAAAATTCACTAAGACATAAATAAACCCATTTTCCTCGTAGTGGCCTAGTTATAACACAACCCGATAGAAAACTAGGCGTTGAATTTGACCCATTCAACCCTCAATATGAATTAAAACTCAATCCTTATAGCGTATTCTACATAGGACCCACATGGATAGCCCATTTTGCATGATTAATGGGGCTAATATGGCATCCTCTTAAATCATGGTGAACAAAACAAAAAGGTCAACTTCTAGGTGGCATAAATTTTTCATACAAACTTCTTTTGAGGTATAATATATGTCTTTAGTGTTGGAAATAATACTGAGAGGGGGGGTGAATCAATATTATCAATTCAAATATTCCTTTTTCAAAATCAAATGATATACGCTACTTCAGTTAATTAAAACCACGTATATACGCAACTATGCAGAAGAAAACCCGCGTATACAATGCAAACTTTTTAATTTACTTTATCTTTCTGATGTTGATTGTTAATCTGTGTTCGAGAATCAAATAACCAGTAACCAGAAGCAGTAAAATAGATCAAAAAAACAATCGCACGCAAGAACATAAGATATAAGGTGGAAACCCAATGTGGGTGAAAACCACCTGCTGCAATTCGTCTCTATCGTCTCTTTAATTAGAAACTTCTTTTTACAAATGTATTGGTGCAGTCCTTTACCAGTACGTAGGCTGCAACCTGCAGAGAGCTACAACCCTCTCTCGTTTTTCAGCTTCTCCTGGAAGGGAGCTACAACCCCCTTAGCTCTTGCACTAGCCAAGATACTAGTACGTAGGTGCTGGCCTACAGAAGGCTACAACCTTCTCTTTCTTTCAGGGACCACGTTTCATGAATTTTCAGACTGGATCCACAAATAGCATCAATCAAACATCAAGAATTTCTACATCAACCAATCACCTTTTCACCAATCAAAACTGAATCAAAATAAACACTTCTCTGACGACTGTACCCAGATCACAATAACAGTAACCACACACCAAATCTGAACCCAGAACACTGCAGCAATAAACAGAAGCAGCTAGATCACAACTCAAAAGATATACGCTGCTTTAATAACCAGAAACCTGCATACATACGCTTCTGTTGTTGGAACAAACTGCGTATACGCTCCTTCGCTTCCTTGAACCAGCATGTATACGCGCCTTTGCTTCACTGAACCTGCGTACAGATCTATAAAGGATAATTCACTCTTTCATATATTCAACCACTAATTAACCCAGATTATCAGACTTATAGATCAAGCAAGCGCCACATATAGCAGATCAAAATCATACAAAGATACTATCATTCAAGCTTAAAGATTATGACCCATCAATAGAACTTATCCTTCTTTGCACTAAGGTTCCTCCTTCATTCAGATCCAGATCTGCACCATCACCTAATTACCAGTATTCCAGATCTAGCATTTTATCAGATATTCAATTATAATTCAGATCGTCTTTTGCCACATGATCTCCTTCCTCTTTTATAGGTTTAGGCCTTCCACAATACCACGGTCCAAAACCATAATAAACCAATACCACGGACCCAATACTTGGGATCAACACTTCTGACGAGGTACCATGGTCCAAAACCATAGGTTCAAATACCAAGGACTAACTACCACGGACCAAAAGTAAGTTCTCCAACATATATTCGCTTTTCCTTGCATGAAAGTGAATGTATACGCATACACGCCTTTGAAATGTCTAACCCGCGTGTATACCCGTCTTCGTCTAGATGAACCTGCGTATATGTCTTTTCCTTCATTCTGAAAGCCTGCACTGAGATCTGTTACCAAGGAGAGTTGCCATCAAGGACAACACCTGTGCCATAATGCGAACATTTAGAAACATATATTATTGGCATTGTAGTGTTGGCATTGATGTCAATAGGGTCTTGGTATTATTCATCATATGCCTATGTCTACCTCATCATCTGTGAAGAGTGTTTGGTTGTTGCAATGTTAATCTTGATGGTCTTGTTATTTGGCATTGATGTCAACATATTTATGACATGACATAGTGTGGGTGTTATGCTCCTATACCAATAGGTGTCATATATCATGATTGATTTGATGGACTATGTAATATGTTCATACCTTTCCTTGTTGCAAAGGTTTTCCATATTTTCAAAAAATCAAAAAATTTAAAAAATGTACAGAGGGTATACCCTAAAATAAAAATCAAAGGGTGAAAAGAATAAGATGGTCAAAAAAGTGAAAGAAAATGAACCCCACCAAAAGAAAGAACAAGGAAAGTGTGTAAGTCTAAATGCCACTACTTTTTACTCTTATGCAATCAACAATTGTGTGCAACTTGTAACTTACACCACAATTGATGAACAGTCAAATAGCTTAAGCTTGGCTAGTTCATATTTTAATTTTATGTTGTAGAGATAGAGAATAAAATATGACCAAACTGTTTAGACTTGGTAGATAAGTAGATAGGTAGAGTGAATAAAAGGAGCTCAACAGTTTAATCTGAGCCCTTGGATGTAATAAGGCTAGATTTAGATAGATTTCTACATGTAAAAGAAAAGAAAGTGTGATAAGGGTTTGCCAGTTTAAGTGCACCCAAATAAAGAAGAAAAAATGTTAGGTTAAAGTAGGTAGGGTAGGTAGATGATGTTGCAGAATTACGTGTGATGGATAATGACTATAAATGTGTTAATTTTTACTTTCATCACAAGTGTAAGGAAGACATTACACTGGAAGAATTTCAAGTAAGACAAGGTCAAATAATTAACTGCCCTTCTCATTTTTCCTAATTATTCACTAATTCCCCCTAAGTACTAAGGCATTTGCTAAAATTAGAGGGGCTCAGAGCATTTCTCTGACTTCTGGAGGGACCAGACCCTCAGCCCAATAATTTAAAAGCCTAAGCACTTAAAACCATCCATAAGTCATTCATTTACTTTCATAAGTCTTTTCCTAAGTAAAATCCTATTTTTCTTAGGAAAATTTAAATAAATCTTCATAAAAACCCTTTTATACACTTTAGCCTAAGTCAATATGTTATATGATGAAATATATTCGGAAAACATTGCACTTAGCACTTTCCCATTCATTCGGTCATATTAACTATTAATGTTTTATTATATAATTCCCAAATAAAAGAAAATTACCCACACCCATATTATTATACTATGTAAAACCCCAAATTATTACATATCCCACCCCGATGGTTAAGTATAACCATAAAACGAATAATAAATGGGATTAATTAACTAACCTATAGTTGATTAAGAACCCGACCCCGCCACCTTTAATGAGGATTAATTTAGTCATCCGGACTAATTAATAACTCTCCCAACCAATCACATCATCCCCAATATGATTAAAACCTTTAATTTATATTGGGCCCGCCCTCCTTTAAACCCCTTCGCATTGCGCCTCCTGTCAGCCATCTGATTGCGCTCTCCACATCCGACAGTTACTAACTATATCGCGCGACCCTTGGTGACCGCGCATTAACGCGCGATCACCAAGCGGTTTCCGCACAGTGCCTCCGCCACACATCAAACGATCTATGGAATCGCTGGCTCCTGGCTAAATACCGCCCATCCCCAAAAGCGGTGCAATACGAAACCGCTTACCGTTGTTCCATATATGACAAAACATCATTTCATTCCTCACACACGTCATCCGCTCGAAAACCAAAAACCCCCGCCAACCTTGACTTTGTTAATAAAACAAACAAACGTCATTTTCATTGTTTTATACTGCAAACCTGTGCTCCCATGCAAAGAACATCGAGGTCAACTGTCAAAGATTTCCAACAGCCACCTTGCTAAGAAACTTGTAGTCGACGCAACCCAAAACCTGTTAGCTACTACCTGCATCTGTTTTTGCACTGTTCACTCCCCCAACACAGGTATTTATCCAATTTCCGCCAAAACACTACAAGTTCATGTTTTACACTGCAATTCTACATAAAATGCCAAAATTCATTACAAATTCAGTCTTTGTTTCACCATATAAGTTCCCAGACCGGGTAATTTTCCCATTTATAACCAAAAACCCAAATTCCTTTCTGAATCCACAAGAACCAGAAATGGAAACCCCTGTGGCCCTAAGTGTTGCATGCTTAAATGCTCCTCATAAAGATTTAGACTATCTGCCTCTTGCGGATAAAGACTTTCAGATAAAATACTTATCTATTGATAAAAACGACCTTAAAGTCTTTTGCCAAAGTAGAGATAACTATCTGAATGGCTCTGACATCCTAGGACTGTGGGAATCTAACCTTCCCATGTATTTTCTCCCCTCAATCCATGTTTTCTCTGATATAATTCACCAATGCCAGGCCAATTATGACCCTAACCGCAGAGCAGTTATGTCTCCAATCCAAACAGTCCTCTTTCCAATAACTACTCAATCCATCAATGAAATGTTACAGTTTCATCCCAGTCAAGCCCTGACTCCCCTTTCCATGGGAGATTTACTTGAGAAATCAGTTAAATTATCCCAAGAGGAACTCACTCGCCTCTGTCAAATTTTCATGTCACCAAAGCATCAGCCTGATGGCCCACCTCCTTACATGCAAACTTTCTTCACAGATATGGGACAACTCATAATTGACATGGGTTTCAATACTAGTGAATTTGTCAATGAGTTAACCCTAGTGCTGCTGTCAATTTTTACTCCTGGACAGCCCCCTGCCATCAAATATGACTTTGCCTCCTACATTGTTGACAAGATTCATGACTAGTTCATGAGACTAGAAAATGAAAGAGTTTTCAAGTACTCCACCTATATATACCATCTTATCGTCTTTTACCAGTCAGAGAATTTCTCATTCCCTATCTTGAAACTTGACACAAGAGGAAATCTAAGGTCTATAATCTTCTGGTCTGCAATCTTCCATAGTTCCTTTGAAAGCCCTTAATCCTACAATGAATTCATTGACCTATTTTTTCACCCAGCAACCACCTTGTTGACAGGGGTATCCCCTCCCAGAATCAGTGGTGATATTAAAAATATCCTTCAGCTCTCCAAGTAGTACAGAATAGGTGATTGATACCTATACAAGAATCATATGTAAATCAGGATATATAGGTGTGAGCTCTGCCCTTTTAAGCTACCAAAGTATGTTCCAATGAGGCTCTTTGCATTGGAATATTTCAGGCAAATGATAAATTCAGACCTGGTCCATTTTTATAATGCCAAGAAGAAAGCTCAGCTTAGAATCAAGAATCAGTTAGGTCCTTTTGTCTGTAACACTAGGGAGGCATGGAGAGAAGCAGAAATAATTTTAGAAGATCATCTTAAGTTACAAAAGATTTTTGGATGGATACCATATGACCCTAACAGCTTTATCTGTGATAGAAGAATGAAGAACAGATTGTCACCATACATTCACCATAGGAATCCAGAGATTGAACAATTTGCAAATATGGATGAATGGAGGGAAGGGACCCTAGTAGAAAAAGATAGTGAACAGGTCAATATTGAAAATGTTATGAGAGATCTTGAGAAAACACTTGACCTAGATTCTTTTGGGCAGGTACAAAGGTCAAGGATTGGTCCCTCTATAGTTGGAACCTCTCAGCAACATTCACAGGAAACCAGCACACCAACCACAGGAACATCCAAAGGCAAGGAACTAGAAACCAGCATTCAAGCCACAGAGAAATCTACAATGTCTAAGCAGCCTGAAACTTCCAAGGAGCAGGCCCAAATGCACACTCCTCCCACTCAGGGCAATGTGGGAGAACCTCCAATCTTGCAAACTCCTCTAAATGAGGAAAGAAATAAAAAGAGAGACAGAGAAACAGCTACCCCTGCCAGTAGACCTTCAGGACAACCTGGTACCAAAAGGCAAAGGCTAAATCCCCTTTCAGAAGAAGAATTTGTTGAAGAGACTACTGATAGTCAGAGGAGAGAAGGAGTAGATAGCCAACAAACTTTCCCAATAGGTGGGACATCTACTAGCTCACAGAGAAAGGAGCTAGAGAGACAACAAAGTGCAGAGGTATCATCTTTCAGACCACCAGGAAAGGACAATTTAGATATCAAAAAGACATTTATAGAAATAAAAGCCAGAAATGATCCATTAAGGCTTCAGGTCTACAATCAATATTTGAAAATGGCTCCCACAAATCAAAACAGATTGATGTCAGCCTACGACATCAAGGAAGGTAAGATGATAATGAGCTATTTCAAACCTAAAGTGCAACAGCCTCAATCAACAGCAGACTATCTTAGAACCAATTTTGAGGTCATGGTAAAGGATATTCATCCTTTGGATCAAATTGAATTGCACAAACAAACTAGAGAAATGATTTATTCCACCTTGACTAGTAAGGCTATGATGGCCCAAAGGCTGGAAAATTCTTTGGATAACACAACTGCCCAACTACATTTGGAGAAAGCTTCCTCCCAGGCCAAAGATAATAGAATAAAGTCTTTAGAAGAAATAATTATTGGATTGGGTCATGATCCCAAAGATGTAAAGGCTACAGAAGCCTTAATCAAAAAGAAAGATGAAGATATTGCTGCCTTAAGGAAGCAGCTAAAGCTGCCTCCTTCAAGGCATCCACAGACTGCTGAGATCATAAAGCAAAAATATAAAGAAGAGCTAATGGATTTGCTCTTAAAACTTAATGAACGATTGAATGAGACTGAGCAAGAACTAGAAAATGCATTGAAGGAAAAGCAGGGAGAGTCGACCTCTCAGCCTCCCAATGTGATACCAGTAGTCTCAACCGCAGTCCCTTCAACCCTTGGAACAGCTCTGGCAAAAAACATTCCAACAGCCACAGCAGAGGTGGTCACAGGTACAATAACAATTGGAACAGTAGAAACAACACAGGATAGTACTGCCAATTTGATGATCCAGGTGGATATTGGTGGCCACCTGGCAAGTCCACCTGGAACCCCACCATTGTCTTTCTCAGCATTTTCAGTTTCCTTAACTGTAGCACAACTTACTATTTTTAGCATTTTTTTGGGTCCTGAACTTCCGGAGCCGTTTTGAGGCCCTAAACGACATTTTTTGGGGAATCCAGGGGCAACATGGGTCCAATGTTGCCCATTCCAACAATGATAGTGCTCGGATAGATCTTTCTAATGAGCTATTCTACGCGTCAAACGGAGATCATATGCCAAAGTTACGACCCCGGGAAGTTGATGTACCAATTTACCCCCAAACGGGGCCCACAGTTTGGCGTTTCATCTCCTAGGGTTAGGTTTTGGAATGTTAAGGGTTTTCCATTGTTTCTCAACAATAAATAGGCCTTCGAGCCTCATTGTAAGACAGTTCAGAGGCATGTAGCCATCACATCTCTTCTCAGAGATAAGCTACAATCGCCCTAGCTGGTTTATTTCCATTTCTGGTTGTAAGCATATTTCAGTATTCTCCATTAATGAAATGAAGTATTATTTCCGCTGCATCTTTGTGTATATGATTATCTCTGTAATTTGTTGCGTTCTTGTTTAAATCCGGATCAGTGGTATCAAAGTGGTCTGCTTTTTCTCTGTTTTTCTTTGCATGTCCCCAACAAGGTCGGGATATAAGGAGTTAAGCTTGAACTGGTTGAACCTTTGCAAGACCAGCCTCGCAAATCCCGACAGCCTCCCATGGCGGACGAGAAGAAAGACGAGGGGGCAGGAGATCCCATCAAAATCTTGCTCGAAGAAGCCCTCGAGCGACAACGGAACGCGATGATGGACAGCTTTGCCCAGATCCTTCAGCGGCTACCCAGAAGCAACGCATCGGCTTCCAGCAGCTACTCTGGAAACGCCACACCCTTTAAGGTACAAGTTAATTTTGAAATCCCCATATTCGAGGGTCAGATAGACGCAAATGCCGTAGATAAATGGTTAAATCTGCTAGAGGGTTATTTTTCTTTTCATGAATTTTCGAGTCGGGAAAAGATTGTTTTTGCTCTTCTCAAAGCAGCCCCCCACGTCAAGGACTGGTGGGAAACCTACTGCGAGCAGAAGGATGAAAGTACTGGCTCACTATTTTCAGCCGCACCCACCTGGGATTCGTTCCGGGATGCCATCAAGGAGCAGTACTACCCTGTCAGAAGCTATGAGGATGAATACATAAAGTGGACCACGTTGCGGCAGGGAAGGGACCAAGACGTGCCGGAGTTCACCAATCTTTTCCATACCCTTCGCACAAAGTTGGGTATCAAGGATTCGGAGCAACATTTGATACTCAAATACCGTGGCTGCCTGCACAAGTACATCCAGGAAGAAATACAATTCCTAAACATCCCCTCGCTCGGCGCAGCATACCGATATGCCGTCAAGGTCGAGCAGAAGTTTAAACAAAAGAAGCGAGACTTTGGATCTGCGAATCCAAAGCAGGGGAAAGGTGCCCCTAAACCACAGAACAAAGGACAAAGCCAAGGCGGGACAGCCCAAGACAACCAGTCGAAGCTGCAAGCAAAGAACAGTGCCGCGAAGCCGAGAAAGGACACTGGAAAATGGTGCGAGTTCCATAAGAGCTCCACTCACAACACAAGTGAGTGTCGGGCCAAGCAGTCACTGGTGGCTGAGCTAAAGGTTTCAGAATCAGATGCATGTTCCGACTCTGAGTCAGAACCCGATAAGGGGTATGAAAAAGGGAAGCAGATCATTGATGCGGATCCCAGCGCCACTGTTGCTACCGCAAAGATCCAGAAAAATGAACCCGAAGATCCAGAGGAGGAGGAGCGTCTCTTCCACTCCCAGATGTGGGTAAAGGGCTCCCCGATACAGTTCATTGTTGATAGCGGGAGTCAAAAGAACCTCATTTCGGCAGAGGTCGTGAAGCGGTTGGGCTTACCGACCACAGCACATCCACAACCATACACCATTGGGTGGCTTCACCAAGGACGAGATCTTCGCGTGAGCCAGCAGTGTCGCCTTCCATACAACATCAAGCCCTTCACGGATGAGGTATTGTGTGACATTGCTCCCCTTGAAGTTTGTGATGTATTACTAGGACAACCATACTTGTGGAAGCGACATGCTGTGTATGAATCAAGGCCCCGTGCTGTTATTATTACATTGGGAAATAAGTTGTTCAGGATACCAGAGGTAGCACCACCTGCCGCCATCTCTTTGATTACTGCAAAACAATGCAGTAAGATCATTTCCAAAACCAGGAAATTTGTTTTCCTGATGATACGCCCTCAAGGAAAGAAGAAGACAGTGGCCGCGGCCTCCAAACGGGGTCCCTCTGCACGACAACTACAGATGGACAAGATTGTGGAGGAGTACGAGGACATCTTCACCTCCCCGGCAGGGGTTCCTCTGCACTGTCAAGTCAAGCACTCCATCGATCTGACCCCAGGTGCGCCGCTACCCAATGGACCAATTTATCGGCGCTCCGTTCTGGAGAACAATGAAATCAAGAGGCAGATTCAGGAGCTCCTGCAGAAAGGTCACATCCGTCCGAGTTCATCGCCCTGTGGGAGCCCGATCGTGTTGGTACAGAAGAAGGATGGGACGTGGAGACTCTGTATTGACTATCGGGCGCTGAACAAGATCACTGTCCGTAATAGGTACCCGATCCCGCGGATTGATGACCTCCTAGACCAACTAAAGGGGGCGAAATATTTCAGCAAGATCGATCTGAAGTCAGGATATCACCAGGTACCAATCGAACCCTCAATGTGTGGAAGACTGCCTTCAAATCCAAGGAGGGCCTCTTCGAATGGTTGGTCATGCCTTTCGGATTGACGAATGCTCCTGCAACCTTTATGAGGCTAATGGATGACATCTTGCGGCCATTCACCAACTCCTTTGTAGTAGTATACTTGGATGACATTCTGATCTTCAGCCAGAGTTGGGAAGAGCACCTCCACCACATCCGACAGGTTCTCCAAACACTGCGGCAACACAAGCTATGTGCCAATTTGGAGAAATGCACTTTTGGCATGACCCAGGTTCAGTATCTGGGATACATCATTGATGAACAGGGGGTGCATGTCGATCCAGCCAAGATCCAAGTCATTCGGGATTGGCCCTCTCCAACCACTCTAACAGAGCTCCGCAGCTTTCTAGGTCTTGCCAACTTCTACCGCAGGTTTGTGTTGGGGTTTTCTCATATTTCTTGGCCCTTGAGTCAAGTCACCAAGGGCGGGGCGAAAGCAAAATTCTTTTGGTCTGAATCTCAACAGAAGGCATTCAGGGAGTTGAAGGATCGCCTCTGCACGGCACCAGTGCTCGCGTTACCAGATTTACAACAACCATTTGAGGTCGAGACAGATGCCTCTGACTATGCTATTGGGGCAGTCCTTACTCAACATGGACATCCAGTGGCATATCACAGTGAAACACTTTCAGACACAGTCCGGAAGTACCCCACTTATGATAAAGAGATGTATTCCATTGTACAGGCCTGCCGACAATGGAAGCATTACATTTTGGGGAAGGAAACGGTCATCCACACAGACCACCGACCTCTGCAGTTCATACAGACCCAAGGGAAATTGCAGAATGATCGCCATCAGAAGTGGTCTACATACCTGCAACAGTTTCACTTGAATATCAAGTATAAAAAGGGCAGCACCAATAATGTTGCAGATTGCCTCAGTCGACCACCGATCATGGCGCTAACCACCGTGCTCAACTCTTGTGGGCACGAGACTTCTGATTGGCCACTTCTCTACAAAAGCGACCCAGAATTCGGCCACACATACCAGACACTCTTGGAGGGTCGGCATGTTGCAGATTTTCACCTCCAGGATGCCCTATTATGCCACCTCGGTCACCTTTGTGTTCCTTCAAGCGAGCGTGCCAAGATGATTTGGGAAGCACACTACAGTCGGGCTGCTGGGCATTTCGGGGTCGAGAAAACAGTGGCAGTACTGCAAAATTATTTCTATTGGCCGAATCTTCGACAGGATGTTGGGAAGTACATCCGATCATGTACTGCCTGTGCCATTGCCAAACCGACCATTAAGAAGCACGGCCTCTATACCCCGTTGCCTACCCCTAGTCGACCTTGGGAATCCATCTCCATGGATTACATGTCAGGCCTTCCTTCCACTAAGCATGGAAATGACTGTGTTTTTGTGGTCGTCGACAGGTTCTCGAAGATGGCCATTATGATGGCCTGCAAGAAGAATATCACAGCAGAAGCCACTGCTAAACTCTTCTTTGAACGAGTGTGGGTGCACTTTGGGATCCCACAGTCTATCATCTCAGATCGGGACAGTCGGTTTCTCAGCACATTTTGGTCCAGTCTCTGGTCAATGCTGGACACCAAACTCACGAAGTCCACAGCCTTCCATCCTCAAACTGATGGCCAGACAGAGGTTGTCAACAGGATGATTGTGCACATTCTGCGCATGTATAACTCAAAGCATCCACGCACATGGGACGAGAGCCTCCCCTATGTTCAGCACAGCTACAACCGAGCTCTTCACAGCTCCACTGGCCATAGCCCTTTTCAGGTGGGTTTGGGATTCCAGCCACTATGCCCCATTGATGTGGCCATGCCACTTGCAGCTACTCACATGAATTCAGCTCATGTCCAGTCCGAAACAGATAAGGCCACCAGCTTCATTGAGCGCATCCAACATATTCGCCAGCAGGTCCATGACATTCTTGAGAAATCAAATGCCAAGTACAAGCAGCGACATGATCAACACCGGGTGCCACACAAGTTTCAGGTGGGCGACAAAGTCTGGTTGCATTTGCAAAAGGAACGCCTTACTGGAGCCTATCGGAAATTGAGACCACTCCGATATGGTCCTTACACCATTACTAAGGCTATGGGAGACAATGCATTTGAGCTCAGCATTCCCCCATTCCTTGGCCTGCACCCAGTGTTCAATGTGGACCGCCTTCGGCCATACTTTCCACCATTGCTAGACACATCCGACATTGCAGAACAGCTCAAACCCACAGAATTAAATCCAGATTGCATGGAACAAGCTGCAACTGATCGAATCATGGACACACAGATCAAGAACACTCGCCAACAGAATATCCAACTGTATCGAGTTGTCAAAGCAGGCCAACTCCTTCAGCAGGGCAAGTGGCTCACCAGGGAACAAGTTCAGCAGAAGTTTCCTCATCTCATGGAGGAGCTCAACGCAATGGGGACCATTGCTTCCTAAGGGGGGAGGAATGATCCAGGTGGATATTGGTGGCCACCTGCCAAGTCCACCTGGACCCCCACCATTGTCTTTCTCAGCATTTTCAGTTTCCTTAATTGTAGCACAACTTACTATTTTTAGCAGTTTTTCGGGTCCTGAACTTCCGGAGCCGTTTTGAGGCCCTAAACGACGTTTTTTGGGAATCCAGGGGCAACATGGGTCCAATGTTGCTTGTTCCAACAATGATAGTGCTCGGATAGATCTTTCTAATGAGCTATTGTACGCGTCAAACGGAGATCATATGCCAAAGTTACGACCCCGGGAAGTTGATGTACCAATTTACCCCCAAACGGGGCCCACAGTTTGGCGTTTCATCTCCTAGGGTTAGGTTTTGGAATGTTAAGGGTTTTCCATTGTTTCTCAACAATAAATAGGCCTTCGAGCCTCATTGTAACACAGTTCAGAGGCATGTAGCCATCACATCTCTTCTCAGAGATAAGCTACCATCGCCCTAGCTGGTTTATTTCCATTTCTGGTTGTAAGCATATTTCAGTATTTTCCATTAATGAAATGAAGTATTATTTCCGCTGCATCTTTGTGTATATGGTTATCTCTGTAATTTGTTGCGTTCCTGTTTAAATCCGGATCAGTGGTATCAGAGCGGTCTGCTTTTTCTCTGTTTTTCTTTGCATGTCCCCAACAAGGTCGGGATATAAGGAGTTAGGGCTTGAACTGGTTGAACCTTTGCAAGACCAGCCTCGCAAATCCCGACGGCCTCCCATGGCGGACGAGAAGAAAGACGAGGGGGCAGGAGATCCCATCAAAATCTTGCTCGAAGAAGCCCTCGAGCGACAACGGAACGCGATGATGGACAGCTTTGCCCAGATCCTTCAGCGGCTACCCAGAAGCAACGCATCGGCTTCCAGCAGCTACTCTGGAAACGCCACACCCTTTAAGGTACAAGTTAATTTTGAAATCCCCATATTCGAGGGTCAGATAGACGCAGATGCCGTAGATAAATGGTTAAATCTGCTAGAGGGTTATTTTTCTGTTCATGAATTTTCGAGTCGGGAAAAGATTGTTTTTGCTCTTCTCAAAGCAGCCCCCCACGTCAAGGACTGGTGGGAAACCTACTGCGAGCAGAAGGATGAAAGTACTGGCTCACTATTTTCAGCCGCACCCACCTGGGATTCGTTCCGGGATGCCATCAAGGAGCAGTACTACCCTGTCGGAAGCTATGAGGATGAATACATAAAGTGGACCACGCTGCGGCAGGGAAGGGACCAAGACGTGCCGGAGTTCACCAATCTTTTCCATACCCTTCGCACAAAGTTGGGTATCAAGGATTCGGAGCAACATTTGATACTCAAATACCGTGGCTGCCTGCACAAGTACATCCAGGAAGAAATACAATTCCTAAACATCCCCTCGCTCGGCGCAGCATACCGATATGCCGTCAAGGTCGAGCAGAAGTTTAAACAAAAGAAGCGAGACTTTGGATCTGCGAATCCAAAGCAGGGGAAAGGTGCCCCTAAACCACAGAACAAAGGACAAAGCCAAGGCGGGACAGCCCAAGACAACCAGCTGAAGCTGCAAGCAAAGAACAGCGCCGCGAAGCCGAGAAAGGACACTGGAAAATGGTGCGAGTTCCATAAGAGCTCCACTCACAACACAAGTGAGTGTCGGGCCAAGCAGTCACTGGTGGCTGAGCTAAAGGTTTCAGAATCAGATGCATGTTCCGACTCTGAGTCAGAACCCGATAAGGGGTATGAAAAAGGGAAGCAGATCATTGATGCGGATCCCAGCGCCACTGTTGCTACCGCAAAGATCCAGAAAAATGAACCCGAAGATCCAGAGGAGGAGGAGCGTCTCTTCCACTCCCAGATGTGGGTAAAGGGCTCCCCGATACAGTTCATTGTTGATAGCGGGAGTCAAAAGAACCTCATTTCGGCAGAGGTCGTGAAGCGGTTGGGCTTACCGACCACAGCACATCCACAACCATACACCATTGGGTGGCTTCACCAAGGACGAGATCTTCGCGTGAGCCAGCAGTGTCGCCTTCCATACAACATCAAGCCCTTCACGGATGAGGTATTGTGTGACATTGCTCCCCTTGAAGTTTGTGATGTATTACTAGGACAACCATACTTGTGGAAGCGACATGCTGTGTATGAATCAAGGCCCCGTGCTGTTATTATTACATTGGGAAATAAGTTGTTCAGGATACCAGAGGTAGCACCACCTGCCGCCATCTCTTTGATTACTGCAAAACAATGCAGTAAGATCATTTCCAAAACCAGGAAATTTGTTTTCCTGATGATACGCCCTCAAGGAAAGAAGAAGACAGTGGCCGCGGCCTCCAAACGGGGTCCCTCTGCACGACAACTACAGATGGACAAGATTGTGGAGGAGTACGAGGACATCTTCACCTCCCCGGCAGGGGTTCCTCTGCACTGTCAAGTCAAGCACTCCATCGATCTGACCCCAGGTGCGCCGCTACCCAATGGACCAATTTATCGGCGCTCCGTTCTGGAGAACAATGAAATCAAGAGGCAGATTCAGGAGCTCCTGCAGAAAGGTCACATCCGTCCGAGTTCATCGCCCTGTGGGAGCCCGATCGTGTTGGTACAGAAGAAGGATGGGACGTGGAGACTCTGTATTGACTATCGGGCGCTGAACAAGATCACTGTCCGTAATAGGTACCCGATCCCGCGGATTGATGACCTCCTAGACCAACTAAAGGGGGCGAAATATTTCAGCAAGATCGATCTGAAGTCAGGATATCACCAGGTACCAATCGAACCCTCCGATGTGTGGAAGACTGCCTTCAAATCCAAGGAGGGCCTCTTCGAATGGTTGGTCATGCCTTTCGGATTGACGAATGCTCCTGCAACCTTTATGAGGCTAATGGATGACATCTTGCGGCCATTCACCAACTCCTTTGTAGTAGTATACTTGGATGACATTCTGATCTTCAGCCAGAGTTGGGAAGAGCACCTCCACCACATCCGACAGGTTCTCCAAACACTGCGGCAACACAAGCTATGTGCCAATTTGGAGAAATGCACTTTTGGCATGACCCAGGTTCAGTATCTGGGATACATCATTGATGAACAGGGGGTGCATGTCGATCCAGCCAAGATCCAAGTCATTCGGGATTGGCCCTCTCCAACCACTCTAACAGAGCTCCGCAGCTTTCTAGGTCTTGCCAACTTCTACCGCAGGTTTGTGTTGGGGTTTTCTCATATTTCTTGGCCCTTGAGTCAAGTCACCAAGGGCGGGGCGAAAGCAAAATTCTTTTGGTCTGAATCTCAACAGAAGGCATTCAGGGAGTTGAAGGATCGCCTCTGCACGGCACCAGTGCTCGCGTTACCAGATTTACAACAACCATTTGAGGTCGAGACAGATGCCTCTGACTATGCTATTGGGGCAGTCCTTACTCAACATGGACATCCAGTGGCATATCACAGTGAAACACTTTCAGACACAGTCCGGAAGTACCCCACTTATGATAAAGAGATGTATTCCATTGTACAGGCCTGCCGACAATGGAAGCATTACATTTTGGGGAAGGAAACGGTCATCCACACAGACCACCGACCTCTGCAGTTCATACAGACCCAAGGGAAATTGCAGAATGATCGCCATCAGAAGTGGTCTACATACCTGCAACAGTTTCACTTGAATATCAAGTATAAAAAGGGCAGCACCAATAATGTTGCAGATTGCCTCAGTCGACCACCGATCATGGCGCTAACCACCGTGCTCAACTCTTGTGGGCACGAGACTTCTGATTGGCCACTTCTCTACAAAAGCGACCCAGAATTCGGCCACACATACCAGACACTCTTGGAGGGTCGGCATGTTGCAGATTTTCACCTCCAGGATGCCCTATTATGCCACCTCGGTCACCTTTGTGTTCCTTCAAGCGAGCGTGCCAAGATGATTTGGGAAGCACACTACAGTCGGGCTGCTGGGCATTTCGGGGTCGAGAAAACAGTGGCAGTACTGCAAAATTATTTCTATTGGCCGAATCTTCGACAGGATGTTGGGAAGTACATCCGATCATGTACTGCCTGTGCCATTGCCAAACCGACCATTAAGAAGCACGGCCTCTATACCCCGTTGCCTACCCCTAGTCGACCTTGGGAATCCATCTCCATGGATTACATGTCAGGCCTTCCTTCCACTAAGCATGGAAATGACTGTGTTTTTGTGGTCGTCGACAGGTTCTCGAAGATGGCCATTATGATGGCCTGCAAGAAGAATATCACAGCAGAAGCCACTGCTAAACTCTTCTTTGAACGAGTGTGGGTGCACTTTGGGATCCCACAGTCTATCATCTCAGATCGGGACAGTCGGTTTCTCAGCACATTTTGGTCCAGTCTCTGGTCAATGCTGGACACCAAACTCACGAAGTCCACAGCCTTCCATCCTCAAACTGATGGCCAGACAGAGGTTGTCAACAGGATGATTGTGCACATTCTGCGCATGTATAACTCAAAGCATCCACGCACATGGGACGAGAGCCTCCCCTATGTTCAGCACAGCTACAACCGAGCTCTTCACAGCTCCACTGGCCATAGCCCTTTTCAGGTGGGTTTGGGATTCCAGCCACTATGCCCCATTGATGTGGCCATGCCACTTGCAGCTACTCACATGAATTCAGCTCATGTCCAGTCCGAAACAGATAAGGCCACCAGCTTCATTGAGCGCATCCAACATATTCGCCAGCAGGTCCATGACATTCTTGAGAAATCAAATGCCAAGTACAAGCAGCGACATGATCAACACCGGGTGCCACACAAGTTTCAGGTGGGCGACAAAGTCTGGTTGCATTTGCAAAAGGAACGCCTTACTGGAGCCTATCGGAAATTGAGACCACTCCGATATGGTCCTTACACCATTACTAAGGCTATGGGAGACAATGCATTTGAGCTCAGCATTCCCCCATTCCTTGGCCTGCACCCAGTGTTCAATGTGGACCGCCTTCGGCCATACTTTCCACCATTGCTAGACACATCCGACATTGCAGAACAGCTCAAACCCACAGAATTAAATCCAGATTGCATGGAACAAGCTGCAACTGATCGGATCATGGACACACAGATCAAGAACACTCGCCAACAAAATATCCAACTGTATCGAGTTGTCAAAGCAGGCCAACTCCTTCAGCAGGGCAAGTGGCTCACCAGGGAACAAGTTCAGCAGAAGTTTCCTCATCTCATGGAGGAGCTCAACGCAATGGGGACCATTGCTTCCTAAGGGGGGAGGAATGATCCAGGTGGATATTGGTGGCCACCTGCCAAGTCCACCTGGACCCCCACCATTGTCTTTCTCAGCATTTTCAGTTTCCTTAATTGTAGCACAACTTACTATTTTTAGCAGTTTTTCGGGTCCTGAACTTCCGGAGCCGTTTTGAGGCCCTAAACGACGTTTTTTGGGAATCCAGGGGCAACATGGGTCCAATGTTGCCCGTTCCAACAATGATAGTGCTCGGATAGATATTTCTAATGAGCTATTGTACGCATCAAACAGAGATCATATGCCAAAGTTACGACCCTGGGAAGTTGATGTACCAATTTACCCCCAAACGGGGCCCACAGTTTGGCATTTCATCTCCTAGGGTTAGGTTTTGGAATGTTAAGGGTTTTCCATTGTTTCTCAACAATAAATAGGCCTTCGAGCCTCATTGTAAGACAGTTCAGAGGCATGTAGCCATCACATCTCTTCTCAGAGATAAGCTACCATCGCCCTAGCTGGTTTATTTCCATTTCTGGTTGTAAGCATATTTCAGTATTCTCCATTAATGAAATGAAGTATTATTTCCGCTGCATCTTTGTGTATATGGTTATCTCTGTAATTTGTTGCGTTCCTGTTTAAATCCGGATCATTTGACCACAGAGGAACTAATAAAATCAATGGAGGACATGAAATTGCAAGTTTCAGAGCTAAAAAAGGTACAAGAACAGTATGCCAACTTAGAACAGAGGTATGATCTCTCAAAGATAAATGTTGCAGAAAAGAAAAGAGAAATTAAAGGGTTAGAAAACAAAGTGAAATCATTAGAAAAGGATCTCACATTTGAGAAACCTTTGACAGAAATTAGGAAAATTCTTTGGGCCAACATCACTCAATCAATAAATGATGTTTGGCCATCAATCCAAATAATTTTTGAGCAAATTGATTTAGTAAAGGCAGCTCAAGAAGAGGTTCAAAAGGCAAGGGAAGAGTTAGGAAATATGCCTGAGGAAGCCACCAGACTCATACAGTTTTTGAATACCAAGAATAAGTACCAGCTTGAAGAACTGGGCATTCAAGACAGAACAGGAACAATTCTAGAAGTCAAAAGGGTTTTTACTAAAAGGACTCTGATGAAAAATTTAGAAAGAAGGTGCCATGACATGCAGGAAGAAATTAATGCTTTCATGAAAATATTTGATATTTTGCAGAGTAAAGAGTTTCCTAGTCCTTTAGTTATTAATGACAAATTGATGAGACATATAGACTATTTGGAGAAATTAAATCAATATGCAGGCAACCAGGCAGGTCCATCAAGTGCATCAGCATCAAAAGCGTTGCCTACAAGCAGAGTTCTCTATGACAGTCTAGAGAACTTATTCTATGTCAAGCATGAGATAAAGCACTTGTTTCCAATTTAGCCTACATTTTTCAGGTACACCGAAACTGATGAGACCTTGAGAAAACTTCAAAGAACCAGAATACCAAAAACACAATGGTGGGAAGAAATGTTAGAAATTTTTTAAATTCTCCTTGGGTAAATTTTGGTTATTTACTGTAGTAAGCAATGGTAAAAAGGATAAATAGAGATCAAACAGGTCGAAGAGTATCAGAGCAAGTAAAGAGTATCAGTAAAAATAGGGCAGACGGCACAAAATTACCAAGAAGACAGTAGCAAGCCAAATCATAGGGCCTGCCTCTGGCACACTCATAAGAATAGGAACAACACAACATCAGTTTGCCTTTTCTCCTATCTACGAGAACATTTATCTCTATTTTTCTTGTAACTTATTCATAGTCATCCTAGAATATATCTCACTATGTTATGAGATATTTTTTGTAAAATTTTTTGTATAAATACTCCCTCAATTGGAGTATTGAAGGTGGATTCTTAGCCATTGCTGTAATACTGATTATTTTGGAATAAAGTGCCATTGGACAAAATTTTGTATGGCTAGCTAGATGAAGAATTGATGCAAAGGACTTTTCACAGGATTCATGAGTCAGACACTGGATCAATAAGTCTTCTATATCTCATGTTTTAAAGTTTTCTTGTTTATTATATCAACTGTGTTTCATATCTAAATGATAAACGAAAAAGAATAATTCAGAAAGTGCTTGAGTGCAATCTATTTTCAATCGTTTTTGTTCTTAATGTTTTCCTCTAAACTGGCATAAACAGTGAATTCTTAATTGCTCCTGTTTCCTAGTTTATTCACTTTGATTATTTAGTAAAGAATTCTTAATTTCTCTTTATTGGTAATCATCCAAGTTCCCTCTCTTAAAATATGATGAAGGATTCTTAATTGCCCTTCATCCCTTTTGAGTCCATTCCATTTTTTTAAGTCTCTATTTGTTCCCTGTTTAACTATCTTGCCTTGTGAAACCATCCCTTGTTAAGAAACTGGTGGGCTCCAATATTGCAGCAATAATGCTGCAACTCCTAGGACTCCCTTCTTTACTCTTATCAACCCGGTAGTTCGTAACAAGCTTGGAAGCGACGGTGCTGTATGCACAAGTACTAGCTCTTGCTACGGCTATCACTTGGTCAGTTGGCACAAGTCCGCTAGGAGCTTAAGCCAACTTCTATGAGCTCTTAGAAGAAGCTTTTTAACTGATGGACAAAAGCTAACTCAAAGAAGGCTAATCTACTTGCAGAAAGAAACTGGAAAACTGGAAGGAAACGCAAACCCTAGCAAACCCTAATTTTACCAGCTAGCCCTACTGATGCAAGAAAGAGGATGCAAGCTACTGAAAGAGATGCCATTGACTTCTAGGAAGGGAAAGTGCATGTGTCTAAGCTACTTCTACAGTAACATCTAAAAAAAAAAAAAAAAACATCTTTTTGTATTTCTGAATAAGTTGTCAGAATTATCATGCATGTGCTTTGACTGTTTTGACTGTGCAGAGGTGGATTGGCAAGAGGAAATGCTTGCAGACGATTGGGAAGGTTCAAATAGGGCCTAAGGGGTCCCTAGCACCCTTCCAGAGAGTTTCACAAAGTTTGGCTATCAAGAAACCGCGTCTGTGAGCTTCTACAGGAAGTCTGCAGAGGTTCTACAGGATGTTCTGTATTTTCTACAAGATGTTTAGAAATGGAATTTTGGAGGGTGGATGGAGGGAGAAAGGTGGAGAAGTGAGTATGGAGGTAGGATAAGGGTGTGAGGGGGTCCAGGACTTGGTGGATGGAGCTGAGGAGAGATGAATATGGTTGGATTTGTTCAAGGAGGAGTAAAGCAATGTTGCACAAGAATTAGGGTTATGTGAGCGAATGTGGCAAACGTGAGGCAAGAATCCAAGTAGGGTTGGAGCAGATGGGATTGATGGAGTATGGCAGATAGGGAAGTGGTATGGGTGCTCTGTAAGTTGCTTCTCCAACTCAACCAACGAAGACTTGGAAAATCAGAGACCTAGTTACGTTAACCTAATCTGATCTAGCTAACAGTAAAGAGAATGAACAGAAGTTTATTTGCAATGAAACCATGTATAATAACTATGCAATGAAGCAATCAAGAATCTGGACATGTAACCAACTTCTACAAATAAAAATCGAACACTAATGATTGCATGGTGAGGAAATGATAGTGTTTTTGTTGGCAGCAAGGTCACCTTTGTCCCAGCTCATGATCCCACTGAGGGAGAGGTGAGATCAAAGGTCCTTGATGGCCTTTTTCTAGATATATTCCCTGTTAATAACTTATCAACTCAATCTGAACATAAAAATCTTTTCTAATCATCAACAATGACCTAGGTAATCAGCAAGATTTTAATCTACTTAACAGAAATTATTTTGCAAAGACATAAAAAACAAATAACAATACATAAAGGAAGCCTTGGCACTTGGGTTGGGCCCAACCCCAAGAGCTACAGGCTCCTATAAAGAACTCAGAGCTGATGCCAAATAGAGCTGCTTTTCATTATCCAAAAATAATCATGTCACAAGAAAGTTATACAGTAGTAGCTACAAAAAATGAGCTGAGACAATGAGAGCACTATAGTGAAAAACCCAACAGTTCCAAAAGTAAACTACGAAGGCTGAGGCCTTCCTATTTATGCACTACGAGGGTCCCAGCAGCCCTCCTTAACTCAAGGGACTCGGCTGTTCAAACTACTAGTGAACAGTCACTCTTCACAAAGCTGCTCGGCTGCCTTTAGGATTCGTTTTGGTGGCCTGCTGAGCTCCGAGTTGAGGGTGGAGATTTCGAGGAAGGGCCATTTAATGCAAGAGACAACCTCCCTATGAATCCTCACCCCTGTTCCTTCATGCTTGGCTGTCATCTGGCTCATAATTGCTTGGCTTTGTTCCAAAATTTGTCCAAAAAACCTGAAATAACCACGTATTAGCCATCTTGGTAAAGTGACCACCCTCATTCGTTCAAATAACATAAACATACTCAAAAAACATGCATAAACTATGAAAAATGGTGGATTGATCAAGAACAATTAGGAAAAATGAGCCCAATAAGTTACCCAATTCGGGGCTCATCATCACCCCCCTGCTAAATGGGTTGCTCATCCTCTGAGCAACTAGTCCAGCTCCTCATCCTTGATTGCCTTGATCACCTCTCTCACATCCCAGGCCTCCGCGGTGATATCTTCTTCCCGGTCGTGAAATCCTGCTTTCCTTTCCACTTCCTCCCACTGTCTATTTTCCTCCTCTTCCTTAACTCCTTCTAGCAATCCCAAAAGCAAGGGAGGACTGAACTTCAGGCCGATCCAATTGGCCTGCAGATTTTGCATCAACTGTTTGTAGAGAGGTACCCTTGCCAAGGCCTCCCTCATCCTGGTGGGAGAGTGGTATTCCCTTATCTTCAAGCTGTGAGGCAGTGTGTTCCACCGCCTTGTGCAGGCATGAAGGCAGTTATCCCCCAACAATCTCTCCATGTCCTCAAAGTGGGCAATAGCTTGAGCCTGTTGCTCAATGTATTCTGGTAAATCCTAAGGGCTGTTGGCCAGGTGCTGGTGGGCGCTTATCACTGCTGAGGGGTTGTCCGTCTCTGCTCTGATCATTAGTGGCTCACTGAGTTCTCTGCCTATGATACTGCGGACCTCTGCTGCTATTTTTTCCTCATGATTCATCCAAGAGGCCATGGCCATAAGTTGGACATCTCCTATCACCATGTTGGGATCCCATGCATCCATGTTTGGAAGGGCTAAGTTGTGCAAATAAAACTCTGCTAATTTAGCCTTGTCCTCTGAGGAACTACTGTCACATAAAGCCACAAATTGATGATAATTTTGAAATGGAGTGATGCCCCTTTGGGCCAAGATGTTAATCTGAAACTGCAACCACTAATCCTTAAGGTATAGGGCATATGATTTGGCAGGTTGCCTATACTACAGAGCTTCCATCGCCCAGCTGGCCATGCAGGCCAGTTGGGCCTCCTTTTCTTGTACCTGTTGTTTCAGAGACTGTATCTCCTGGCCTGCTTGCAAGTCCTTCTCCTGTAGCTGTCTAGTTAGTGTTTCAATTTCAGCTTGCATCCCTTCTCTTCTCTGTTGTTCATCAGGGGTTTCTTTGTCTGTTGTGGGCTCCTCCTATTGCTGTTGTTCTCCCAAGATGTGAGGCCTGTCTTCCTTCTTCTGTCCTTGTAGCTGTAGCTGCTTAAATTTTCTTCCTATAGCTTGGCTCGCTGGTTGTTCTCCACATGCCGTACCATAACCAATTCCTTTCTCGCCTCTTTGAGTTGTTCCTCCAGGGGACCTATATCTGCCACACCCTTGGACTTAGCGATCTTCATCCAAGTGTGGGTCCTCACTCTCGCTTCTTCTAGTGCAAGGAAAAGTGGCACTATGAATTTTTGGGGAATGATCTTTTCAGCTTCTAAGAAGTTATAGTAGGAGCCCAAGCTGGCCTGGGGGCTAGGTTCCACAATGTTCTCCACCTTTTCTTCCTCCTGTGGTGATTTAGTTGCCTCTCCTTCCATTTCTTCGGTCTCCTTTAGCCTAGCCAGTGTTTCCTGTAGAACAGTCTTAGCATCATGTAGAGAGGCCTTTGTGTCCAACATTTTCATTCTTTCTCTCCAGGTGGATGTCTTCGGGCTTCCCCGTTCATAGGTGATGGATGCCCTTGAGGGAGACCTCTCCTTTTGTGTAGCTGGGGTGTCTACAATCGTGATTGGCTCTTTTGACAGTGGCTGGGGTCTGCCTGTTTTTATCCGCATGCTCCTTCTTGCCTTAAAATACATGGAAGGCTCCCTCTTTCGCTTCCCTTTTTGCTTTGGAGATGTGCTTAGGGTAGCCAGCACAGCTGCTGCCTCCCTGGCTAAAATCTTAGGCGATTTTTCCTTTTGTTGCCCTGTTTCCATGCTTTCTATAGAAAGTCCTATGTCGATTGTTTTTTGGCTTCCTGTAGAAACTGTTTTCTGGCTTCCTGTAGAAACTGTCTTCATTGTTTCGGTCTGCTTGGCTGGGGGTGTCTTCCCTTTTAATTTTGGTGTGGTTGCCTTGGTTGTGTCCTCACTTGTTTGGACTTTTTCAGTCCTCTCCGCTCTACTCTGCAATCGTTTCTCCCTTGGTGTTTGTGCCTTTGTTCCACCCACAGTTTTGGCCTCAGCAACTTGGCCTTTCCCTCGTTTCTCTTCTTGTTCTTTCTATGGTGGTCTGTCCTGTGTTTCTTTACCACTGACTTTCTCTTCTGCCTCAGTGTGTTCCCTTTCTTCACTGCTGGATGAAGTGAGTTCCTCAGCCAGAATTCGAATATCATCATCCTTGGACATGTTGTGGAAAATCTCCCAGGAGAGAGGGACAGTGTAGGTATGGAGGGCATCTTCCACTAGAAGCTTGATAAGCCCATGATGGGCTAGCTGATCCAGTGTCCCTTCCTTCAATTTTGTGCCACACTCAATTAATGATTGTAGGAGGAAATAGGGGATGCTTAACTTCTGTTCTGGAGGTAAATCCATCCCATGTCTGAGTTCACTTAGCAACCAGAAGTGATAGCCATAGACAATACTGAACCGCCCCTCACAGGTAATGTATTTCATGATCTGAAGACTGACCTCACTCCAAAAAGGATGTAAGCTGGCTCTCCGGACCCCATTCTTATCTTCTGAAAACTGTTCCTCTGGTAGGAAGAATTCTTTCTTGGCTTTTTGGCCCAATTCCCTCTCCTCTTTGCTCCAGGGTATCCCTAATGGCAGATCAGTAACTCGACTAATGAGTTGTGGGGTAAGCTTTAGGGTCAACCCTCTGAAATTTACAATGGCCAGTGTCTTTGATTTAGGCTACAGGGACATTAAGAACTCCTCTGTTATCTCATCGTCATGACCTTGAATTCTGTCACAAAAGGTCATCCAATTGGCACGGGTGAATAGGTTCACCACCTCGGGAGTTTCACACAATTTTCTAGAATCCAAGGGTTCCTTTTTGATAAATCCTCCTGGCATGGTGAGAGTGCTCTGTTTTGGTTTGTGCTCTAATCAGAAAGGGGAATTTTGTTTATGGTTTCCTCCCTTGAACTTCAAGGAAAGATCTCTCGGGTGTTTAAATTTTTAACCTGCACCAATTCCCTGGTTCTAAAACTTTTGCTACCCAAAACTCGACTGTCTGTATGTAAAAGGAAGAATTAGGTTTTCACAGACAGGGCACAGAGCTCAATTTTCATCCTTAGCATACATAGAATTATGAAAATTCAAATACTTCATACGCAGGTTAGCCCTCACAGTGCTTCATCTTTTTTCAGGAGAAAAATTTTTATCAGGGACCATGGAGGAGAGTTTTGACGCAGAGCCGACTGAGTAATTCCAAGCAACACACAGGCAAACCACTATTTTCGACTCATAGGTAGACTTGTCTCTGAATTCCTTATTCAATATGGTTCAATTCATCACCTTTCGAACACACCATGCATGGAAGAGTGTTTTTCGAGCCTACCTCTTTCGGGACTCCAAATTTGTCGAAGAAAAATCCATTTTCTCTGCTCCAGAAGGCTATGATGTATTTCCTGTAGAATGCTTTGCCAGCTTCTGTAGGATGTCACGGTGCTTCTGAACGAGCCTGGGATGCGGGAGGATTTTGAAACAGGCCGAAAAGCTCAGGATAACAAACTGCGGAGGAGGAGGACGCGTACTTCACTAAGAACGGTTGCAAATGTAAATGAACAGTGGTTAGCGTGAGTTCTTCGGCCGAGCATTTTTGAATTACGGCGCAATTAATGGCGAGTGGGTGAGGTGGCCAGGCCGATCCATTAGCCAACATCACGGCCATCATTCCTCTGCGTGTCTCTAACCGCCATTACCTTTCCTCTACCATTAACCGCCGCCATCACTGCCAATCCACCGATTTTCTCCGACTGGACACTCCACACGTGTCGGCTGCACATTTCATTGGCAAGTTTGAACGTAACTGGGCCTGTTCGGATCCCACGAAGCTATGTGACTGGCTGTGAGTGGCCAGTTGACTGACCACCGAATTCGTTCAATCCAAACCATTTTCACAGACATGCAGTTTTCGAAATATTGTTTATGCAATTGACGAGTGAGGTTAGACACTTACCTGTGTGGCCGTGGACGCGTTATTCAGACTTCAGGACCTAGAATCACTGCTTCGCTTGTTGTTGTCTCATGCACGAGTGCTAGAACCCATTCTTTCATTTGTTGATGTTGTATGCACGGCTTTGGAACCCGATCCTTTGGTTGTAAACACTGCATGCACAGGTTCTGTCTGGTTTTAGCTGTCGAGAATGTGTTCACGTCTAAGCGAAGCTTCTTTACATGTCCCCTGTGTCAATTTCAGCTGCCACTGACTCCAGAGTATGTGCTCCAGATGGATCAGCTGCTACAGGATTCCTGTAGGATATCCTGTAGCTGCTTCTCCTCCTGGGATGCAGGCTAAACGAGCAAGGTTTTATTAGCTGATGGAGAGTCATGATGGATCTTTGACAGGTAGAGTGTGTGAGCCTTTGTGTGCTTGATTTTTCACTTGGAAAAAAAATTCAATCTGAGGAAAACATGGCTCTTTGTATGACTATGCAGGAATACATAACCAGATGGTTGCAATGGTGGTGGAAAGAGATGAAACAGGTGATGGATGGAAGAGAGGGGTGGCTGCAGGCCTAATCAACAGACTCCAAGCTTCAAATCCCCTTCCAAAATCGAATTTGGCCTGCCCGAAGGCTCTACAGGATGTTTCCTATAGAAATGCAGAACTTCCTGTAGAAAGCCCCAAAACTTCTTGTAGAAAGCCCAGAACTTCCTGTAGGAGGTGGAATCTCGACCTGAATGTGATCAAATCCTAGGAAAAATGAGTGGCTATGGAGGGAGTGTCTGTAAGGATGTCATGTAGCCTGGTACGGACCCCTGTCCTCGTTTTGCGCGACCTTCTTTATCTGCAATGTATTCCCTGCAACTTGCAATAATTTTACAGAGATTAGACCTGTTTCTTTTTCTTTTTCTCTTTCTTTTTTCTTTTTTCCTCTTTTTTCTTTTTTTTTTTTTGATAGATAGCAGGGGCACCTCCATGAGGTTTTCACCCCCACTATCTGCCCTAGGTGCCTTAGAGAGGTTTTCACCCAAGGATATTTTTTATTCCATTTCTTTATTTTCTGAGAGACAGCTGGGGCGCCTCCATGAGGTTTTCACCCTCGTTGTCTGCCCTGGTCGCCTCAGAGAGGTTTTCACCCAGGGATCTTTTTATTCCCTTTTTTTTTTTTATCAAGGTGTGGGCGGAATAGAGGGAGAGCCCTGCTCCACTACCAGCACTGATTTTTCCAAAGTTTCAATGAACTCCTACCTCGAAAGGGGTTTCCTGTAGATTTTCAATCGATTCCCATTGACAAGCATGGGGATGGCCTCTTCATCAATGGTCCTGATAAGGACTGAACCATTGTCATTACATTTCTCCACTATATATGGTCCTAACCATCTTGTCCTCAGCTTCCCTTTGAAATCCTTGTATCTTGAGTCATACAGCAACGCCCAATCTCCCAGCTAGAATTTCTTTTCGTTAAGGTGCTGGTCATGCCATATCTTCCTCTGAAGTTGAATTATTTCTGAGTGGAGGAGGGCCCGCATTCGCTGTTCATCTAATCCATTCAGCTGCAGTAATCTTTCACGTTGAGCATGGCTGAGATCTAAGTCCAGCTGAGCTGCCACCCTCAGTGTATTGTACTCGAACTCTATGGATAGCAAAGCTTTCTTCCCATAGACCAGCTCATAAGGTGTGAAACCTGTTGTAGTCTTCCAAGTGGTGTTGTAAGCCCAGGTGGCCTCAACTAGGCAATCTGCCCAATCCTTTCTGCTACTTCTCACCACCTTAGTCAAAATCCCTTCCAAGGCTCTATTAGTGACTTCCACCTACCCATTTTCTTGTGGATGATATGGGGTGGAAGTCTTGTGCTTGATCTTGTGATGAGCGAGCAAGTCTTCAACTAGGTTGGAGGTAAACTGGCTTCCTTGATCGGTGACTAACTCTCTTGGGTAGCCAAACTTGTAGAAGATATTTTCCCTTAAAAACTCAGCCACCTTTTCTTATGTCGCTCCTTTGATTGCCTTTGTTTCTGCCCACTTTGTCAGATAGTTGGTGCACACAATGATGTAAGACCTTTGCTTTGAAGGAGGGTTGATAGGACCCACAAAATCCATGCCCCACTTCTCAAATGGCTCGAAGGTCACTTGAGGTTGGAGAGGCATTTCATCCCTTGGAGTCAGTTTCCCCATCCTCTAACATCGGTCACACTAGCTAATGTATCTTTTGACATCTTGGTGAAGAGTAGGCCAATAGTAGCCTGCTTGTAGAATTTTGAAGGCAGTCCTTTTTGCTGCAAAGTGGCCTCCACAAGGTCCATCATGACAGGTTAGGAGGATGTCAAAGACTTCCTCCTCCCTAACACAATGCCTCAAGATTTGATCTGGGCCAAGTTTGAACAGGTTGCCCCCGATCCAAGTGAATGGGGCACTCTTCCTTACAATTTTGCTCTTCTCCTTTGAGGATAGATGCGGAGGGAACTGTGCTGAGACCAAGTAATTTGCTATATCAGAAAACCATGGAGAGAGTACTGAGATAGAAAATAGGTGTTCATCTGGCATCTGGTCATCCACTGTCCCTTCTTCACCTGCAGGCAAATCCAATCTAGACAAGAAGTCAGCGACAACATTTTCCTTACCTGGCTTGTCGACAATAGTCAAATCAAATTGCTACAACAAAAGTAACCATCTAATGATGCGATCATTTACATCAGGCTTATTCGTTAAATATCTAATCGCAGCATGATCAGTGTGTACGAATGTTTGATAACCAGTGATGTAGTGTCTAAACTTGTTTAGGGAATGGACTATAGCTAGGAACTCTTTCTCGGTTATCGTATAGTTCATTTTTGCCTTGGACAGGTTCTTGCTGACAAAGTATATGGCATATGGTATTTTCTCCTCAACTTGTCCTAAGGGTGCCCCTATGGCTCTGTTAGAGGCATCTGTGTGGATGTGGAAAGGTAGGGCCCAGTTTGGACCTCTCAAGATCAGGGCAGACACCAGCTTATCTTTCAACTCGTCCAGAGCCCCTTGACAATCGTCAGTCCATTTAAACTCAACATCTTTCCCTAAGAGGCCAAACAATGGCGAGGCTAGCTTACTAAAATATTTAATGAATCGTCTATAATATCCTGCTAAGCCTAGGAAACTCCGAACATCTCTCACCTTTTGAGGAGGTGGGACCTTTTGGATGATAGCAATCTTGTTAGGATCCACCTGTAATCCTTGCCGAGAAATGGTATGACCTAGCATGGTCCCTTCAGTCATCAGGAATTCACATTTTTCGGGACTGAGGGACAGGTTCATCTCAATGCACTTGGTTAGAACTTTTCCCAGGTTAGTCAATGCTTCTTGGAAGTTGGACCCATAAGGAGTAAAGTCATCCATATAGATTTCTACCGAATCGTGGACCAACTCAGAAAATATGCTCAATACTACTCTCTGGAAAGTGGCAGGAGCATTGCATAGCCCAAAGGGAAGGACTCGGTAGGCAAAGGTACCCCATGGACAAGTGAAGGTGGTCTTATCTTGGTCCTCTGGGCTGATTTGGATCTGATTATACCCGCTGAACCCATCTAGGAAAGAGAAGAACTTCTTCCCTGCCAGTCCATCCAACACTTGATCTATGAAAGGCAAAGGGAAATGGTCTTTCTTGGTGGCTTTTTTAAGTTCTCGATAATCTACACAGATTCTCCACTTCACGTTCTTCTTGGGCACAAGCACTAGAGGTGAGACCCACTCACTATCGGAGATGGGGTAGATGAATCCTGCATCCAACAATTTTTGCAATTCTTCTTTGACAATGTATTTAAGAGCTGGATTCATTCTCCTCTAAGGCTGCCTGACTGGTTTACAATCTTCTTTAATGTAAATTTGATAGGTACAGACCGAAGGGTGGACTCCTTTCATCTCCTTATAGCTCCAAGCGAAAGCATCCAGATGATTGTTCAGTAAGCTACACAGCTCCTTCTCCTAGGAGGGAGATAGGGAGGAGCTGATCTTTAAAGTTCTTTCGGGGCCAAACTCCACATTCTTAACTTTGGGAGAGTTCGGATCAGTCACACAGAGGTCCACTAAAGTGCTGGCTTGGGTACCCTCCACCAACTCTTCTAAGGACAGTGCAGAGGGAGGTGGATTTTGAATCAAATTCTCAATCAAGTCATCCTCGGTTTGAGGGCCTCCCCTGGTGGTTTCTACTATGCACAATGGTGCAAAGTATACCTCATCCTCATCTCCCTCTTCCAACCAGAGTGGTAGGTCATGTTCTAGCAGAGGTTGGGCAGGAGGGTATAAGACTAGCTGCTTGGTCATAGGCCCATTCTTGATGGTCATGCTTCCAGCTCGACAACTGATGTAAGCATCCGCAGTGGCTAACCAAGGCCTTCCCAAAATGAGGGGGTATCCAGTGAGCTTTGCCTTTGGCTGAAGGACCAAGAAGTCGCAGGGTACTCCCAAGAGTCAATAGAGACCAAGACATCTTCCACAATCCCTTCGAGAGTCACGGTGGAGCGATCTGCTAACTACATGACTGTCGACGTCTTCCTTAAGGAACTCTGAAGGTTGAGTTTAAGCATGGTGTCCCTAGTCATCACATTAATGGTAGCCCCTAGATCAATCAAGGTATAGGGGATTATGGTGCCATTGATGTGGACATCAACTACAGGACTCCTAGGGTCCAGATAATTTGGACAGATTACTTGCCCCAACATTAGATCAGACAGTTTTCCTATGACATTGATAGTCGAGGCATCTCTCTTTCGCCTGCCTGGGTGCCTGAAACACTTCTCCTTAATCAATTTGTTGTATATTGGTACATCTTTTATGGCCTGGAGAAGTGGTATTCTCACACACAACTATATAAGTTCTCCCAGAAGTTCAGTCTCCGCTGGGTTTGGTTGCGTGGTTACTGTTAGTCGCTCAGGAAAGGGTGGAATGGCTTTGGGTTCACTTTCCTATTTCTCTTCCTCGTCCTCCGGGGGAGGAGGTTGGTGATCTAGAAGGGTCTTCCCAGATCGCAGGTTGATCTCCTGGATCTCCACAGCATAGGTAGGGCTTTTTGTCTCCCCAGTGTATACCTGCTAGGCCTGTCGGTTGTTGGGGTTCGGGTTCGGTTAAGCAGCCATCTGGGGTTGTCTTGGAGGAGCAGGAGGTAATGGTTGTGGCTGAGCCAATGGTGGAGGCAGAATGGCAGGAGGAGAGTTGTATTGGGGCCTCCACCCTGGTTGAGGTGCATTCCACTGAGGTTGTGGCTGGACATGTGAGTGAAACGAGTGAGCAGTGGGTTGAGTATGGTATTGAGATGGATAAGACCACGGAGGAGGTGCGGACCAGGAAGGATGAGCAGGGGGACCCCAAGAAGATATGTGAGCAGATTGGTTGGGGTTATAATAAGCTTGGGATGTCCCTTGCATCCCCTGCTGGTAAGGTCTGGGCCCATACGGCCTCCTTTGGTTGAGGAAGTAGAGAGGTTCAGTGGTTGCCTCAGTCCCTTGGTACATGGCTTTAAATCCAGGTAAGGTTGGGCATTGGTTTGTGGGGTGGTTTTCCTCACAAACGAAACATACCTCTACTGAGTGCAATGGACACTCGTTCTTAGGGTGCTTCCTCGTACATATGGGACAAAAAATGGCCAAAGCCCTCTCATCTTCCTCTTTCTTTTGTTGGATTCGGAAAGTATCAAGTTGCATGGCAATGGTCTGTCTCATCTCACTTTTGAGGTCTTTCATCTGATTAGCAAACTCATGCTTGGAAAAGGTGGTACTAGCTGAAGGTGGATTCCCCCTACCTCTTTTCCGGGTTGCCCTAGAATGGTTTCTAAACACAGTCTTTATGTCCTCATAAGGTAGTTGGTAGATGTCTCCTCTAGCTAGCATGTGAAGGGTATCTAGAAGGTCTTCAGGGACTCCTCGGAGTAGAACCAGCTTCAGAGATTCAAGGTCAAGTGTGCACCTGGCCCATTTATAACTAAGTTGGAACCTTTCCTCGTAGTCTTCTAAAGATTCGTCATTTCCCATGGTCATCCGGAAGATCTCTCCCTTTGTTTCCTTGGACCTACAGTAGTCCCGGTATTTGTTGTTAAAGGCTTGCTGCATCTGAGCCCAAGTGGTGATACTGTTTCCAGGTAACCCCATGAACCAGCGGAGTGCTGCATCCTTGAGGGTAGAAGGAAAGAGTTTCAACTTTTGCTCGTCCTCAACATAGTCATAAGTTCGGCAAAGGACAGAAAACTCAAACAGGAAGGTATCAGGGTCTTCAGTGGTCAATCCATGGAAATGAGGTAAGGCTAAGGGACTTATGTTTTTCATCTTCATGTCCCCATTGGTCTCTCGGATGGGGAAGTTACCTTTTATTCTCTCATCATCTTCTCTACCGTTTCTGTTTTCAGCCATGGTCTCAAGAGGAATGTTTTCTTGCTCTTCTTCTGTTATAGGATCTTCGTATATCTCAGGAGGTTCACCTATAGGTTCTTCCGGGACACTACCACCAAAGAAGAGAGAAGGGTGACTCAGTGAAGTAGTGGGGGTGTTGGGTAGGAATTTTCCGGTATTATCTCTGTTCCTACGAGGCATGAAAAGATTTTTGGTTGCTTTTATTTTTTTCTTCTTGTACCTGCAAAACTTAAACAAATGGAATTGCAACTAACTAAAATCTATCTTGCAGAAATGAAAATGCGGAATTGAAATGAAAGCAGGAAAGGACTAATCTATTTTGCTGAAATCAAATTGCAGGAATGAAATGCTAGACTACGCTTGCAGAATTGAAATGCTATTCTACGCTTGCAAAATTGAAATTGCGGAATTGAAAGGCTAATCTATGAAAGCAGGAAATGTCTAATTTACTTTTGCAGAAATGAAATTGCAGAATGGAACTGAAATAAACTACTTAGCAGAAGGTTGGAGTAGAAAAATAGAAGAAAAGCAGCAATCACAAATACTCTGACGCTTCCCCAGCAACGGTGCCAAAAAGATGGTGGGCTCCAGTATTCTGGGACTCCCTTCTTTACTCTTATCAACCCGGTAGTTCGTAACAAACTTGGAAGCGACGGTGTTGTATGCACAAGTACTAGCTCTTGCCGCAGCTGTCACTTGGTCAGCTGGCACAAGTCCGCTAGGAGCTTAAGCCAACTTCTATGATCTCTTAGAAGAAGCTTTTTAACTGATGGACAAAAGCTAACTCAAAGAAGGCTAATCTACTTGCAGAAAGAAACTGGAAAACTGGAAGGAAACGCAAACCCTACCAAACACTAATTTTACCAGCTAGCCCTACTGATGCAAGAAAGAGGATGAAAGCTACTGAAAGAGATGCCATTGAATTCTAGGAAGGGAAAGTGCATGTGTCTAAGCTACTTCTACAATAACATCTGAAAAAAACATCTTTTTGTATTTCTAAATAAGTTGTCAGAATTATCATGCATGTGCTTTGACTGTTTTGACTGTGCAGAGGTGGATTGGCGAGATGAAATGATTGCAGACGGTTGGGAAGGTTAAAAGAGGGCCTAAGGGGTCCCTAGCACCCTTCCAGAGAGTTTCACAAAGTTTGGCTATCAAGAAACCGCGTTCGTGAGCTTCTACAGGAAGTCTGCAGGGGTTCTACAGGATGTTCTGTACTTTCTACAGGATGTTCAGAAATGGCATTTTGGAGGGTGGATGGAGGGAGAAAGGTGGAGAAGTGAGTATGGAGGTAGGATAAGGGTGTGAGGCGGTCCAAGACTTGGTGGATGGAGCTGAGGAGAGATGAAGATGGTTGGATTTGTTCAAGGAGGAGTAAAGCAATGTTGCACAAAAATTAGGGTTATGTGAGCGAATGTGGCAAACGTGAGGCAAGAATCCGAGTAGGGTTGGAGCAGATGGGATTAATGGAGTATGGCAGATAGGGAAGTGGTACGGGTGTTTTGCAAGTTGCTTCTCCAACTGAGCCAACGAAGACTTGGAAAATCAGAGACCTAGTTACGTTAACCTAATCTGATCTAGCTAACAGTAAAGAGAATGAACATAAGTTTATTTGCAATGAAACCATGTATAATAACTATGCAATGAAGCAATCAAGAATCTAGACATGTAACCAACTTCTACAAATAAAAATCGAACACTAATGATTGCATGGTGAGGCAATGACAGTGTTTTTGTTGGCAGCAAGGTCACCTTTGTCCCAGCTCATGATCCCACTGAGGGAGAGGTGAGATCAGAGGTCCTTGATGGCCTTTTTCTAGATATCTTCCCTGTTAATAACTTATCAACTCAATCTGAACATAAAAAGCTTTTCTAATCATCAACAATGACCTAGGTAATCAGCGAGATTTTAATCTACTTAACAGAAATTGTTTTGCAAAGACATAAAAAACAAATAACAATACATAAAGGAAGCCTTGGCACTTGGGTTGGGCCCAACCCCAAGAGCTACAGGCTCCTATAAAGAACTCAGAGCTGATGCCAAATAGAGCTGCTTTTCATTATCCAAAAATAATCATGTCACAAGAAAGTTATACAGCAGTAGCTACAAAAAACAAGCTGAGACAATGAGAGCACTATAGTGCAAAACCCAACAGTTCCAAAAGTAAACTACGAAGGCTAAGGCCTTCCTATTTATGCACTACGAGGGTCCTAGTAGCCCTCCTTAACTCAAGGGACTCGGCTGTTCAAACTGCCAGTGAACAGTCACTCTTCACAAAGCTGCTCGGCTGCCTTTAGGATTCGTTTTGGTGGCCTGCTGAGCTCCGAGTTGAGGGTAGATATTTTGAGGAAGGGCCATTTAATGCAAGAGACAACCTCCCTACGAATCCTCACCCCTGTTCCTTCATGCTTGGCTGTCATCTGGCTCATAATTGCTTGGCTTTGTTCCAAAATTTGTCCAAAAAACCTGAAATAACCACGTATTAGCCATCTTGGTAAAGTGACCACCCTCATTCGTTCAACTAACATAAACATACTCAAAAAACATGCATAAACTATGAAAAATGGTGGATTGATCAAGAACAATTAGGCAAAATGAGCCCAATAAGTTACCCAATTCGGGGCTCATCAAAAACCAAATCCAGTTAAGCCATCTTCTTTGACTCCATTAACCCAATGGCCTAAGCTACTCAGTTATACCCCTCTGTTACTGAATTTCACCACCCAAACACAATCAAAACCCCTAAACTTTCATAACTAGCCTAATATATTTCAAAACAAAGCTAAAACTTAAAGAGAGAGCCCTCTCTAGGTACAGATTGGCTAGATTATGTACCTAAAAGTTGGTTTGTGGTTACCTCAGACCCCTTTCCTCTTCCCAACAACTTCAAGGAAAATCTAAGTGATAACATAGTGGCGTCTCTGCTGGGGACGAATAGTTTGGTTGTTACTATTGTTTACTTTGTAAACTACAGACGGAGCCTGAAGTTAGCTAGGTAGCCTTTGAACTGCTCTTGCTTTGCAATTACATATTAAATGAATGTTGCTTCAGTCTATCTCCAGTCTAGTTTATGGATTGAACATCTGGTTTCAAACACTCAACTAGTTCCTCTTGTCAACTAAGTCTTTAAGAAAGTTCAAATCCCATATCTAAAACCTCTTAAAGAAGTTGTTGAAGTTGTGTTGTTAATCCCATTTAGAGAAAAACCAAAAATACACCTAGAAACCTGGCTTCAGAAAGGACTCATTACACCAGAGCTAATCTTGATCCAAATCCACCACCTGTATTTGAAAATCCTAATTTGATCCCTAGAATTCTTAGGAGACAGGAAAGCCGAGAATGTTTTGCTAGTTCTTGGCCCATCTATAGATCAAGATCCTACCCTGTAAAGTGGATCTACCTTGAGGACAAACCCTTTGATGAGCAATTTGAGACCTCTTTATTTGTAACACTTTCTGACTCTGAGTTGGTCCGCTTGGTTCAATACCCAATATTTATTGAAGTTTTACAATTTGAAGTTGTTACTTCACATCTTGATAGACATTTGCAGAACTCCATACAATCTAATCTTACCTCTAAAGGAGCACCTAACCTTTCTATGATCACTACTGCCTCTCCAAGTTCATCACCATTCCCTCAGACATCTCAATCTCAAACCACCCCTTTTACCCCTCCATCCATCACTCCAACACCCACCGTTAACACAACCCCAGCTGTTGTTTCATCATTACCTACTGCAATGGAAAATAGATTTACTCCCTTGGTATTACCAGCCAATCCAGGAGCTATGCCCCAAGATTATCAAAGTAAAATTACTCCATTCGATGGTTCTGGTACCTACACTGCACAACAGCATACCAAGAAAATGACTGATTACTTTGAAATATATGAAATAGATGCAGATGATGTAAGAATGAGAATATTTGTTCAAAGTTTGACTGGAGAAGTTAGAACCTGTTTTAGAGCCCTTCCTGAAAACAGTATCAATGACCTAGAAGCTCTTTATAGACAATTCTTGAACAGATGGGAAAAGAAGAAATATCCTCTCTAAATCTTATCAGAATATGAAAACCTGAAGAGAGGAACACAAGAAACTGTGCAAGATTACTGCACTTGGTTCAATAATGTTTACAATGTTATCCCTCAAAACCTCAGACCTCCTCCAGATTTAGTGTTAATCAAATTCCCTAATCTATTTCATTCTGACATGGAATACCAGCTTAGGGAAAGAGATCCTCGAACTTTAGAAGATATGCAAAGTATAGCTGTCAGTGTTGAAGCCAACCTGATATCTAAATGAGCTAAGGCCAGAAGTGAAAGGAGGATACTATTGAAAGAAGAACCCTCAGCCTTTGAATAGAAACTGGATGCTATTATTAAAGGGATGGATAGGCTAGGAGATAGAGTAGAATCAATTGAAAGGAATTCCCCTTCGGATGGTCAGTCGACTAATACTAGGAGAAATCCAAATGTTAGGAAAAATCAAAACCAAAACACTGGAAAGACTGGTCCTTACCAAAACATTAGGCCCCCATTCCAGGAAAATTATGTTGAAGCCTCAAATTCTCATGAACCAACAGAAGATACTCAAATAAACTTGATGGGACTCAATAATGAACAACAAGTTTTCTTGACCCAAGAGGATCAAGAAGCTCACATTCTCAAACAATTCCAAACTCAGTCAGGTGAATCATTTGACTTCAAGGAGGGATATGATACAGCCATCTATGAAGTCCAAAAGAAATATAATATAAGGAGCAGAAGAATTGATGTCCCTGAAACCAACAAACAGAAAACTACAAAATAGCCCATCAAAGGTAAGGCCAATACTACACTTCTACATATTCTTTCTAGATTAGATCCTAATCCTGCTAATCCAATTATTGAAGATGTATCCGATAATCAACCTAGTAACAGACAACTCTCCACTTCTCTTCCTCCCAAAGGAAATGTGGAAGAACCTCCAGAAGTTGATTTGGAAACAACTTCAGCTCATAACCCCACTCCTGAGAAGGAGAAAAACACAGAAAATACAGAAGATAAAGAGAATCCAATTGTCTGAAATACTAGAACTCAGACTGAAAAACCTTTTAATCTGGAGACTGAAGTAGGCAAATTAAAAATAGTTGTTCCATTGTCTGAGTTTGCTAAACATGATGTCTACCAAAGCCAAATCAATAGATCACTCAAAATCTCTAGAAATGAAGACTCAATAAATGTTTTTTATGACCAACCTGAATTAGTCTTTGGCCCTGAAGTAAATGGAAAACCTTTAGATGGAGGAATTCCTCCTTTCTATGTAAGTTTAAACATATATGACAAAATACTTCATAATTCCATGTTTGATTCTGTGGCATCTCACAACCTAATACCCAAGTCTGTAATGGAAAAATTAGACCTAGACATCACCAGGCCATACAAAGATCTCTTTTCTTTCGATTCAAGTCAGGGGAGATGTTTAGGATTAATAAAAGACTTGTGTGTTTCACTGGTTCAATACCCTGCAAAGAAAATCCTAATGGACATAGTAGTAGCAGATATTCCACCAAAGTATGGCATGTTATTGTCCAGATCTTGGGGTGCAAAGCTTCAAGGATCTCTTTAGTTGGATATGTCATATGCTACTATTTCAGTTTTCGGCCAACCTAAGAAACTAGACAGAGAAACTTTAATGAAATATGTAGTAAGTAGTCAGGAGAAACCCCAAAATTTCCCCATCTACTCAGTACACTCTTATATGGATTCTTTCATTCTTTACAATGTTGAAAGTGATCCCTCCAATGAATTAGAAGTTTTAGCAGCAAAACCAAAAGAAATTATAAAAGAAAGGTCTGGTGTTCAAATCCAGGGAATCTCTAAGAATAATGAAACATCAGATACCCAAGAGAGACCAGAAGAAAGTAAAAAACCAAATCTCACTGTTAAACAAATTCCTTATACTCCTAATACCAATTACGAACATGAAATTGTTTGGCACTTAGAATTTGATGGTTCAGTCAACAAATTAGGAGCAGGAGCAGGAGTTTGGGTGTACAATCTTGAAAATGACCATGCTGAAGGCCATGCCTACATATTAAACTTTAAATGCACCAATAATATGGCAGACTACGAAGCTCTCTTGCTAGGTCTTAAACTTGTCAAAAGATTAGGGGCAATTAGAGTATCTGTCATAGGAGATTTTGATTTAATCATTCAACAGATTAAACGGAAGTATCTAACAAACGATCCTAGATTGAGATAATACGGAGGAACAGTTATAGAAATTCTCAATACTTTTCTGGAAACTCAGCTTGCTAAAATCCCAAGAAAACACAACTTGCAAGCCCACAGTCTAGCAATGTTTGCCAGCACCTGCAAATTACCATTCGAACCTAATCATCAGTTCATAGCTAAGATTAGACACAGACCAGCCATACCTAACAATTTAAAGAACTGGAAAGTGTTTGATAGTGATGAGCAGATTAATAATTTCTTGACTTTAGATGAAGAATTTTCTAATAGTCACATAGATGTAGATACAGTTATTGAATTTGATCAAACAAATGAGGTAGAAATAGACATTTCAAAAGAGAGTACAATTCAAATGCTTCATCCCACAAAGTTCACCAACAAAGAAATGCAGGACCTTAAACAAATGGATATTGATGAGATTATTGAAGGAGAATCTGAAGTCATTAATTTAAAAGACAATCATTTGCCTAAAGGATTAACTCCTCTAGAAGACCTCTTTGATTCTAATGACATTCCAAAGAAACCTAAGATGGAACCACTAAAAGCAGATATTGAGGAATATAATTTGGGGACTGAAGAAAACCCAAAAATGATAAAGTTATCTAAATCTTTGCCCCCTGACCAAAAACTAAAATATGTTGAACTAATGAGAGAATTCCAGGATGTCTTTGCCTGGAGTTATGAGGACTTGAAATCATATGACACCTCTATAATTCAACATACAATACCTTTGAAAGAAAATCAAAAACCATTCAAACAAAAACTCAGAATAATTAACCTTGTACTGCTACCATTGATTGAAAAAAAAATCAAACGCATGTATGAAGCAGGGATAATTGCCCCTATTAGGTTTTCAGAGTGGGTGTCTAATCGAGTACCTACTAGGAAGAAAACTGGGGAAATTAGATTATGTGTTGATTTAAGAAATGTAAATAAGGTTTCTTTGAAGGATAATTACCCTTTACCTAAGATGGATCATATTTTACAAAGGGTAGTAGGTGCTTCTAGGATTTCACTTTTAGATGGGTTCTCAGGGTATAACCAGATTCTGGTTCATCCTAATGACCAAGAAAAAACTGCTTTTGCAACACCATGGGGCACATTCATGTACATCAAAAGGCCATCTGGACTTATAAATGCAGGAGAAACCTTCCAAAGAGCAATGGACATAGCATTTTCAAAAGAAATTCATTATTTTCTTGTTATATATCTGGATGACTTAACTGTTTTTTGTAAATCAGATTAGCAGCATTTGGACCATCTCAAACAAGTATTCTAAAATGCAGAAAATATAGTATCTCTTTGAATCCAAAGAAGTCCTTGTTTGGTCTAGAGGAAGGAAAACTCTTGGGCCATATCATCTCCAAAGATAGCATTAGAATTGATCCTGCTAGAATAGAAGTTATTCTGCAGATACCTCACCCAAGAAATATCAAATAACTTCAATCTTTCTTAGGGAAGATAAATTTTTTGAGAAGATTCATATCTAACTTAGCTGAACTAATTAGATTGCTTAATGATATGTTAAAAAAGGATTCAAGTATTAAATGAACAGTAGAAGCTAAACAAGCATTTGAAGAAATTAAAATGGCTTTAACTAGAACACCAATCCTTACCAGTCCACAATTTGATAGAGACTTCATAATATTTTCATTTGCATCAGAACACACTATAGGAGTTGTTTTATTACAAAAAGATGGTCAGGGATGTGAGAAACCCATAGCCTTTTTTAGTAAAGCACTTAAGGGATGCATCATTAAAATACAAAATCATGCAGAAACAAGCTTTTGCACTTGTAAAAGCCATTAAAGACTTTAGAGTCTATATATTGTACTCCCATGTGATAGCCTATGTACCAAATGTTGTTGTCAAAGACATCTTAACCCAGGATGGAATTGAGGGCAAAAGAGGTAAACGGATTGCTACCATATTAGAGTATGATATTGAAATAAAACCTACAAAGCTAATAAAAGGACAGGGATTGGCCAAGATCATGACATAAACAAATTTTCAAGCCCTGGACATTAATGAGCTGGATAATGAACAAGAGATGGCGACTCCACAAATCAGTCAGGCCTTCTTAGATTCACCTTGGTATGCTGATGTAATTTATGTACTATTAAACCTGCAAGCTCCTCCACAGTTATCCAAAACAAATAAAAGGCTTTTAAAGATGAAAGCTTCAAAGTTTTGTATTTTAGATAATGCTCTTTTTTGGAAAAATCATGAAGGAATTCTACTGAATTGTTTATTAAAAGAAAAATCTGACAAGGCTCTCCAAGAAACTCATGCAGGAGACTGTGGTGGACACCTTTACTGGAAATCAACTACAGACAAGATCCTAAGGGCTGGATTTTATTGGCCAACCTTGTTCGCTAATGTAAAGAAATTTGTCACTGCTTGCCATAAATGTCAAATTTTTTAAGGCAAGAGAAAATTATTACCTTTACCCTTGAGACCAATTTCCACTGAAAAACCCTTCCAACAATGGGGCCTCGACTTCATTGGAGAAATCCATCCTCCCTCTTCTGGCCAACACAAATGGATTCTCACTACCACAGACTATTTCACCAAATGGATAGAAGCCATTCCTTCCAGACAAGCCAATGACAGTGATTATAGGATTCTTAGAAACCAACATATTGTCTAGATTTGGTTGTCCTGATAAAATCATAACTGACAATGCTACTGCCTTCAAATCCAAGAAGATGATAAGTTTCTGTAACAAGTACCATATCACCTTAGGCCATTCCACAGCCTATCACCCTCAAGGTAATGGACTGGCTGAGTCTTCCAACAAGAGCCTCATTAATATTTTCAAAAAGTTATTAGAGGAGAACAAGAAAAATTGGCACAAGAAACTGACAAATGCACTATGGGTAGACAGACTCACCACCAAAAAATCTATTGGAACTAGTCCTTATGAGTTAGTCTATGGCATGGAGGCTGTATTCCCTTCATCGTTAGGATTTCCTGTAATGAAATTACTTCAAGAAGCTCAGGTGGAACCTAATGATATTCAAAGGAGGATAAATCAGACCATCAATCTACAGTAGACTAGAGAGGAAGTGTATCAAAGATCCCAAGTGTTGCAGGAAAAGCTTAAGAAGATATTTGATAAAAGAACCAAGGCAGATGATTTCTACCTTGGAGACAAAGTGTTAAGATGGGATTCCAGGAGACAGGATAAGGGAAAACATGGGAAGTTTGACTTCCTATGGAAAGGACCTTATATTATCTATGCCTTACAAGGAAACAATACATATTATCTGAAAAAATTGGATGGCACAGAAACAGAAGAAGGGCCAGTTAATGGTCGGATGTTGAAACATTACTTTGATCCTACTTATTAATGTACCCTAATTTTTAGCATATACATACTATATCCTTTGTATTGTCATAGTTTGGATTGGATGGTAACTTGTGAAGTTGAAGCCCGAAGAGAAGGCCCTAAGCTTCAGAAGTGTTACTGTCATACATACAATAAAGCAACAAGTAGAAGAAGATTCCATAGTTCAATCAAAATCATTAGGAGGCCATCTGACCTGTTGTTCTTGACCTTCCACCAGGAAAAGCCATCCCCAAGTGGAGCCAGTGTTATGCTCCTATACCAATAGGTGTCATATATCATGATTGACTTGATGGGCTATGTAATATGTTCATACCTTTCCTTGTTGCAAAGGTTTTCCATATTTTCAAAAAATCAAAAAATTTAAAAAATGTAAAGAGGGTATACCCTAAAAGAAAAATCAAAGGGTGAAAAGAATAAGATGGTCAAAAAAGTGAAATAAAATGAACCCCACCAAAATAAATACCAAGGAAAGTGTGCAAGTCTAAATGCCACTACTTTTTACTCTTATGTAATAAACAATTGTGTGCAACTTGTAACTTATGCCACAATTGATGAACAGTCAAACAGCTTAAGCTTGGCTAGTTCATATTTGAATTTTATGTTGTAGAGATAGAGAATAAAATCTGACCAAATTGTTTAAACTTGGCAGATAAGTAGATAGGTAGAGTGAATAAAAGGAGCTCAATAGTTTAATCTGAGCCCTTGGATGTAATAAGGCTAGATTTAGATAGATTTCTACATGTAAAATAAAAGAAAGTGTAATAAGGGTTTGCCAGTTTAAGTGCACCCAAATAAAGAAGAAAAAATGTTAGGTTAAAGTAGGCAGGGTAGGTAGATGATGTTGCAGAATTACATGTGATGGATAATGAGTCTAAATGTGTTAACTTTTACTTGCATCCCAAGTGTAAGGCAGACATTACACTGGAAGCATTTCAAGCAAGACAAGGTCAAATAATTAACTCCCCTTCTCATTTTTCCTAATTATTCACAAATTCCCCCTAAGTACTAAGTCATTTGCTAAAATTAGAGGGGCTCAGAGCATTTCTCTGACTTCTGGAGGGACCGGACCCTCGGCCCAATAATTTAAAAGCCTAAGCACTTAAAACCATCCATAAGTCATTCATTTACTTTCATAAGTCTTTTCCTAAGTAAAATACTATTTTACTTAGGAAAATTTAATTAATTTTTTTAAAAACCCTTTTATACACTTTAGTCTAAGTCAATATGTTATATGATGAAATATATTCGGAAAACATTGCACTTAGCACTTTCCCATTCATTCGGTCATATTAATTATTAATGTTTTATTATATAATTCCCAAATAAAAGAAAATTGCCCACACCTGTATTATTATACTGTGTAAAACCCCAAATTATTACGTATCCTACCCCGATGGTTAAGTATAACCATAAAACGAATAATAAATGGGATTAATTAACTAACCTGTAGTTGATTAAGAACCCGACCCCACCACCTTTAATGAGGATTAATTTAGTCATCTGGACTAATTAAAAACTCTCCCAGCCAATCGCATCATCCCCGATATGATTAAAACCTTTAATTTATATTGGGCCCGCCCTCCTTTAAACCCCGCCGCATCGCGCCTCCCATCAGTCGTCCGATCGCACTCTCCACATCCGACGGTTATTAACGATATCACGCGACCCTTGGTGACCACGTGTTAACGCACGATCACTAAGCAGTTTCCGCACAGTGCCTTCGCCATGTGTCAAGCGATCTGTGGAATCACTGGCTCCTGGCTAAATATCGCCCGTCCCCAAAAGCGGTGTGATACGAAACCGCTTACCGCTGTTCCATATACAACAAAACATCATTTCATTCCTCGCGCACATCATTCGCCCGAAAACCAAAAACCCCCGCCAACCTTGACTTTGTTAATAAAACAAACAAATGTCATTTTCATTGTTTTATACTGCAAACCTGTGCTCCCATGCAAAGAACTTCGAGGTCAACTATCCAAGATTTCCAACTGCCACCTTGCTAAGAAACTTGCATCCGACGTAGCCCAAAACCTGTTAGCTACTACCTACATCTGTTTTTTCACTGTTCACTGCCCGAACACAGGTATTTATCCAATTTCCGCCGAAACCCACAAATTCACGTTTTACACTGCAATTCCACATAAAATGCCAAAATTCATTGCAAATTCAGTGTTTGTTTCACCATATAAGTTCCCAAACCAGTTAATTTGCCCATTTTTCACTGAAAACCCAAATTCCTTTCTGAATCCATAAGAACCTGTTGTGGTAAAAACACAACCCCACATTTTTGAATTGCTCAACTCAAATAATGGGGACCCTTTCTACTAAAAATTTGGCTAAGCACCTTTTTGGATTTTTATTGATTGCCCTATGCTTTTGTTAATTTTACATTTTCTTTGGATTCTCGTTTTGATTGTTTTATTAGAATCGATTTTTTATAAGCTTCCCATTGACGCTTGTTTCACCTCATTTGGTCAACTGGTTTGAAAGTGGCACTCCTTTGAAGTTTCATCATTTATCTAGCCTGGGTTAAAAATGCATAAAATGTACAATATTGCATTTTGTAAATAAATTAGTTCAATAAGGCATTCATTTTAAATATTAACCCGTAGCGAGTTTTTACTAACATTTTTCATTTTTAGTTATGCAGCCAAATTATTAATTATCGGGATTTTAAGAAATTCAATCTAATTTCCAAATCAAATCCTAATCTCGAAAACCAAAACATTCAAGTGGCTGTAGTTTATTTTTATTATTTTTAATTATTTTTCAAGTGGCTGTAGTTTAGAAACTTATGTTCATAAAAATAAAACAAAAATAAAAATTTAAGTTTAAAATTAAATTTTAAATTAATTAATATATTATATAATTAATTTAATTAAATTAAAATTTAAAACAAATATATATATATATATATAATAAAAATTGTTCCGATCGCATCGGAAGCTTTAGTTCGCAACATATTTTAAAAAACCCATAAGCCACCCCCGATGCGATATCGGGTCGGAAGTCTTGTTCGCAATGCATTTTTCAAACTCCCGATACACACCATAACACCCATAACCCCGATGCGATATCGCATCGGGGAAGTTCACTTGACATGTTTTAATGAGCCCCTCCATCCTCCGATTTGCCGATGCGAAAAGGCATAAGGGGCGTACCATAACTCCATTCATAGTTTTAAGAGTGGCTTATGTAATAACGTGTGAGTAATATGGAATAAGTGGAGTGAATAAAAGGTAATGTAAGTTATTATATTTTTAATATTAGTTTGAATATTAATATGTTATATATTAATTAAATTAATTAATAATATGTAATATATTATATTAATTAAATTAATTAATAATATATAATATATTATATTATTTAAATTAATATGTAATATTTAATTAATTTAATTAAAATTTAAATATCATTTAGATTAAAATTGATTAGTTTTTTTTAATTATATTAAATTTGTTTATAAATTGCTAATTAGATATCAGTTAGTTAGATTAATAAATAGGTTATTAATAATTAGTTTAGTTTATAATTAACAATTAATTTAGAATTAATTAGAATTCTAATTTAGGATTAGATTTTTAATTAAAATTTTAATTTTTAGCCCAGCAACAGAATTTCGAGATTCATGCCAGATTTGACTCATCAACTTTGGAAGTTCATAGAATGAGTTTTACTTGGCCAAATGAGGTCCAGGACGGCTCATTGGAAAGAGAAAATCAAGGAGAATATTTCTGAGGAGATTTCATTGACAGATTTGGTCATTTATTGGGTCAAAAATCAGGCAGAAGATCAAGCTCCGAATTTTGAAAACAAAATCATTTTTCTGAGTTCTATTTTCATTGGTCCAGGCCTCTTCTAATTGCAGATTCACTCGTCAATGATATTCTTGGCCAATTAAATCATCCCAGGCATCAATAGAGAATTTATATTTTATAGAATTTGATTGGATTTTATTTAAATGTCATCAATGCCATGATTGATTTTATTGTTGCATGTTAAGTTATTTTGATTTCTTTTTGCAGGAAAACAGTGAAAAGAATATGGAGAAAAAGATCTCAATCAATGAGAATGCTCCAGCAATTGAAGATCAGAATTTTGAGCAAGTAAAATTGGATTTAGCAGATTTCTCTTCAACAAACTCTTCTCTCAAGAATTCCTTCACAAATAGTATAAGTAATAGATTGCAAAATGGAATAAAGGGCTGCTCTCCTCTGCAATGCTAGACTTCTAAAAGCACTACTGTAATAGGAATTTAGAGTTGTAGGAGAGAGGAGAGAAAATCTCAGATCTGGGGATTATTGAGGATTTTTCCTTTGTATCTTGAATTATGTATGAGGGGCAAAGTTTTCACTATTGTGGCTTTAGCTTTGAAGGCAGAAGTTCAAGCAATGTAAAGGACTGTTGGAGACCAAGATCAGAGAAATGGATGCAATAAATTGGTATTTTTAATACTACTGTTTTAAATATCAGTTTCATTTTATGGTAACAGGAATGTGTCATTTTATTCATGTTTGTGCATTATTGTCAATATGGGTAGTTTGTCTCAATATTGTTATCATGTATCTCTGTTCTTATGGATTAATTTCTGATTTTTGAGTAACTATTTACTCAGAAATCTGCCTTATTAAAACTGATTTATTGAGTGGTAATATGTTGTGAACTATTTCCACATATTATTGTTTAGTTATTGGATTTGCTGATTTGATAATCAATATCATTTATGTGAACTACTTCCTGAGTGTTGTTGATTTATTATTTCAGTTAAAAGGTCTCAATAGGATGTGTTTTGATATCCATAATATCAGTTAATTGAACTACTTCATTAACTTGATATTCATTATAAACAAGACATATCTAAATCCCAATACTTTAATTATCTTGCTCTTAGTTGGGTTAGATCTATATCTGCCTAATTAAGATAGGAATTAGATTAGTTTCTTTTGCTTGCATCATAGAATAAGCTTGCATTTAGAATAAATTCTACATTCTTTTAAGTCCTCTCCTCAAAGAGGAAAAACTTTAGTTGTGGCTTGGTTGAACCCAAATCAGCTTAAGGGTCATTCTCTTGCCTGATCAGCAAGAAGAAGTGATCTGATGTCCCTGTCTATTGGTAGTTAAAGATACATTATAAACCAATAGCAATAGGGAGAAGGTAACTGGACCTAGTTGAACAGTCGGAGCCACCACACCAAACGGAAAAGGAGTTGCTTTAAGGTCCAAACCGAGTGGTTATCCCCCAATGTTGTTGCAGCGATTTTCGAGGCATCAACATTTTTGGCGCTAGAAGGAGGGCCTGAGATTTTTGTCTGTTGGAGTCTTTTCAATTTTAATTCTTTATTTATTGTGATGGCTCCTCTTAAGCTTCCAATTTGGAGTTGTATCCATGATCATGCATCTTCGAATACTCCACCCGAAGTGGTAAGACTCTTGTCTCAGGTAAAGTTCAATGGTAAGAGAAATTCTTCTGCTTTTAACCATGTCTTTCAATTTATTCAAAATGTTTCAAATTACGATTTTCAAGGAATTGATGAAGGCATTTTATGTAGAATTTTTACTCTCACATTTGCGGCAAAAGCCAGAAGCTGGTGTAGAACTCTTCCAGTTGCTTCAATCCACAGCTGGGATCAATTTGTTACAATTTTCATTTGTAAATTTGACGGCTATAATTATGAACAGGTATGTGAAGAAATTGAATATCTACGTAGGTTTGAAAATGAGTCTGTTAATGATTTTAATATTTGATTTCATTTGAATTGCTTAAGATTTAATGATGAAGATAAACCTACAGAAGAAGAATCATTAGATTGGTTTGAATATATTTGTTCTCTTCCAACCATTCCCAATCCATATGAAATTAATTCAAGCTTTGTCTCATCCCCTTCTAATATAAATGAGAATTCCAATATGGATGTGCAAATAAATGGTGATGAAGTGGTTTCACAAAGCTTAGAAGATATTTCTAATCAAATGCAAGAAGACAACAGCAGCAATTTTGGAGAAAAAGCCGCCTTGAAATCTGAAAGCTACTTCGAAGTAAATTCGGAAAATCAAATCGTAAATTAGCAAGTACAAGCAGTAATCAAAGTAAATAAAATGCAAACTGCTGTACAAATTTCTGAATTTCTCCATAATGAGCAAATGCCGAAATCACAGCAGCAAAGCATAGTTCTTCAAGAAAGCATATGCACACAAAGAAATGATCTGCAATCTGAAATTTACAATGAGCATAATGCACAAGAGCTCTCAAACAGAGACAGTTTTAAATGCATTGTTTCAGGTTCACATTTTTCCCTTTATCCTGATATTTTCAATAATGGTAATATTTTTCCTCCTGGTATTAATGATATGTCAGAAATTACAGAGGCTGATCTAAATGAATTACCATTAAGTTTTTATCAAGATATAGAAGCAATTAATGATCATCCTTTTGCCATTAATGAACATGAAATTCGTGTTCCTCCTGGTTTGGATATATTGGATGAGATTGAAGGGAATTCTAGAGAATCTTGTGAGGTCATTTATGATGATTACTCTGATATTGAGGATGTTGATTTTTATTCTTCTCAAGAGAATCCTCATGATAAAATTCAAATAACATCTGAGGATGAGGAACGCTTCAATTTAGAAATCATCCCAACCAATCCTCATTTTAGAGCAGCAAATTATCTTCATGATTCTATTCAAGAAAACATTCCAATTTATGATTCATATCATGATCAAACTCTCATTCCTATTCATAATCATAATTCGTTTTCTATTTCACAAGTTGGAATTCGAAATTACCCAAATTCCATAATTCTGGCCATTCCTTGTGAAAATGAAATCATTTCAAAACGATCCCAAATGTGTTGTAACATTAGTTGTAAAAATAGTAATTTCATTTCATTTTTATTTCCCCACTTATTTTGTATAAAATCAGATTTAATTTTTCAAGTTTTCCACACTTTTCGCTGGCATATTGAATACCTTACTATCAAACACTCAATTGATGCATTGCCCAATTGGGAAATTCAAGTTTCATATTATAATCATCAGCATCAAAAGATATTAATATTCCAATTTATATCAATGCTAATGTTTCATCAAAAGCTTCTATCTTTTCAAAGACAATGTCAACAAGAGAATGTATTTTTGCAATCTGGCCAGCAATTTAATTCAATTAATAAATTGTCATTTTATTTGAAAGGCTTCAATCCATTTTTCATTGACTCATTTGAAGAATATTTGGAAATTTTTCTCTCAAAGGAAATTGTTAATAGCTTAACATTTGTACATAACACTAACAATTTTTTCCAGGCCTTTGAATTTGAAAACTCATGTCCACAATTCGGCCTGTCATCTCCTCTTTTGAACGTTTCCCAATCATTAATGGAAATTCATCCAGATTTTTATGATCCAATTGGTATTGAATTAGAAAGCATATTTCAAAAGAATGATATTTTAATCAACTTGCTAACAATAATTGTACATTCTGATTTCATATTTATTTTCCTTAGTTTAGTTAGATTTATATTTTTGTTACTAACATTTGAACTGTATATGTATGCGGGAATAAAAATGAGAAAATGGCTACACTGGAAATATGACTATACCTAGTCATTTTCATGTATATAGTTAGAATAGGAGTAGAATTAAATTAGTTAGTTTGTTTTATATAGTTAATTTATTTTCAATAGTTCTATAGATTAAAAAATAAAACAAAGCAATCAGCCTTCTCATCTATGTTCACGGAAACATTTTTCCTTATCAGAAAATTTTAATTCATGCTTGCCTTTTAAAATTTTTGCAGCAATATCTCTACTCTGCTTATTTTAAATAATGTCTTGATTAAATTCAATTGAGGTTGCACTTGGCATCGATTGCCTCAAAGCCACTTTTCATCATTTCGGAATTTCCTTCTAAGATTTTCTCTTGAAATTTATATGGTAAGGATTTGAGGATTAAAAAGCTTCATGACCCCATTATCCCATGAAATGTATGACTGTCTATGTTAAGCTTAATTCTAATTCAATCATTATTAGTCAGTCTAACCTTTCACGGTAATCATATGAAGTTCATATTATCTTCCTCGGAGTTTGCTAAAAGCTGATTTTAAGGATGTCCATTTTGCCAAGTGCACACATTCAAATCTGTTTTGATATTTTTCTGCAATTAGTGGCTTAATCTCATTCTAATCTTTAGTTTATTATCTGATGCTGTAAAATGCATCATCTTTATTTACTAAAGGCATTATTGAACAGTCACTATAACAATACATATTTTTCTCAAGTTATTCAAATAAGCAGAGGTAATAAATTGTTGTAGTACTTAAAAAGGGAAGCATAGTTTCATATTTATTTCTGGTAAATTTTATATTTCCTGGACATCAATAAACAGATTTTATTTAGGCTGATTGCACACTTAGATTTAGAATAAATAATGAGATGATTTTAAACGAAGGGAAAATTTGATAAATCAAAGGAAGAATTTGAAGATTCATAAGGTAAAATTTCCAAACAATTTCCTTCCAGGTACGCATTTGCAAATTCATTCTCATCTCTTATTAGTTTCTCTTTTCTTTAGTTTATTTTTTATTTTGTGTTATGTTTTATTTGCAGGTTTTCATTCGTTTTCAAAACTTGAAGTAAGAAGTAAACCCATTTCAAATTTGCAATAGGCTCAGGGAAATTTTATTTTTGATTCATCAGAATTTGAATATTCTTTAATTTTGTTTTTATTCACGTAGAAAACACAATTGAAATTTCAAGGAATATCATAAGACCATTCGTATCATAAGATTTCATCGGAAGTAGTTCTTAGCATTTCTTTTGATAACAAATTGTTCATAAAATACCTCCGATGTATTATCTTACTCATATGCCATATCGCATTTCGCATGTCAGAGCTTTGCAGTCAAAATATACTTCCATTATTGTGATTCACCAATAATCGGCTTTACCGATATTGCAATGAACACATAATCCCGGACCCGATATGAAATTCAAATCAAGTTTAAAAAATATCGCGTCCGTTTAATCGCAATAATGGTAGGAACATAATTTTAAAGGGTCGATGTCTTGGATCCGATATGTTATTAAAATATCATCATAAATCTATCGGGTCCACTAATCATCGCATATCAGCATGGTTACATCATGTGCTCAAGATTGCCGATTGCGTCGATTGCCGATCACCGATTAGCCACAACATTCATCGCACATCGGCATCGCAGAAATCATATTGTGTGACATCGGGTGCTTAAGATTGCCGATCGCTGATTAGTTATGTCATCCATCGCATCGCCGATATCGCAATTGCTTCCTTGCATTTTTATTTATGGCCATATCATTATTCTGAATCTGCGATGCGCGATGTCCAAAGTACAAATCGCAAGATACGGTGTGCGATGTGCAATTTGTGACATAACTGTCCCCGATCCCTGATTTAATATTTCTTTAATGATGCGATCGCTCTATCTCATAGCACAACTTCTCATCGCATATTTTCATATCGGCAATTCGCCATTGCAACCTTTGATGCAAGAACTTCCAATGCATGCCTCTACGCCGTTAACATTTAATCAATATATGGCATAGCAATAAAATTGAAGTCTTGCAAATTAAACTTAAAGCATGATGAAAAAACATGTTGTGTGGATCATCCGATGAGGCGATGTGTTAAAGCGAGCTTGGGTAACCACGATGGTAAAAAGACAATTGATGACAAATTTGCAGCATACAAAAATCATTTCAATTTCTCATACATTTTAGTTTTAAATATATAATTCCATAATTAAAAATGGAATTCAAGACCTCTATCTTTATATTTAAATTTTATTATCTTGGATTTGGTCTTGATTCTGAAAAATTTATCAAATCATGGAGTTTATATGAAACGTATAATTTTCTGAGGAATAGTCATTACTGCAAATTCTCATTCTCATCTCTGATGCATTTCTTTTATTTCAATTCCCCTGAGCACTAAGCATTCTATTTTTACATTTTACTGCTTGCTTTAGTTTAAATAAAATAAATAATGATTTTCGGTTATAGGATTTTGGTTAGTGGGATTTCTTCATGTTTTTAATGATAATTAAAATAAGGAGTCAGCTAGTTTGGGGAAATTGATACCTTTCAGGTAAGATCAAAAGCAATTATCCAATGGTAAGATTCATGTGCCCATTTTCATTAATTTCCATTTCATCATTCTAGTTTCATTTTTGTTCTTAAATTATGCTGATATAAAACTCTGTTTTGCAGCTCTCCATTTAAAGCTTTCAATCCTCTGCCAGATCATATTTTCGAAGTCCATACTCTTCTCCTGGCTTAATTTCATGAAGCAGCGATGATCTTCCATGAAACAGCTACACCAGGAAGTTTCTGAACCTTTAGTTTGTTTCTTTAGCATTCCTTTCATTGGAAAACGATTAAGATGATGCTTTGAAACAAGAAAATTAATATCAGACATAAAGTTTTCATGGTGGCTGAATTTTATCGTCACTGCTATCCAAAAAAGCCTAAAACACTTACAACTCTGCAAGGTATGTTTCTAGATCTCAACATAAGAAGGAATGATTACATGCTTATTTTCTTTTTCTTCATATTGTTGGAGACATTGGTATAAACATTCTTGTTTGAGTTTATCAGGCGAAACTTGGATTTTCCTTCCCATTTTTAGAGATTTCTTTGTTTTTATTTTTATTGCTGATTTCTTTTCTCACTTTAGCATAAGACTTCTTTTCTTTTGGTTTTCAGTTTTGATTTTGGTGACTTTGCCGTGATTTATATGGAAGGTCTTCTTGTTAGCTAACAATGGTCAGCATACATGGAAAAAATTGTTAATAGTCACCTATTAGCTTTTTCTTAAATCTCTTAGTGAAGTTTGATTTTCTTATTATAAAGGTAGACATACTTAAAGAAGAGATTACCAATCAAGAGAAGTTGGCAAAATATCATAAAATCTGAAAATTTCTTTTTCATCAAATTGTAATCATTTTGAGATTTCAAATTTTTATTAAGATCTTTCAAAGTTTTATTATCAGTCAAGAAAAGTTATTTTTAACCAAGTAAAGACACTTTACAGCAAAGCACCTTTAACTCTGAAATTGTCATTCTTAACTCTTAAGGAGTCAATGATTCTTCTTGTCCCAAAGAGTCTTATTTTTCTAGAGGATAATCCTGAAATATATTTAAACTTAGAAGATAAGAGGTCTCATCGTGAGCCTGCTTACTATGATCATAGGGGAAAAATAGGCTGACATTACCAACACTGCTAAACAAACCAGGGTAATGACTTATGATTGCAAACAATTATAAGACAAGGGGTCTCATCACGAGCCAGCTTGTTCAGTCCGATTATAGCCAGTGAGTGGCATTGTCAACTATCTGGCCACCAAACCAGGACAATGGCTTTTAAGATTTATAACAAAAAAAAAAAAAACATATATAAATGGATTTATCTCTAGATCAATAATTCTTAAACAGATGGGATTTTGAATCATTTATGATTAAAAGGTAACCCTGTCGAAACTATAGATGTTTGCTGGCAGCAGTGGCTCTACCTATGACAAAGGAGTATATTTTAAAAAGCTAAGTTGTAAAGTGACCCCTGCTTTATCTCTACAACTAATTAAGGACTGATATAGAGTTTTGAAATATTTTAATTTATGAGAAATTTTGAGGAAAATTACAGTTAGATGATTCTTGCTTTTATTAAGATTAATGAACCTAGTCAAGCATTCCAAAAAATAATTCTCTCTTCTTTAATTATTTTTACTTTAATTTTAGGAAAATCTCATTAAACAGAGATAACTGGTTCTTCTCCTGCGTGTCGCCATTGTTGTGGTAAAAACACAACCCCCCATTTTTAAATTACTCAACTCAAATAATGGGGACCCTTTCTATAAAAAATTTGGCTAAGCACCTTTTTGGATTTTTATTGATTGCCCTATGCTTTTGTTAATTTTACATTTTCTTTGGATTCTTGTTTTGATTGTTTTATTAGAATCGATTTTTTATAAGCTTCCCATTGACGCTTGTTTCACCTCATTTGGTCAACTGGTTTGAAAATGGCACTCCTTTGAAGTTTCATCATTTATCTAGCCTGGGTTAAAAATGCATAAAATGTACAATATTGCATTTTGTAAATAAATTAGTTCAATAAGGCATTCATTTTAAATATTAACCCGTAGCGAGTTTTTACTAACATTTTTCATTTTTAGTTATGCAGCCAAATTATTAATTATCGGGATTTTAAGAAATTCACTCTAATTTCCAAATCAAATCCTAATCTCGAAAACCCAAACATTCAAGTGGCTGTAGTTTATTTTTATTATTTTTAATTATTTTTCAAGTGGTTGTAGTTTAGAAACTTATGTTCATAAAAATAAAACAAAAATAAAAATTTAAGTTTAAAATTAAATTTTAAATTAATTAAATTAAAATTTAAAACAAAAAAATATATATATAATAAAAATTGTTCCGATCGCATCAGAATCTTTAGTTCGCAACATATTTTAAAAAATCCATAGGCCACCCCCGATGCGATATCAGGTCGGAAGTCTTATTCGCAATGCATTTTTCAAACTCCCGATATACACCATAACACCTATAACCCCGATGCGATATCGCATCGGGAAAGTTCACTTGACATGTTTTAATGAGCCCCTCCATCTTCCGATTTGCCGATGCGAAAAGGCATAAGGGGCGTACCATAACTCCATTCATGGTTTTAATAGTGGCTTATGTAATAACGTGTGAGTAATATGGAATAAGTGGAGTGAATAAAAGGTAATGTAGGTTATTATATTTTTAATATTAGTTTGAATATTAATATGTTATATATTAATTAAATTAATTAATAATATGTAATATATTATATTAATTAAATTAATTAATAATATATAATATATTATATTATTTAAATTAATATGTAATATTTAATTAAAATTTAAATATCATTTAGATTAAAATTGATTAGTTTTTTAATTAGATTAAATTTGTTTATAAATTGCTAATTAGATATCAGTTAGTTAGATTAATAAATAGGTTATTAATAATTAGTTTAGTTTATAATTAACAATTAATTTAGAATTAATTAGAATTCTAATTTAGGATTAGATTTTTAATTAAAATTTTAATTTTTAGCCCAGCAACAGAATTTCCAGATTCATGCCAGATTTGACTCATCAACTTTGGAAGCTCATAAAATGAGTTTTACTTGGCCAAATGAGGTCCAGGACGGCTCATTGGAAAGAGAAAATCAAGGAGAATATTTCTGAGGAGATTTCATTGACAGATTTGGTCATTTATTGGGTCAAAAATCAGGCAGAAGATCAAGCTCCGAATTTTGAAAACAAAATCATTTTTCTGAGTTTTATTTTCATTGGTCCAGGCCTCTTCTAATTGCAGATTCACTCGTCAATGATATTCTTGGCCAATTAAATCATCCCAGACATCAATAGAGAATTTATATTTTATAGAATTTGATTGGATTTGATTTAAATGCCAGCAATGCCATGATTGATTTTATTGTTGCATGTTAATTTATTTTGATTTCTTTTTGCAAGAAAACAGTGAAAAGAATATGGAGAAAAAGATCTCAATCAATGAGAATGCTCCAGCAATTAAAGATCAGAATTTTGAGCAAGTAAAATTGGATTTAGCAGATTTCTCTTCAACAAACTCTTCTCTCAAGAATTCCTTCACCAATAGTATAAGTAATAGATTGCAAAATGGAATAAAGGGCTGCTCTCCTCTGTAATGCTAGACTTCTAAAAGCACTACTGTAATAGGAATTTAGAGTTGTAGGAGAGAGGAGAGAAAATCTCAGATCTGGGGATTATTGAGGATTTTTCCTTTATATCTTGAATTATGTATGAGGGGCAAAGTTTTCACTATTGTGGCTTTAGCTTTGAAGGCAGAAGTTCAAGCAATGTAAAGGACTGTTGGAGACCAAGATCAGAGAAATTGATGCAATAAATTGGTATTTTTAATATTACTGTTTTAAATATCAGTTTCATTTTATGGTAACAGGAATGTGTCATTTTATTCATGTTTGTGCATTATTGTCAATATGGGTAGTTTGTCTCAATATTGTTATCATGTATCTCTGTTTTTATGGATTAATTTCTGATTTCTGAGTAACTATTTACTCAGAAATCTGCCTTATTAAAACTGATTTATTGAGTGGTAATATGTTGTGAACTATTTCCACATATTATTGTTTAGTTATTGGATTTGCTAATTTGATAATCAATATCATTTATGTGAACTACTTCCTGAGTGTTGTTGGTTTATTATTTCAGTTAAAAGGTCTCAATAGGATGTGTTTTGATATCCATAATATCAGTTAATTGAACTACTTCATTAACTTGATATTCATTATAAACAAGACATATCTAAATCCCAATACTTTAATTATCTTGCTCTTAGTTGGGTTAGATCTATATCTGCCTAATTAAGATAGGAATTAGATTAGTTTCTTTTGCTTGCATCATAGAATAAGCTTGCATTTAGAATAAATTCTACATTCTTTTAAGTCCTCTCCTCAAAGAGGCAAAACTTTAGTTGTGGCTTGGCTGAACTCAAATCAGCTTAAGGGTCATTCTCTTACCTGATCAGCAAGAAGAAGTGATCTGATGTCCCTGTCTATTGGTAGTTAAAGATACATTATAAACCAATAGCAATAGGGAGAAGGTAACTGGACCTAGTTGAACAGTTGAAGCCACCATACCAAACAGAAAAGGAGCTGCTTTAAGGTCCGGACCGGGTGGTTATCCCCCAATGTTGTTGCAGCGATTTTCGAGGCATCAACAGAACCAGAAATGGAAACCCCTGTGGCCCTAAGTGTTGCACCCTTAAATGCTCCACATAAAGATTTAGACGATCTGCCTCTTGCTGATAAAGACTTTCAGATAAAAGACTTATCTACTGATAAAAACCACCTTAAAGTCTTTTGCCAAAGTAGAGATAACTATCTGAATGGCTCTGACATCCTAGGACTGTGGGAATCTAACCTTCCCATGTATTTTCTCCCCTCAGTCCATGTTTTCCCTGATATAATTCACCAATGCCAGGCCAATTATGACCCTAACCGCAGAGCAGTTATGTCTCCAAGCCAAACAGTCCTCTTTCTAATAACTGCTTAATCCATCAATGAAATGTTACAATTTCATCCCAGTCAAGCCCTGACTCCCCTTTCCATGGGAGATTTACTTGAGAAATCAGTTAAATTATCCCAAGAGGAACTCACTCGCCTCTGTCAAATTTTCATGTCACCAAAGCATCAGCCTGATGGCCCACCTCCTTACATGCAAACTTTCTTCACAGATATGGGACAACTCATAATTGACATGATATCATCAATAATGGGTTTCAATACTAGTGAATTTGTCGATGAGTTAACCCTAGTGCTATTGTCAATTTTTACTCCTGGACAACCCCCTGCCATCAAATATGACTTTGCCTCCTACATTGCTAACAAGATTCATGACCACTTCATGAGACTGGAAAATGAAAGAGTTTTCAAGTACTCCACCTATATATACCATCTTATCCTCTTTTACCAGTCAGAAAATTTCCCATTCCCTGTCTTGAAACTTGACACAAGAGGAAATCCAAGGTCTGTAATCTTCTAGTCTGCAATTTTCCATAGTTCCTTTGAAACCCCTTACTCCTACAATGAATTCATTGACCTATTTGTTCACCCAGCAACCAACTTGTTGACAGGGGTATCCCTTCCCAGAATCAGTGGTGATATTAAAAAGGTCCTTCAACTCTCCAAGTAGTATAAAATAGGTGATTGGTACCTATACAAGAACCATACATAAATCAGGATATATGGGTGTGAGCTCTGCCCTTTTAAGCTACCAAAGTATGTTCCAATGAGGCTCTTTGCATTGGAATATTTTAGGTAGATGATAAATTCAGACCTGGTCCATTTTTATAATGCCAAGAAGAAAGCTTAGCTTAGAATCAAGAATCAGTTAGGCCCTTTTGTCTGTAACACTAGGGAGGCATGGAGAGAAGCAAAAATAATTTTAGAAGATCATCTTAAGTTACAAAAAAGTTTTGGATGGATACCATATGACCCTAACAGCTTTATCTGTGATAGAAGAATGAAGAACAGATTTTCACCATACATTCACCATAGGAATCTAGAGATTGAACAATTTGCAAATATGGATGAATGGAGGGAAGGGGTCCTAGTAGAAAAAGATAGTGAACAGGTCAATATTGAAAATTTTATGAGATATATTGAGAAAACACTTGACCTGGATTCTTTTGGGCAGGTGCAAAGGTCAAAGATTGGTCCCTCTACAACTAGAACCTCTCAGCAACATTCATAGGAAACTAGCACACCAGCCACAGGAACATCCAAAGGCAAGGAACTAGAAACCAGCATTCAAGCCTCAGAGCAATCTACAATGTATAAGTTGCTTGAAACTTCCAAGGAGCGGGCCCAAATGCACACTCCTCCCACTCAGGGCAATGTGGGAGAACCTCCAATCTTGCAAACTCCTCTAAATGAGGAAAGAAATAAAAAGAGAGACAGAGAAACAGCTACCCCTGCCAGTAGACCTTCAGGACAACCTGGTACCAAGAGGAAAAGGCTAAATCCCCTTTTAGAAGAAGAATTTGTTGAAGAGACTACTAATAGTCAGAGGAGAGAAGAAGTAGATAGCCAAAAAACTTTCCCAGTAGGTGGGACATCTACTAACTCACAGAGAAAGGAGCTAGAGAGACAACAAAGTGTAGAGGTATCATCTTTCAGACCACCAGGAAAGGACACTTTAGATATCAAAAAGACATTTATAGAAATAAAAGCCAAAAATGATCCATTAAGGCTTCAGGTCTACAATCAATATTTGAAAATGGCTCCCACAAATCAAAATAGATTGATGTCAGCCTACGAAATCAAGGAAGGTAAGATGATAATGAGCTATTTCAAACATAAAGTGCAAAAGCCTCAATTAGCAGCAAACTATCTTAGAACCAATTTTGAGGTCATGGCAAAGGATATTCATCCTTTGGATCAAATTGAATTGCACAAACAAACTGGAGAAATTATTTATTTCACCTTGACTAGTAAGGCTATGATGGCCCAAAGGCTGGAAAATTCTTTGGATAACACAACTTCCCAACTACATTTGGAGAAAGCTTCCTCCTAGGCCAAAGATAACAAAATAAAGTCTTTAGAAGAAATAATTATTGGATTGGGTCATGATCCCAAAGATGTAAAGGCTACAGAAGCCTTAATCAAAAAGAAAGATGAAGATATTGCTGCCTTAAGGAAGCAGATGAAGTTGCCTCCTTCAAGGCATCCACAAACTACTGAGATCATAAAACAAAAATCTGAAGAAGAGCTGATGGATTTGCTCTTAAAACTTAATGAACGATTGAATGAGACTGAGCAAGAACTAGAAAAAGAATTGAAGGACAAGCAGGGAGAGTCGACCTCTCAGCCTCCCAATGTGATACCAGTAGTCTCAACTGCAGTCCCTTCAACCCTTGGAACAGCTCTGGCACCAAACATTCTAGTAGCCACAGCAGAGGTGGTCACAAGTACAACAACAACAGGAACAGCAGAAACAACACAGGATAGTACTTCCAATTTGAGCACAGAGGAACTAATAAAATCAATGGAGGACATGAAACTGCAAGTTTCAGAGCTAAAAAAGGTACAAGAACAGTATGCCAACTTAGAACAGAGGTATGATCTCTCAAAGATAAATGTTGCAGAAAAGACAAGAGAGATTAAAGGGTTAGAAAACAAAGTGAAATCATTAGAAAAGGATCTCACATTTGACAAACATTTGATAGAAATTAGGAAAATTCTTTGGGCCAACATCACTCAGTCAATAAATGATGTTTGGCCATCAATCCAAATAATTTTTAAGCAAATTGATTTAGTAAAGGCAACTCAAGAAGAGGTTCAAAAGTCAAGAGCAGAGTTAGGAAATATGCCTGAGGAAGCCACCAGACTCATACAGTTTTTGAATACCAAGAATAAGTACTAGCTTGAAGAACTAGGCATTCAAGACAGAACAGGAACAATTCTAGAAGTCAAAAGGGTTTTTACTAAAAGGACTCTGATGCAAAATTTAGAAAGAAGGTGCCATGACATGCTGGAAGAAATTAATGCTTCCATGAAAAGATTTGATATTTTGTAGAGTAAAGGGTTGCCTAGTCCTTTAGTTATTAATGACAAATTGATGAGACATATAGACTATGTGGAGAAATTAAATCAATATGCAGGCAACTAGGCAGGTCCATCAAGTGCATCAGCATCAAAAGCGTTGCCTAAAGGCAGAGTTCTCTATGACAGTCCAGAGAACTTATTCTATGTCGAGCATGAGATAAAGCACTTGTTTCCAATTCAGCCTACATTTTTTAGGTACACCGAAACTAATGAGACCCTGAGAAAACTTCAAAGAACCAGAATACCAGAAACACAATGGTGGGAAGAAATGTTAGAAATTTTGTAAATTCTCCTTGGGTAAGTTTTGGTTATTTACTACAGTAAGTAATGGTAAAAAGGATAAACAGAGATCAAACAAGTCGAAGAGTATCAGAGCAGGTAAAGAGTGTCAGTAAAAATAGGGTAGACAACACAGAATTACCAAGAATACAACAGCAAGCCAAATCATAGGGCCTACCTCCAGCACACTCCTAAGACTAGGAACATGACAACATCAGTTTTCCTTTTCTCCTATCTACGAGACCATTTGTCTCTATTTTTCTTGTAACTTATTCATAGTCATCCTATAATATATCTCACTCTGTTATGAGATATTTTTTGTAAAAATTTTTGTATAAATAATCCCTCAATTGGAGTATTGAGGGTGGATTCTTAGACATTGCTCTAATACTGAATATTTTGGAATAAAGTGCTATTGAAAAAAAAATTGTATGGCTAGCTGGATGAAGAATTGATGCAAAGGACTTTTCACAGGATTCATGAGTCAGGCACCGGATCAATAAGTCTTCTATATCTCATGTTTTAAACTTTTCTTGTTTATTATATCAACTGTGTTTCATATCTGAATGATAAACAAAAAAGAATAATTCAGAAAGTGCTTGAGTGCAATCTGTTTTCAATCATTTTTGTTCATAATGTTTTCCTCTAAACTGGCATAAACAGTGAATTCCTAATTGCTCCTGTTTCCTAGTTTATTCACTTTGATTACTTAGTAATCATCCAAGTTCCCTCTCTTAAAATATGATGAAGGATTCTTAATTGCCCTTCATCCCTTTTGAATCCATTCCATTTTTTTTAAGTCTCTATTTGTTCCTTGTTTGACTATCTTGCCGTGTGAAACCATCCCTTGTTAAGAAACCAAATCCAGTTAAGCCATCTTCTTTGACTCCATTAGCCCAATGGCCTAAATACTAAGTTCTACCCCTCTGCTATTGAATTTCACCACCCAAACACAATCAAAACCCTTAAACTTTCATAACTAGCCTAATATCTTTCAAAACAAAGCTAAAACTTAAAGAGAGAGCCCTCTCTCGGTACAAATTGGCTAGATTTTGTACCTAAAAGTTGGTTTGCGGTTACCTCGGACCCCTTTCCTCTTCCCAACAACTTCAAGGAAAATCTGTGTGATAACAGCGGGAATAGGAGGTTGAGTAAAGATGAATCAAATTTATGATATAATGGCTTGTCATAGGTTGATGATTGACTTGCCAAATATGTTGTATATGTTGTTGATGCAAGTGGTTGGAGTGTTGCTACACGTGTTGCATATGCTTCTACATGTGTTGGAAGCATTGGATATGTTGCTACATATGTTGGAAGTGCTTCTACCAGTTTTGGAGGTAGTTGGATGAATTGATGCTACTACTATAGGTGTTGAGGATGCTACTAGAGAAGTTAGAGATGTTGTTATGGGTGTAGTAGATGCTTGGACATGTTGTGGTTATTTCTTGAGGAGCTGAAGGTGTTGGTCTTGGTGATGAGGTTGGAAGATTAGGGACTGCTTGTCACTGACTTGTTGCAGGATTCCTTGGCCTATGTCTTCAGTTGCAAACTTATGACAGAGGCTTAGAGGTGTTTTTTAGAGCTAATGAAGGTGTTCGTGAAGTTTGGCAGAGTCTTAAGATGGTTTGATTGATTTTTCCCTTCATCCTTTGTCAAGTCAGATGCATGGTGAGTCATGGCAGTGACTGAAAATCTCCAGTCACTGGCAGAGAGGTTTGTGGGAGTGATGTGGAGCTCCAATCAAATCTAACCTATGTTGTGCATGCGACTGTGGTTTTTCACGATAGTTTCTCTGCATTCCTCACGTAAGACAACTAATTTTGGTATTATGGTGACAATCATGTTTGAAACTTTTTGGTATATGTTTGGAAAAAAAATTGGGGCCTCTAGAAGCTCATCAAGTCAATGAGATGAATCCAGATCAAATCAAGCATATGAACAAAGTTTGTGGGGCTCAATATTTCTTTGTAATTATTGAGTTGAGCATCTTAGTTCATCTATTTATTAGAGATACCTCAATGATAGTTTGGTTGGATGAGCTATGTTGAGTGAGTTTCATGGAGAATAGTGCACAAGTTGTGTGAGTTGTATTATGCAGAATTCTGAAGCAATTTGTAGGTTTAGCAGCAGTTAGCTGAAGTATGTTTTAGCCAGTATTTTATGCATTTAGTTAGGAGCTTATTAGAGTTTGATTTCAGGAGTATTTGGAGTTTGAATTTGCAGTTTGTGTGGAGAAGTTGTGTGGGAAAATTGATTGCAGTTTGTAGTGTAAATTTTGTTTGTGATTTTGCTTTGATGATATGTTGTTGTAGTGCTCATGTTGAGAAGTTCTGAGTTCTCGTTTGAAATATTTTGAAATGAGAACCACATAGAGGAGTGGAGTTGGAGGACTCAGGCGAAATCAACATAAGTGAGCATTTTTCTCAATCAAATGGTGGTTAGATAATTCTGTAGAAACTGAGTGAGGCTCATTGGTCATGCTGGCTTCCAGCAGATTGGAGTCTTTAGAGTCGATTGATAGTTCAAGAGTAATCGAGATAGGATAGTTGATCATGGTGGCCTTCAGCAGATGGTAGTTTGTAGATCTGCATGAGAAAGAGTCTTCATTTGAGAGTAGCCATGTATATCTCTATGTAAAGAATTTTCTTGACTAATAAAATATATTGAGCAGTATAGCAGTAGCAAATGGGTTTTCTCCCTGGAGAGGGTTTTCCACCAAACATAGTTGTGTTCTATATGTTGAATGGTTTTCATGTTTCATGTTCATTTTTCATGCTCTCATTTATATTTATGTGTTTATGTTTATGCATGGTTAAACATTAATAATTTGGAAAAAAAGTTATAAGTGCCTTCACTAATGATTCACCCTCGCCCCAGTAATGATCTAGTTTCCTACAATTGGTATCAGAGCCAAGTTCTCAGTTGAAACTTGATCGCTGGAGAGTGGATCTAAGAGATTTTGGTATATTTTCGCAAATATTTTGATGGATCAGCAAGGAATTTCAATGCTTCATAAAGGCAAATTTTCAACTTGGAGAGATAATTTGGATTCATATTTTTTGTCTATTGATTAATATATTTTGCTATCAGTAGATATGGAGTTAGATATTAATTTGATGATATGGCTAAAAGGATTATTTTCATAGTATTTCAAAATCTAATATAATGTATGTGAAGCATTGTGAAACTGCAAAAGAAATGTTAGACATGTTGTGAAGTTTGTATCTTGGAGGAAAATTGCATATTCCAGAAATGGAGAAAAATGCAAAGGATTTTACTTTTATTGCATTAACAAATCAATCCTCCTACCAAGAAGAAGATGGAATTCCTAGTGATAGCAATAATGGATCAAGCATCAAAAAAGAGGAACAAAAACAAGAGATCAATTGCAAATATGATGAGAAATACAAGGTAAAGGCACTAGAATTAGACATTCAAAGACTCATGGTTAAAAATAAGTATCAACAGATTTTGTTGCAAATGTTCGATGAAAAGGAATGTGCATTCAAAGAAGAAATTTCAAATCTAAAAACTCATCTTGAAGCAGAAATAAAAATCGAAAATGGAATGAGGAAGTAGTACAAGGAGTTGGAGGATGAGAACCAAAAATTGAAAGCTGAAACAAAATCTACAAGACAAGAATTAGAGAGGTTCAAAACTAGTGCTCAAGATTCTACAAGGAAATCAAAAATTGTTGGAGCAGCTAATAGCAGTGAGAAAAATAAGAATCAAGAGCCATGAAAGAAGCAGAATAACAAGAAAAGAAGACCAAAGAGGAAGAATAAAATTGGTAGATTATAATTGTGGAGTTTGTGGACACATAGCAACAATTTTCAGTGATCGAGAGATCGAACTCTCTCATCAAAAGGAGCAGCCCAAGGACAAGAAACCTCAAGCAATCATAGAAAGAAGGATTCCGTTATTTGGGTATAATAGTCCATTTTACGGTTATTCTTTCTCATGAAATCATTTTTTCCATAGGACTATTGACTACAGGGCACCTGCAAGGAATAAAAATTAGATCAACAGAAAATATCAAGTTATTCTTCAATTCCTTGGTCACATTAGATGTTTTGTGTGTGAAAATATTAGCCATAAGGCCAAGGATTGCAAGCTTCCCATGTGTTACAGGAAATCCATTCATAAAGAGAAGATTATGCAAGGCCAACTGCACAAGAAGAAGAAGAATCAACAGATGAAAGTTTGGAGGAGAAAAGAGCAGCAAGGAACTCCCACCAAAAACTGAGGCTTGCATGGTCTCAGGGGGAGCATATGGTTGCATCTTGAGTTGCATGTAGACTTTTGGATGTGTCGTCATATCTTGAAGAGTGAATGAAGACAAATCTATATTTTTAGAGATGCATGTGTTCAGGGGGAGTTCAAGAGCTTTGAAGTATTGCTTTTATTCTGACCTACTCTTTCTTTCATCTTGTCATCATTTGAATTAGCCATATATGCATTTTTGTTAGCTTCAGAGTAGTTGCATGTTGGGTTACTATTTATATTCTTGATTGCATGGCATCCATGTAGTTGTTTTTATGTGTATTTTCTAGGTGTGATGGAGGATCACACATTCATGGGGGGATTTGTGCTTCTTAAAGGATCTATAGATTTGGCATTGTGTTTGCTACAGAGGAGTTTTATTGTGCTTACTTTTCATGAGTGTGTTGCAGGAAAGGAGTTTTGTTGTTACTTCCATATAGCAACAAAATCATGTGGTTTTCATGACATAGTTGATAATTGATGATGATCATACTACTAAATGATATTTATGTCATTTGTTTCAATGCATGTCGTTGATATGTATTAGATGTCTGAGTTATGATGATTTATATTGCTACTCATACATAGAGAGAGTGTAGATTGATGGCATGATGTCAAGAAGATGATGACTATATATGTATTTGATGGTGCTCTATTGATAAATCTTATATTGTTTCTATTGATGCATAGTTCCTTGTTGATGCTCCTTGGATACAATGCATATCCATTCACATGCTTCTAGTGATGTTATTGCTACTTTTTGATGGGTTTCTCATGACTTGAGTTGATATTGTTGGTTGTTAAGCTTCATGGATCTTTGATATGATGAGGATGTGTATTTGTTGTTTCTATATGACATATTTTTATGTTGTTGCTATCAATGGATTTTATAGTTGATGCACATGTGGAGCATGGTGGTTTCTAGTGTTTATTAGGATCTTGTTGCAGTATATTCATTGATGGGATGGTGATGGTCAAGGTGTTGAGTGGCCATACAATAGCACATGATGTTGCTAGTTCTTTTGTTGTTGCTCCTACACATTTAGAGAGTACATCTTTACATGGAAGTCATGTATTTCATGTTATAACATTATATTGGAGTATGCATAGATGAGAGCACCTTTGTGTGAAATTGTAAAATCCATGTATTATCATTATTTCATATTTTGGGCACATTTCTCATGGAGAGACCCATGGTGTCTGGTATACCTTGTCATTATATATGTATGGGTCAATGGAAGTCCAAGTCATGTATTATTTTGTATATCTTTGTATAGCCCCAATATTTTAGGTGCATGATGTAAACTTGGGTCCATAGAAATTTTGGTTGATGATAGGTGTAGAGGATTCATATGTCAGTACTATGTACTTATCATAGCCATGTATTTGCTCCATGAAGAATTGTATGTATTTCATTATATGTCATTGTCCAAATTCAGTTAGAGTCATAGTTCATGAGGAGTAGTCTCTTGCAATTGGCAAGGAGACTTATTGCAGCTTCATTACATGCTCAGGGGGAGCATGTTTAGTTTCATAGATTGCATGGAAGTGGCTAGAGATATGTTTGGCAGCTGAGTTCCTTGCTTCACATTCTTATCTTGTAGGAGATACATCTTTGAGTTGCATTTCTATGGTGTTGAGTATGACAGGGGGAGTATTTCTCTCATCCAACATATTATTGGAATTGTTCTTCAGTGTTGATATATACCTTTTCCATTAATGTCAAAGGGGGAGAGAATTTGGATGGATAGAGATCAACTTCATAGTTACAACTTCAGTTTTTGGAGGGTGTATAGAGATCAGCCTCATATGTTGGATTGAGGTTGACATTAATTCCAAAGGGGAGTTTTTTGGCATTTTAGTGTTGGCACTGATGTAAATTGGGTCTTGGTGTTGTTCATCATATGCCTATATCTACCTCATCATGTGTGATGAGCTTTTGGTTGTTGCAATGTTCATCTTGATGGTCTTTTTAGTTGGCATTGATTCCAATATGTTTATGACATGACCTAATGCAGGAATGGGAGGTTGAGTACAGATGGTTGCAATATATGATATGATGCCTTGTCATAGTTTGATTATTGACTTGCCACATATTTGGTGATGTTTCTTATGCAGGTGGTTGGAGTGTTGTTACATGTATTTCATATGCTTCTACATGTGTTGGAAGCATTGGATATGTTGCTACATATGTTAGAGGTGCTTCTACCATTTTTGGAGGAAGTTGGATAACTTGATGTTGTTGTTGCAGGTGTTGAGGATGTTGCTACAACAGTTAGAGATGTTGTTACATGTGCAGAAGGTCTTTATACAGGTTGTGGTTATTACTTGAGGAGCTAGAGGTGTTGGTCTTGGTGATGAGGTTGGCAGACTAAGTATTTCTTATCATTGACTTGTTGCAGAAGTCCTTGGCCTATGAAATCAATTTAGAACTTCTAGTAGAGGCTTGGAGGTGTGATTTAGAGCTGATGAAGGTGTCCCTTAAGTTTGGCAAAGTATTAATATGGTTTGATTGAATTTTTCCTTCATCCTCATCCCAGTCGCATGGATGGTGAGTCATGGGAGCAACTGAAAATCTCTAGTCGCTGGAAGACAACCTGTGGGAGTGGCTGAGGAGCTCCAATCAAATCTATCCTGTGTTGTACGTGGGACCAAGGTTTTTCATGATAATTTATCTGCATTCCTCACGTAGCTCAACTAATTTTGGTATTATGGCGACCTTCTTGTTCATAAATTTTCAGTATATGGTCATAAAAGTTTGTGGGGCCTCTATAAGCTAATCAAAGTTGAAAATGTCAAAATGTAAATGGAGTTAGTGGCTTTATCATGTCAATGAGCTAAGAACAAAGTTTTTGGGGCTCAGTAGTTATTTGTAATATTATTGAGTTGAGCATCTCAGTTCATCTATATATTGGAGATAGCTCAAGGATAGTTTGGTTGGAAGAGTTATGTGTTGAGTGAGTGTGGGTTTGGAAATAGTGTGCAAGTTGTATGAGTCATATTATGCAAAATTTATGAAGAAGTTTGTAGGTGTAGAAACAGTTAGCTGAAGTATGTTTCATCTACCATTTTGTGCAGTTAATGAGGAGATGATTAGATTTTGATTACAGGAGTATTTCGAGTTTGAATTTGTAGTTTGTGTGGTGAAATTGTGCAGGGATTTTGATTTCATTTTGTTGTGCATATTTTTTTTGTGATTATGCTTTGATGATATGTTGTTGTAGTGCTCATGTTGTGCAGTTCTCAATTCTAGTTTGAAATATTTTGAAATGAGAACCACATAGAAGAGTAGAGTTGGAGGACTCTAGAAAAATCAATATGAGTGAGCATTTTTCTCAATCCAATGGTGGTTGGATAGTTCGACAAAAATTGGGTGAGGCTCATTGGTCGTGGTGGCTTCCAATAGATCATAGTATGTAGAGTCGATTAATAGTTTAGGGGTAATTGGACGAGGATCGTTGATTGTGGTGGCCTTTAGTGGATGGTAGTTTGTATCTCCGAATGATAAAGAGTCTCCATTTGAGGGTATCCATGTATATCTATATGTAAATAATTTTCCTGACTAATCAAATATATTGAGCAGCACAGCAGTAGCAGGTGGTTTTTTTCCCTGGAGAGGGTTTTCCACCAGACATACTTGTGTTCTATGTGTTGAATGGTTTTCATGTTTAATGTTCATTTTTTAAGCTTTGATTTATATTTATGTGTTTCAGTTTATGCATGGTTAAAGAATAATGATTTGGAGAAAAAATTATAAGTGCCTTCACTTTTGATTCATCCTCCTCTCTAAGTGGTGATAAATTTTCCTACAAAAACAATTTTGGACCCAAAAGAAATTAATTAAATACCTCAAACTTCTTATGGAAGTTTTTAAACCTCAATTCACCAAATTGGGACCCATTGGTAAAAATGGTCTTGTGAGCTAATTCCTCTAATTTTTCCACTCCTAAAGCATCAAGATGGCTGAAAATTTATATAATGATCCAATCCAAATTAATATTGGTCATGTCATTTCTTGTACTTGGAATTGGCTTTCTAGAGGATATGTTGAACATGTTTTGGAGGAGTTGGATCCATTCAAAATGCTTGAATTCTCTATCTACCTCAACCTAAGCATGCGAGGGCATTATCAATGAAGATGTTATGGGAATAGATACATTAATTGGGGTCAATGTTTGAAATCCATATCACACCTAAAATGGACTATGGCCAACAGATTTATGGATGGATCTATTATAGTTATGTTAAACATTAGGAAGGATTCCATCCCATGTACATAGATGCTTGTAGTTGTACATATGAAAGATATGCATAATGATCCTATTAACCTCTTCTATTTGTCTATATGTTTGGGAATAAAGGTGGTCGATTTATTCAATTTGGTATTGATGAAAGACCATAGATTGGACTAGAAGGAACTTTTTCTTCATATCTAAAACAAGGGTTTGAGGTAGCCCAAAATGAACCTAAACATGCTTAAAGAATTGTTTAGTAGTGGCTTCATTTGTGATACTCTTCATGCATGATGCCAAAATGGCCATCTTAGAGAACCAATTGACAACCAAAAACACATAATCATTACAATTCTTGATGGAAGGAAAAAATAAAATGTAATGCATGGATATTGGCTCCCTGGGGTTGTATGGGGTAAGTGGAGGAGTGTACATCGCTTAATTCTTGATGGTTTGTTTAGAAATGGAATATGTAGTGCATGACATGATATACCAATGGGAATCCTATCGAAGATTTTGCTAGAGAATGTTTCAATGTGATAGGCCACAGCATGTCCTTGTTGAATGTGGAATGCACTGATAACATAGTCGAAGGCATTTGTCTCAATCTCAAATGGCTGTTACAAGTATAACAGCCTGAGGACTGGTGTGGAGTAGAGGCATTATTTCATATCCTAGAATTCTTTCTATTGTGACATAGAACTATAAAATGTTTCTTTAGCTCCACCCTTAGTCACTTAATTTAAGGGCCAAGCAATATGAGAGAACCCCAACATGAACCTTTAGGAGAAGTTATCAATGTCCAAGAATATACAAAGATTTGTAAGACTCATCGAAGCTGGATAATCCTGAATGAATTGGATATTGGCTAAGTCGACATGCACCCCATGTTCATCTATGGTGTATCCCAAATATTGAATTATTTTCCTTCCATATGAGCATTTATCCAGATTCTCATACAACTTGTTTTGTCGTAGGGTGCACAGGAACTACTAAATGTACTATAAATGTTCTGCCCAAGTTCTACTAAAGATGAGGACGTAATCAAAATATAAAACCACAAAATATTTTGTGAACAATCATAGGATACCATCCAGCATCCTTGTGAATGTTGTTAGAACATTATTCAATCCAAAGGGCATGACCCACCACTCAAAAAGGCATAATTTATATTTGAATATTGCCTTGCATACATCAATTTGTTCAATTGGAACTTGGTGTTAGCCTAAATTATATCAATATTAATAAATAAATAAAAACCCTTAAGTTTATCAAGAATATATTCAATCGACGGGATCAAGTATATTATTGGCAATTAATTTTTTAGGGCTTTATAATCAATGCAAAGTCTCCTTCTCCCATCTTTATTCTGCACCAACACAATTGGACTCTTGCAAGGTGAGAAGCTCGATAAAATGTGTCCTTTTTGGATGAGCTCATGAATTTAACGTTTTATTTCTTCATTCTCTAGGAGAGAACACAAGCAAACACAGACACACACACACACACACACATATATATACAACCATTAGTTAAAGGAGTGACATGTAGAAATTCAATTGAATATTTGACCTGGTAGTGTAAAGGCATCCCCATAGGTGTAGCAAAGATATATCAGTATGTAAATACAATATTATCCATCTACTTATACAGTGTAGAAAGGCCCCATGTTGAGGATGTGGTAGTCACAATGAAATTCCTTTCACTTTCTGACCAAACCATGAAGAAGACAAACTTTGTAGCCTAAAATATTACCTTTCGCCATTATTTTGTTGAAATTAATGGAATTGCAATAGTAAAAACTACCTTTGATACCCTGTGGAGCTAATATTCTATATAAACAGTGAAACTACAAGGATGAGAATCATAAATAGTGTGATGTGTCCACAAATAAGATTTTCCTAAAAGAACATCACAAACTTCAATAAGGGAAATGCCACATAGCACATCATCTTTGAAGGGCTTGATTCCCTAGGATAAGTAGCATTGTTGGTTGACACAGATATCTCATCCATGACTCAACCAACCAATGGTGTATGGTTAGGTGCGTGGCACTTTTGGAAGCTTTTATCTCTTAATCAACATGGCTGAGATGGGTTATTTTGTCTCCACTATCAACGATTAAATGTAGAGGGTTTCCCTTCACCCGCATATGTGAATGAAATAGAAAGTCCCCCTCTTCAATATGCTCTGGCTCTTCTAGTTGGATCTTTGCAGTCATGATGGTAACACTAGGTTTTGCATCATTGATCTATTTTCCCTTATCTAGTTATGAATAATTGTTTAAGGATAAAGTTCATCTACAATAGTGATGGGCTTCCCAATAGGTAAAACATATGGCCCACCCAACCTTTCCTAGGCACATAAAGGTTGTATTAAACCTTCTCTTTTGCACTTAATAAAATTTTCTTAGCTTAAATGAGTTCTTAGGGAGGTTAAAGAGATTTAGCATGATTTAAGTTCCTAATATGATTATGATGTAGGATATTGAGAATAGTTTTCACAAATTACAAGGATATTCAGTCCAAGATATTCATGGGACTTTCCCCTACTACAACAGGTTCAAACTCAACTAGCTTGGAGTAATAAATACTCCTTGTAGCTATGAGGTCAATCTGGGAGCATGAACCTAGTTTTTAGGATTTTTGAAGGGGAAGTAGTCCTCCTTTCAAGGAGGATTCCCCTCATTCTTTTTGTATAAATAGAGGGCTCGAGTATCCCATTAGGAAGCTAATAGTGAGTATAAGCAAGTGATTGTAGTGTACAAAGACTAGTTTTCAAGTTATGCAACTTTTCATTGTGTATCAATAATTCTTCAATTAATGAAAGGAAGCTTTGGTTTCAGTTATTATTTTGTTCCTCCTTTAGGGATATGAGATTCCTTGGGTCAGGTCTCACACCAGGTGCTCAATACCCCTTCTATATCAATATTATTTATGCATATGTTCATTTCTGCAATTTATTTCTAAATATTGTTTTTATACAGGGTTAATTAGCTTTTTATAACAATATTTTCTTGCATAGTATTTGAGAAATAGATGATAGAATTGGTATTGATTATGTTTTTTAGTTAGAACCTTTATTTATTCCTTTTAATTCACTTTAGTTGTTGATATTTATTTTTTCCCATCATTGTTTTTTTTGTGACTAAACAGTCCCTTGCTTTTGCAGCTACGGGAGACTCTACAACCACACATTTTGTTGAATAAATCCTTCTACCACTGATATGATGATATGGACATGAGTGATTTATCATTTCTTGGCCTTAATTATCCTCCTTTTTCCTTCGAACCTCGTCCTTAGCACATTTTACTACTCATTAGACTATCTCTTGCAACAAAACAAGGACTCTATAGCAATTTGCATTTTTCTTCCAAAACTCGTCGAAATTTGCATCCAACTCATGATTCACCTTCTTTGATGTGTTATAATTTCCATGGAACCCTGAAGATGGAATTTATATATATATATATATATATATATATATATATATATATATATATATATATATATATATATATATATATATATATATATATCAAATAGGTTATTTGACCTAGTTTATTCTAGAAATTTCCTTTTTCTTGTAGAATTAGGGTTTTCTATTTACAAGCTTTATTTTAGTTGTGAGTTTGCTTTCTTTGTACAAAGTATAATAGATATGCTTTCATTTCATCATAGTTAAGATGGTTTTCCTCCTTTCATTGTAGTTAGCATAGGTTTTCTTATTATTTGTCATTTCCTATAATTTTGGATTTTTCATGTAGCATAGAAGAGTTAGAATGGTCTTTGTGTAGCTAGATCCCATCTCAGTACTTCCACCCCTATAAAATTCAGCAAGAGAAAAGGATAACTCTTACTACACACACAGTGTCGACCCATATTAATTTTCTATGGACATTGGGTTGAAAATTAAAGCTGAGACCCTTGGGAGTTGTAACATTATTGTTGCAATACTAAGGGCCATCAAGTAGTAGACTACTTTAATCCAGTAAGCCTACCCAAGACCTAACCAAATGGTAAAGGCTACAACCAAGGTTATAATCAATCAAATCCCAAAACATGCATGCATATGTGGAAATCATAGGAAGGAACTAGGAAGCGTACCTCCTATCAAGAGAATTTAGTTATTTGACATAGCCATCTTGAAGGATCACCACAGATATTTGATTTTCTCTCTCCTATACAGAATACCTACACACAAACAAAAATTTATCCAAACCCTATATTCAAATTTGGTTGATACATTGACATGCCTTGTGTAGTCCCTTCCTATGGCCCTCCTCTCATGACAGCTCAATGTTCAAATGGACAATGGTGGTGGTTTATCACAAGGAAGTATTTTGAGATTGAAATCCAGCAACACTTTAACCAATAATATTATCCTCCCATGTTAATCTATGAAGGCATTGCTTTTATAGATATATCTAAGGAGTGATCACATCAAATCTATATTTCTTATTGACCATGTCTGGTCCTTCTATTCTTATCCACTTATAGTGAGCAACTTTGACCCTATTTAAGTTTATCCATGCAAATTTTGCTCTATTTCTCCTTTATAGTGCAATTGGTGCGTTGTTAGCCCTCTAGTTTACCTGCTAGACCACATAGAGCATTGTTGAGCATAGTAGTGTTGGATTATAGTGGTAAGGGAGCATTGAATGCACCAAATATGTGTTTCTGGATCTTTCAATGGACAATTTTTTGTATATTATATTGCTTGGTTTTCTCTTCTAATAGACCGAGGGGGTGAATTTTTTAGCTATAATAGATGCCCCCTAATGTATGATGTCAGAAAAGAAATTGATGGGTGAAATACATTATAATCAACCCAATGAGTTAGGAGGAGGGAGGTACCACAGACATAGGACCTGCAAAGGTATTGTTACACAGTAATTTGTCACCGTTGGTCACCGTCCCTATCGCCCCGTTTCCATACATTGGAGGACGCATTCCGGGACCTGTGAGCAGTGACATAACCCAAAAACACTTGCATTATGTTCCCCTGAGTATGTACTTCATGTTCCTTCAAGACACCTTCTGCAAATTATCCCTGAAAAGTGCCCTTTTCCCATTGGCGCAGGTACCCAATGTCTGACCCGCGCCAATAACTCAGATCCTCAAAAAGGGGCGCGACCATTGGCGCTCTGTCTTAGAACAATGCCCGCACCAATCAAGTTTAGTAATGTTTTTTTCCAAAAGCACGACTGTATGATTTTTCCTCCCAAATCATGAGCTCCTTTGAGGGAAAAATCCATCTGATAAAGCTCGAGAGTCATCATATCTATCCACAGTAGCTTTTCATGGATGTTGCCAATTCACAATGGGTGTCCTGGTGCATTGAATCTTTCTCCCTTCTTCATCTATAAAAGCTTGTCCTCATGCATTAGACAAGCTAGTGCTAGTTCCAAGTTTATGAGTTCCGAAGTGCTGTAGTTTTGAGTTCTTGAGTTGTTGGAGTAATGCTAGAGAGGTTATGCTGCCGGAAGTCCGAGAGAGAGGTAGTCTACTGCAAGGCATATAGCTGCTCGCCCAGCCAGAGGAAAGGTTCAGCGTCAGAACCTTGGTTGTAACTTTTCCTGTCTATTATTAATTAATGAACGACTGTTATTATAGTTCCAATCTCATTGTCTATTATGGTGATGTTGATTTATTTCCTTTCTGACTGAAATATAGTTGTGCCTTGGTGGATTTTATGCTTGTATCTGTTTCTTCCTTTGCATGTGCAGGTGTCCGTTTATGATCTGCTGGAGCGAGGGAGCGGGAATATCAACTTTGCTTCGACTACAGCGTTGGATTCCAGGTTGGTCTTCTTAATTCACCTTTGATGCATAACTAGGAACTTGCGTGGCAGCGTGGTTTGATTGTGGCTAGTTCTGTTTTAGGCTAGTGGGATCGCCTCTGTCCGCAGAGGGGATTTACCTCACCAACAATTTGGCGACTCCACTGGGGAGAAGCTATTTGGAGTTTGTTTTGCATGATTAGTTTTCTCTCGCTTGCCTGAGTTAATGAACTTTCTGGGTCAGTTTTGAAATTGCTATCTGCTGTTTGGTTCTTCTGGGCACTGTCAGTCAGACCCTGGGTAGTTATATTTTTTTTTTTGGGTCAGTAAACGCGGCTGGCGCGTTTTTTCTTCTGACAGTCGCGCCAGTTGGCGCATGTTGCTCCATAGGCACCCGCGCCAATTAATTGTTAGCGCGAGTTGCAGTTTCACAGTCGCGCCATCTCTGTGAATTTTACCAGTTTGATAGTTGAAAGCTCCTTAAACTCGGATTTTTTGTTTTTCCATATCTTTTGCTGCTTCTGGAAGTGTGTTGGACCTCTGTGTGACTGGTTGTTACTTTCATCCTTCAGTTGTTTGCTTATTTCTATCGATTTTGTATCTGTGGCTGTGCATGTCGAGCCTTCTGTGGGAGGTTGTGGTTTGATCATCCAGTCAGCTTCTTGATTGTTTTCCGCACTCATCTAGTGATTCACTTCTAGCTTGCTTGGATCTTGCTTGACTTCATTTGAACTTAGATCACATGGTTCATTGAACGTCTTTGTGTTTTCCTTTGCTTTGACAGTTCATCTTCATGTTTCTGAATTGGTTCTATGTCCATTGAGTGAATTGTGTTTATACTCGTGGATATCTCTTGAGGTTTGTTTACATGCATTATGCCATCTTAAAAATAAAAAAACAAAAGAGCTTTTTGCATTATATTAGTTAGCATTTATTGCTATTTGTCGCTTTTAAAAAGAAAAGGAAAAAACTTTTATTTCTTGTTATTAGCTGCATTAGGATCTTTGTTACTTGCTTGATAATCATTTTGTTTGTGTGAAAAAAATATCTCTACTCTTCTGTAGGTAGAATTCATCGAATGAAACGATATAATTTTGGCATATAGATTGCATTTAGGAAGTTTGAAGAGACCACATACGGTAGGACCAAAAAACTGAAACATAATTGAAGATAAACTATAAAATAAACTCAATGAACATAACAACGCATTGGAACATAACGCAAACACTCTAGAGGTCTAGGTTAGAGACGTGTTCCGGCGTCGTTAAACCTGGTAGCTTACCGTCGAGTGGTTGGGTGATTCCTCCACGGTGAAACGATAAGTGCCAATACGGACTGTGCTCCCACGTACCGTCGCGTATATATTGGGAGACCCCTATAGGAATAAAGCCTTTATCCATAGGAAGCCGTGTCAACCGCCCTACGATTCGCAATGCAGTGAACACAGCATTCACGAAGATCGACCACCCGTACCCTAAAAAGTATTCTGTGGTTTTGCGAAAAGTTTGGCACACCCTCTACCTAGAATTCCAGAGCAGTCACTTTTGATCCTTTTCGGACTCCTTAAACGAAAAGGTGCCTGTGAGCGTCTTGTCACTTCGTGCTCATTAAATATTCGAAGGAGACTAGAGTCATCTTTTCGTCCTTTTCTCGACTCTTAAAAAGTGAAAAGGTCAAGTTCAAAGTTCAGTGTCTTAAAATTTATTTGACCACGATCACATATAACCCGGTTAAATTTTGTTTGCATCAGTCGGAGTAGGGTTTGGTCTCGTTAGACTCTCTAGGATTTTGTGAAGTCCCATCCTGGCGGAATTACCAATCTCGTCTCCCGAGATACCGGTTGGGAGTAAAACCCTCCCTATTGTTCTAAGTATACAACCGCTTAATTCTCGTGCTCCAGGCGACGAGAATTACCAATTCTATTCGAATCCTATTTGGGAACCTTCTCAAAACGGTGTCCCTTTTTGGGAATACACTCCTCCTCGACAACCATTTCCTCCCGATATGGAAAATCCATCCCCTACTACGACTGACGAATCCGGTGTGCCAGGGGAAGAGATTCCCACCACAATGGAATCTACCCCTGTTAGTAGGGCTTCTGTTACTGCAGGACTACCCCCTGGCTATAAAGCATTGCGTAATGTTCTATCGTCTCCTTTTCCGACTTCTATTTGGTCGGCACCCATTTTTTCCAATACAACTGTTACCTCAGTCACAACCCCTCCAACAGTGTCTGTGGTTTCTTCAACTCCTATTTTTAGTCGACCTTCCACCTCTTTATTCGCAGGTTTCGATTCTACATCAAATGTCCCATTTGAAGGGCAAAACGATCAGTATCTGCCACCCCTTGGGACTTGGACAAGTCAACCGGCTATAGAGGTTTCAGTTCCGCTGTCAATAGATTGGGGTTCCACCTTTTTTCATGGTGGTCAAGCATCGTATGTGCAACCCGAACAACCACCTCAGCAAAACCTTCAAGGACAGCCCTTCCAAGGGAACCCTTTTGCTACTGATGGTCATTTTTCCACTTCTCATGTGCAACCTACTGGTAATCCAGGCCAACCTTCCACCCAACAAGTTCAACCTGGTATCCAGCAAGGCTCTCATACTGGACAAACCGGTCAATCATTTGTTAACCCAAATCAACCCAACGTCCAGTATACCCAAGTCTCTGGACAAGCTACCCAACAATTTGGTCAACCTACTGTCCAGTACACTCAATCTTCTGGGCAAGCCGGTCAGCCTCAAACACAGTTGGGCCAATCACTTGCCCAGCCCCCTCAGCCATCTGGTATGTTAGGACAACCTCCTGCCACACATCAGTATCAGCAAGGTTACCCTTCTACTCAGATAGCCCAACCTTTAGGGCAGCCTACTGGCGCTGCTCAAACCGGCCCTTGGCCCCAAGCGGGACCCCAGAATCCATCCGGTCTTCAAATGCAGGCTGGAGTTCAATCCCAAACATTTTATCAAACCCAGCCTGGGTCTCAAGCTCAATTTGGGGTCCCACCACCGTATGGTTATCAACAACCTCAAGGGCAACCTTTGTTTACCCCCTATCAGAATTATCAACAACCATATGGTGCGTCTGCAGCATCCATTGGTAATCCATATGCTGGGGGGCAAAACACAAATCCCTACGGCCAATACGCCATGGGGCCAAATCCGTCAGGGCAAAGCCCGTGGGGGCAACCTCCACCTGGTTGGAACCCGAGTGCTCCATCCTACCAGCAGCCCCAAATGCCGTTCAATCCTCAATTACCATTCTTAGCGACTTTAGAATTACCGGATGTGTCCAAATTGACTAATGACCCAATTCTTCATAATCCCTATTGGCCCCCGGTTCCGACCAAAATTCCTGGTGACTGTCCAAAATTTGATGGTAAAGCTAATGAAGATCCACAAGCTCATGTTATGACCTACCATCTCTGGTGTTCATCCAATTCATGGCTTGATGATTCAATTCGGCTTCGTCTTTTTCAGAGGACTCTCACCGGCTCTGCCGCTAAGTGGTATATTGAGCTGAATCGCGGATCCTTTCAGGATTTCAACTCATTGGCTATGGCATTCCTCACTCATTTTCAGTTGCCCATTCGATATGAAACGGGCACACACCTTCTCACCTCCCTCAGACAGACAACGGCTACGCATATCTCCGATCACGTCCACGAATGGAGAAGGCGTAGACGTATGATTAAATTTTGGATTCCCGACCAGCTTCTTACGGATTGGTTCACGACTTCGTTCGTTCCTCCGATAGCCCGGGACATCGCTATGGGAGCGTGTGTTACTGAAGAGCAAGCTATCGCGCGTGCTCAGTACCTTGATTTGGTTTATTCTCAATCAGGTACACTATATGATTATTTGCCTGATGCCCCTAGACCAGGGACATCCAAAGCCCCGCCAACGCCTACTGTTGACGGCATTATTGGGTCTGTTAGTTCATCCTCTAAGAAAAATTCCGCGAATCCTGGGAAGCAGAAGTCAAATACTCCAATTGAAACTACTTCTCAGGTAACACCTACTTCTAAAACTACTTCCGAGGTCAATGCCGTTCAATCCACCACGGCAGACAAAGCCTCGAAAGCAAAGAAGAAAAGGAAAGAGAAAAATAAGCCAGAGCAACCTAAACAGGAACCCCCTAAAACTCAACCAGAAGAGAGTACCAAGCGCAAACCCAAGTATCCTTGTCTTATCTGTGATGAGGACCACTTCACCAAAGACTGCCCTCGGCGGTCCGAGGTTAGTCGTTTGTTGAAAGGTGCTCCCGGGGTCCCTGCGGTGCTTAAAGAACCCTTCCCTTCACAGCAAACTCAAATGGTTGCTGACCCCTCTCAACCTCCCTCTTCCTTCGGTTCCCAAGTATTTATGGCGGGAACAATCCCTGTTCATATCAGTACTCGAACAAAGGATTATCCATCTGCCGGAAAAGAGCCTGAGGCTCCCCCCAGTGCTCCCCCGTTCAGTTCAAGCCCTCTCCATATCGAAAGACCTAGTACTGAAACGCCTCTTCGACCCCCTCCAAAAGGAGTACTCCGGAAATCTTCTTACAACCCAAATGCTCGTGCTGCCCAGCACTACAATATCGTTGAGGATTTAGCATAGACTCCGTCGGCTATGTCTGCTTTAGAAGTTCTCCAGAGCTGCCCTTCTCAGAGGAAGTCCTTCCTATCCGCCATCGGCGGCATAGACCCGGCTGACTCGGATTTAATTACGTTCGATTTAGAACGCCATACACAGAGACTGCCTCCCCAAATTGCATTCCTTATACAGGTCATTATTGATAAGAAAACTATCCATCGTACAGTCATTGATGAAGGTGCTTCAACTTGCATCATGTCTGTTGCCTGTTGGAGAGCTATTGGATCCCCGACGCTGAGTCAGTCTCCCACTACCTTGGAAGCTTTTGATGGCAGAGCATCCCGTCCTTATGGTATACTCCCACGTTTACCCATCTCTTTGGAAGGGAAAACGGTCGAGATGGAGGTTGAAGTCGTTGATGCTACTTTAACCTACAACCTCCTTCTCGGGCGCAGCTGGATATACGCGATGCAAGCTGTTGCTTCATCTTTCTTTCGTATCCTTCGTTTCCCTCACCAAGGGAAGATTGTTACTGTGGACCAGCTGTCCTTCTTCGCTTCCTCTTCGGAAGGGAATATCCCTTTCGTGGAGCATACCTCCAAATCACCTGAGAGTCTGGGTCACGGGCTTTTCAAAGATCCCGCCCTCATGGGTATTTTTCCAGCCCAACCTCCTAATGTCGCTTCCGTCAATACGATTTCTACTTATTCTGATCCCTGGATTCTCCCTCCCATCGATCAAGTGGATTCTTGGGGCGACCAGATGCCGTTGAGTCCTGCCGAACTCAACTACGTCGAAATCGTAGCTGCATCGGCTCCTCCTTCTGAACTTGCTCTATTAAGCAAGATTCTCCACACGTTCGCTCCATCCTTAGGGCTTGTAGATCAAACTTCTTCGGATCCTTTAAAAGAAACATTTTCTTCCGACGAAGCTATTATTGAGACTATGTCTCTCGAGGAACCTCCTTGGCATGATACCCACCATCGTTCCTCGTTTCTCCCTGTCCCTCAGGATACGCCGACTTGTATCCAGCGGTTTGCTCCCAGTTTCCCATTTCCAATCCTTCAGTCACCTGTTCAAATTTATCAGGCATCGTCTGAGGGAAATATGGCAAACATTACGCAAACCCAGCCAATCGACATTTCTATCAAACCAGGGATTGTCGAACACATTCACATTGGAGTCACTTGTACTCCAGAGGAGATTCGACTTTATACAAACCTTTTTCGCGAATTTCGTGATGTTTTTGCTTGGTCCTATGAAGAAATGCCCGGCATTGATCCTAGCATAGTGGTGCATGAAATCATCACGTACCCAGATGCTAAGCCTGTTCGTCAACGTTTACGCCCGGTACACCCCCGAAAGGCTGCAGCGATCAAGGCCGAAGTAGAGAAGCTTCTTAACGCTGGTTTTATTTATCCTATCCCACTCACAGATTGGGTTTCTAATATTGTACCTGTCACTAAGAAACAAGGTACGATCCGCGTTTGTGTTGATTATCGCGATATTAATCGGGCTTGTCCTAAAGATAATTTCCCCACACCATTTATTGATCAAATTATTGATGAGTGTGCGGGAAGTGAGATGTATTCTTTTATGGACGGTTTTTCTGGCTACAACCAGATCAATATTGCTCCCGCTGATCAACACAAAACTGCCTTCATCTGTCCATGGGGTACTTTTGCCTATAAGAAACTCCCTTTCGGTCTAAAAAATGCCGGCGCTACCTTCCAACGTGCAATGTCCTATGCTTTTCATGACATACGACACATTGTACAGCCATACCTGGATGATCTTCCCGCTCATTCGGCAAAGCGTCACGACCACCCTACTCACCTTCGCGAGATATTTCTTCGCTGTCGACACTACCGAATTAGACTTAATCCTCACAAGTGTGTCTTCTGCGTAGAATCGGGTCGACTTCTAGGATTTGTCGTCTCCCGCGAGGGCATCCGACTGGATCCCCTTAAAGTCGAAGCCATAGTCAATCTTCCTCCCCCTGCTACCTTACATCAATTACAAAGCCTGCAAGGTAAAGCGAATTTTTTACGTCGTTTCGTTCCAAACTATGCCGAGGTGGCTAAAGGTTTTACACGATTACTTAAAAAAGATATCCCTTTTCATTGGGATACCATGGCTCAAGAATCTTTTGAGCGACTCAAGGGTCTCCTTGTTTCTGCTCCATTGCTTCGCCCTCCAAACTATCATCGTGACTATACCCTATACTTAGCTGCCTCCGACACTACTATCGGCATGGTCCTAGTTCAAACCGACGACGATAACACTGAGCATGTTATCTATTATCTGAGTAGAAACCTTTTAGATACGGAAGCTCGATACGCTTATGTCGAGAAGTTGGCATTAGCCGTCGTTTGCGCTGTCCAACGGTTCCGACACTATATTCTGCTCCGCACTACTACTGTGATTTCCGATTGCAACCCCATGACGTATATCCTGTCACGCCAGTTGCTGGGGGGCAAATACTCAAAGTGGATTGTCATCCTCCAAGAGTTCGACTTGGAATTCACTACTGCCAAGTCAAAGAAATCGCTCGTTTTTGCTGAGTTAATTTGCTCTTTGCCATCTTCTTCTTCGCCTCCTCATACAGAGGATCAAATTCCGGATGAGACTTTGTTCCTCATCAGCACCCTCGACCCCTGGTACGGGGATATTGTTTTATATCTCCAAACATCTTCCTTCCGCCCGGGTGTGTCTAAAGACGCTCGGCGAAGGATTCGTCATCAATCTCAACCATACCGTATCATTGGAGATACATTATATCGTCTTGGTGCAGACTCTGTTCTCCGCCGTTGTCTTACTCTAGAGGAAGCTGAACGGGTTCTAAATGACTGCCACTCTGGTGCTTGTGGCGGACATATGTCCGGATATGCTACAGCCCAAAAAATCCTTCGTGCTGGCTATTTTTGGCCCTCTATTTTCAAGGATTGCATCCTTGCCGTCCGCTCTTGTCATGAGTGCCAGATATACCAGCGGAAAATGCGAGCGCCTTCTGCTCCATTGCACCCTGTGGTTTCCGTCGGCCCTTTTGCAAAATGGGGCATTGATTATATGACCTGTAACCCTCGCTCGGCCGGGGGGCATGGGTTTGTCATCGTTGCCGTCGATTACTTTACTAAATGGGCCGAGGCGATGCCTACATTAACTGAAGACGGTCACACTGCGGCGCAATTTTTATTCAATCATGTTATTTCGCGATTCGGCGTCCCTCAAGCCATTGTCACTGATCACGGAAAGCATTTCCGTAATCATATGATGTCGGAATTAACAACCCAGCTAGGCTTGCAACACGATAGTTCAACTCCATACTACCCTCAGTCCAATGGTCAAGTTGAAGCTGTCAATAAGATCTTGGTTACAATGCTTCAACGTATCGTTGGTGTGCATAAGTCTAACTGGCATTTGATGTTATTCCCTGCCTTGTGGGCTTACCGAACCTCCGTGAAGGATGCCACTGGTTTCACTCCATTTCAACTAGTTTATGGACTAGAGGCTACCCTTCCAATTGAATGTGAGATCCCTTCATTGAAGTTAGCTGTCGAGCTACTTCCCAACACCACTCCGTTAGAAGAACGCCTTCTTTACTTAGAACGGTTAGATGAGACTCGTCGCCTGGCCTCTTTGGCCATCGAAACGCAAAAGAAGCGAGTCAAGACTCACTTCGATCAGACCGTCCGTCCACGTTCTTTCGTTGAGGGAGACTTAGTCCTACTCTATGATCAAGAAAAAGATAAGCTAGGCGCAGGAAAGCTCGAGTCTATGTGGCTAGGCCCTTATATTGTCAAGAAAGTCCTGCAGAAAGGGGCCTACGAGCTGATTGATTATGAAGGAAACCCTCTTGGGAAGCCCCGAAATGGGCTTTATTTGAAAAAGTACTATGCGTGATGCTGGTACATTTTATTGTGTACATACATGTACTTTAGTGTATTGTGTGTCGGTTTTCAAGACATAGCTACCACTTATTGTGTTTTTCGCTTCTTGTGCAGATGCCGGATGCACCTTATGTTGGTTTCGCTGATGGTGCCTGCCGCAGTACCCGCGATTTGTCTTCTGCGGCATGGGTAATCTACGATCCTCGTAGCGAACTAATAGATTGCCAGGGTGTGTGTTTAGGCCGTACTACTAACAATGTCACCGAATACTGTGCTGTAATCGAGCTACTTGCTAGAGCAATTAATTTCGGTATTCGCGCATTGATAGTGAACCTGGACTCTCAACTTGTTGTCCACCAACTCAACGGGCAATATTCCGTCAGAAACCATCATATTCTAAGGTTGTATTTACGTGTAAGGTTGTTAGAAAGGCATTTTGATTTTATTACATATCAACATGTTCCGAGACAATTAAACACATTATCTGATGCATTAGCCAATCATGTATTAGATAGACATTTGCATAATTTGTAATTAAAACAGTATACAAGCAAGCACATGAAAACACAATAATGAACCATAAACATATGTATATATATATGTGTGTGTCATAATGTTTGCGCCGCGCGCATTACATAACCCAAAAATAATACATGTCCAAGTCCCATACAGCCGCTGACAACATGTCTCTCAAAATGTACAAAAATGAAACCTAGGCGTCTAAGCACGGTGATGCTCATGATAGCATGTCACCGCCCGCACCAAACGTCTCAACAGACGATGGACGCGAGTGGATACTCCCACCGTGTGTCTCTGATACGCTCTAGGCACGTCGGCCAATCTGCCATAATCTGGTATTCCTCGAGTAAGGGCCTCAAGGTTCTGAACTAGATCATCCTCACCCTCTATCTGAAGGTCTGCTGCAGGTTGTGCTCTCCGTACGTTATGAGGCAAGTCGGCTGGTCGCTCTGCACCAACATCTGCATACATATAGGTGCTGTAAGAAACAGACATGTATTACAAAAACTTGAATATGTAAAAATATTAAAAACATAAAGGGTTCTTACCTAGCTCCTCGTCCCAGTCATCTCCCTCAGGCAACAGGAGGTCTGGATCTCCAGTAAAATCAGTGCCCGCACAGGGCCAGTCTTCCACGACGATCATCTGGTGTTGGAGCCAAATGAAGAACTCGGGCCTCCAGGCCATCTGCTGGCCCCCACCTCCTCTAGGCATAAGCGGTGCCCATCGAGCCAATCTCGGCTCCCGTGGCACTGGGTCTGCCACTATGCCTCCCGGGATCCGGAATATCGGTAACCGCTCCAGGAAAAACGACACTATAATGGATCCATATCCAAACTGCTTATTGCCATCACGCTTACACTTGGTAAGCTGCCTCTTTATATTTGTTGTCACTGCCGATGCCCAATCAAACAGTGTCGGTTGCAGACACTCAGTTGCCAGCAGTAAGAGATTCTTGCTGGCCTCGTGGGGTGCCTGTATCCCAGCCGTCCGGGTGATAGTAAATAGTACCACTCGTAGCACCAAATCTGGGATAGTGACAATGTCCACCTTGGCACTGTTGGATCCAAAATGGGCCCCAGGACAAACCCTTTCCATTACCTCACCCATCTTTTCCCCGGAAGGCCTGCTACCGGACAAGATGGGCCGTACACCCCGCCGAGATAGTCCAGTAATAAAATAGACATCAGAGACATCCAACTCCAATGTCTGGTCCTTCAGGCGGAATACCTGATCCTCAATATCCCAGGCGTCCACGATAAACCTTAGTAACTCGGGCTGTGCACGTAGGTATGAGGTAAGGAAGAATTTTTTCAAGCCACAATCTCGCAACGCGTCCATGCATGCGTCATCTTCCATTGCCATGGCATCTATGGCCTCGTGTTCCCTTTCTCTCCATTCTATTGACATTTTGACCAATACCTGCAACCAAAAACCGAAGATGTCATCAATAAATCAATGATGAAATCAAATATCAAAGAAAATTGCAAATCCAACGGTGAAAAGAGGGTAAAATTTAGTTCGCGCCAATGGCGCGTCTCCTTTAGAGAAAATTGCCCATTGGCGCGGACCCGTGAAGGAAACTCGCGCCAATGGGCGCAACCCTAATTTTTGCAATCCCCCTTGCAGAGGATCATTCTGTGGAGGGAAAACTAAATAAATGGAATAGAAATGGAGCTAAAGATGAGGCCTCTTACCTGTCTCAAACGGCGGCTCGAATGGTCTCCTGGATTGGTCGCAATCAGCAGTTGAAATTTGCACCCAAAACCCTCCAACGGTAAACTCACAAGGTAAAAAGTGAAAAGTAATTTTATTTTTTACCATTTCACTATTTATAACTTCTTTTGGCTTAAAAATACATTAAAATAACGTTTTTGTGGAATATTTTTATGTCAAAGTAGGGTTTTACGCTGTTTTTGGATGTTGACAGGGTTTAGTGCCACTCAAGCAACATAACGAGCTCCTTTTTTGACTTTTTTGAGCTCGATAAAACACGAGAAAAGGTTACTTTAAGGTCTGCTTTTAGCTCTCTTCCGACCATTTAAAGAGGAAAGGATTGCCGAGTTACTCCTCTTGACTCGTTAAACGTTAATAAGGGGCGGTCGTTTTAAGTTCTTTTTGTCGACCGTTAAAACTTAAAAATATTACCGGGTTTTTGTCGTTTCGGACTCGTTAATGGTTACGAAACGACGTGGTTTTGATCACTTTTTTACTTTTTCAGGTCGAAATCACTAATTATGAAAAGTACTCCTCGATCGTAATGATCGGGCGGTTCTTTCGGGTATTATTTTATACTTTTTCGGGCCCGAGAGACACAACTTTACGAAAAAGGACATCCCTGGAGTTTCCTTTTCTGCTGTCTTTTCAAACTCTCTAAACATGAAAAGACGCCGAGTTCTTCCTTTGTCAGACTCGTTAAAACTTAATGACGTCGGATTTTGTCACACCACAAGCATATGCTATCCCCATCAAGCTTGTTAAAAATAACTGGGGTACTCGCCAGAAATGGCGGGGGGAAAAGAAAATTTTGGAACCATAATTATTGTTGTGTCGGCAGTATGTCGCTCTTGAACATGGCACTCCTCTGCTTTCGTGTCTGGGTGGGGACATCTCATCTTATTTTTCACTTGCCTCCGTGGGATTGGGTAATCCTATTTGACCTCTCATCTGCTCATTGCCTCGTCACTATGAGCTCTGATCTATTGATGTCAAATACTGCCAACTCCACTCTAGTGCCACCGATATGTTCAAGATAAGTTGACCTCTACAAAGAAACAACCTCCCTCTGATAGCTCATACAATTTTGATTCACAACATCATCTCTCTGTCTCGTGTCGATGATGTGGGAAACATTATGGCCCACCTTCGATCAAGGTCACTTCCTGTCGACTTCAACTCATTATCCAGGAAGTTGATCTAGAGACTCCTTTCCGGTGCCTTGGAACCTGCATGCCTCAATGGCAGGTTCTTCGTGTTCGACGTGAGGTTTTCATCATTGGCCTCCGATCGAATGATTCTACGGGTGTTCGACTTCAAATCATTAATTCACACGCCGTAGATTGTACCTATAGTACCTTGAGGGCCATTGTCATTATTGGTGGTACCTCTCGCGTCTGTTAACAGTTTCCACTATTGACTGGTAATCAGACGATGTTCATGCGTGTTCGACTTCAGCTCATATATTCACATGCTTGAACTTGTACTCTTGTTCGGGTCGAGATGGAGCGCAAGACCCTGGATTGTGTCTGTTGTAATCCAGGCGTGATTCTTGATACTTGACTCATTCACTGGATGGCTGCGACCATACCTGAGTCAATTCATTGATCCTAACCAGATGGCTGCGTCCATACTATGGATCTAAATTATCATGTACTCTCTTATGGATGGCTGCGACCATACCACGTACATCATGTATTTGAGCTATCAATAGTATTTCTCAATGCAGGTTCTCGGCGGCAGCTATATGTGTTCTTGCAAAGCATTTCACCCCTCTCTCTCGCTCGGGCCTCATGCTTTGGGGGGCATCTGTTACACAGTAATTTGTCACCATTGGTCACCGTCCCTATCGCCCCGTTTCCATACATTGGAGGACGCATTCCGGGACCTGTGAGCAGTGACATAACCCAAAAACACTTGCATTATGTTCCCCTGAGTATGTACTTCATGTTCCTTCAAGACACCTTCTGCAAATTATCCCTGAAAAGTGCCCTTTTCCCATTGGCACAGGTACCCAATGTCTGACCCGCGCCAATAACTCAGATCCTCAAAAAGGGGCGCGACCATTGGCGCTCTGTCTTAGAACAATGCCCGCGCCAGTCAAGTTTAGTAATGTTTTTTGCCAAAAGCACGACTGTATGATTTTTCCTCCCAGATCATGAGCTCCTTTGAGGGAAAAATCCATCTGATAAAGCTCGAGAGTCATCATATCTATCCACAGTAGCTTTTCATGGATGTTGCCAATTCACAATGGGTGTCCTGGTGCATTGAATCTTTCTCCCTTCTTCATCTATAAAAGCTTGTCCTCATGCATTAGACAAGCTAGTGCTAGTTCCAAGTTTATGAGTTCCGAAGTGCTGTAGTTTTGAGTTCTTGAGTTGTTGGAGTAATGCTAGAGAGGTTATGCTGCCGGAAGTCCAAGAGAGAGGTAGTCTACTGCAAGGCATATAGCTGCTCGCCCAGCCAAAGGAAAGGTTCAGCGTCAGAACCTTGGTTGTAACTTTTCCTGTCTATTATTAATTAATGAACGACTGTTATTATAGTTCCAATCTCATTGTCTATTATGGTGATGTTGATTTATTTCCTTTCTGACTGAAATATAGTTGTGCCTTGGTGGATTTTATGCTTGTATCTGTTTCTTCCTTTGCATGTGCAGGTGTCCGTTTATGATCTGCTGGAGCGAGGGAGCGGGAATATCAACTTTGCTTCGACTACAGCGTTGGATTCCAGGTTGGTCTTCTTAATTCACCTTTGATGCATAACTAGGAACTTGCGTGGCAGCGTGGTTTGATTGTGGCTAGTTCTGTTTTAGGCTAGTGGGATCGCCTCTGTCCGCAGAGGGGATTTACCTCACCAACAGGTATGAAAATCATATTCAAATACATATAAATTATATCCCCAAGGTAGGTATACTCATACTCATTACTAAAAGGATAGAGCATGGCCACCCACACAGCATATTGTGGAATCTTGTCATTAGAGATTAGTCATGATACAATGTAGATATTTGGAAAAGTAGGTATAAGTGGTTATAGACACTAATGTGAGTGCCCCCAAGGATGGACTTCAAAGTACTTAATAAATATCCAACATAGATTGGGGGAGGAAATGTGGATGAGTGAGGTAGCCCCATGGCCAAAAGTATTTTACTTATCTGGATGGTATGACTCTACTACATGTGAATGACTGAATTGATGTCAAGAATGTAGGGATATCGTCTAATTACAGGGCATTAAGGGATCTCGTTAATAAACACAAGGGAGACCACCAATGATGAAAATTGTTCCCAAGTTACCTAGAAAAATATACAAAGTGCAAATAAATGAGTTGATGTCGAGCACTCATAGAATCGATAAACATGGACCAATGAGGGAAACCCACTATCAACCACGAGGAAACCTGTCATTGAGGACTGCAACCTCCAAGGTACTAGGACTATTTCTAGATCAACATCCCAAATAAGGTGTTGGCATCGATGGGAAGAGATTTTTTGAAGGATGGCCTTGATGTATCCCCCATAATTTGACACAATATTGACACCATTCTTGGGTCTCCAATAATAGTAACATAAGAATTGATGCACAATTGACACAGGGATGGCTGATACAAAAGGTATAATAATACTTGCAGATTGTTGACTCTTGCTAGGACTTCCCTTAAACATATAACAACATGACATAAATTTCAACTTGGAAGCATAGATTGAAGAATAATAAGTAGACATAGCGATGAAATAGGAGGCATCACCACATCCATTTTAGAAGGGTAACCAATCGGGTGAGATATTGACTCAATAACATGGTGACTCAACTCAAGTTGATGGTGTGGCTCTAAAGCTTGGAAAATACCAACTATAAGAGAATGACTCAAACAAGTGCCTTGTTAAAGGGAAATATAAAACATCCATGATACAACATAGAAAAAAATATGCTACATACCATTCCTTTTTGTATAGTGGATCCCCTTCATATTTTAACGAGCACGAAAGAGAAGACAAGAGAGCTTAATAGGTGTCTTTTTCATTTAGTTTTAATGAGCTTGAAAAAGAGGTAAAAAAAATCTCGTCGTGGTGTCCTTTTTCATGAGTTTTGTAGTGAGTCCAAAAAATAGATAAAGGTACACTCATATCCTTCTCATGGTTTAATGAGCATGAAAATCAAAAGGATATAGGTTTTTAGGTTTCATATTGACTAACGAGTAGGAAAAAACGAACAGAACTTGACATTTTTAGGTGGTTTAACGAGTGTGAAAAGATGGAAAAAGAAGTTGAGGACTTTCATTGTTTAACGAGCATGAAAAGAATACTAAAAGGAAGATTGTTTCAGATAGATGAGTGGTATAATGGTATTAACTTTTTTTATGATGTTGATAGAACTGACCTAAGTATATTAGGAGGCAGTGGCAAAGTGTCCAACAATGGAAATCCACTCATCGTAGTGGTCTCACTAAAAGGTGGTGATGTGGGTTGCGAGATGGAGGCAAGGAATATGCAAAGGAAATTGCTACAAGGTTAGTGAGCATAATGAGGGAAAGCATCATTATGACAACATATAGAAATGTATTGAAAACCATGAGCATTGGTAACTGAAAAGCAACAAATAAAAAAGTGGGGACTCCTTATAAAGTAATAATGGTGAGAAATAAGAGACAAAGAGAGGCATTAGGCTCAATTATGATATCATGGTAGGTACTAAAGAGGATCCCCAAACCTACAAATAATCACAACATGGGCACCAAAATAGTAATCGAGTGTTATTCTAGGGCACCTAGAAAGGGTAGGGTCTATGACACAAGCTACGACAAGAAAAAAGACATGGTTAATTCCATAACCTGATGGGCCCTAAGGAATAGTGAAAAGGTGTAGGAAAACTTAATAATGTGGTGGAAAGATAGATGAATCCTAACCCTATATTCCAATTTTGATAGTATACCTCAAGGTAGTAGTGTTGATGTTTTTTTTAGGATGTATTATATACATATGTACAAATAATGACATAGTTTGATAGGTAATGTAATGCAGTGCTATTTGTTAGGCATAGGCCAAGGATTTTAGTTGACATGTATGAACTCGTGTCTAGTTGTTGGCAACATATGGCACACCATGATGGGGCCATTCCACATCCAATTGAATTTCCATGTTCCTAAAGGTTGATGATTCCAAGGATAGCTTAGAATCATAGTAGTATCAACGATGACCCAAGGTCATAAAGGGTTAATGATATCATGAGCTAAGATAGCTCCTTGATGATGATGATCAAAACATGAAGAAGGTATGAGACATTTGTCGACGAGGGAGTTTAAAGTGGATAATATGGTGGCAAGTTCAGTGCTAGGATCCTATATGTGACTTGGTTTAAGGGTGGTACTCCATTGGATGACTTAGAAAATGCCCCCTTGCCTGATATAATATTTTGATTGACAAGATCCATCATTTCCAATTTTGAGAGAGTAGAGGCAACATGAGGCATAGTATCCCTTAGCTTATCATGTGAATCCATGACCTCCAATATGGCCTCATATGAAGGAAACTAAATATCAAGGGATTCATTTGAAAGTGATGGAGTGATGACCCATGTGGGAAACGTATCATGATAATATTCCATATTAGGATGGAGTTTCTGACCAATGTCGATAGATTCCTCCAGGATCACCGATGAGAAAATCATTTCCACAATAGGTGGAATTATTTCCCCATGAGATTCATATTCCATAGGAACTACCTAATGATCAATAGATCTAAGGGATTCACTAGTGATAGAAGAGATAATATTAATAGTGGAAGCAGATGGAGATGGGTCAAGTGGAGCATGGGGGAAGGTTTCCATTAAAGAAGAGTCTTGAACATCCCTGCTCTAATGCTTTCAATAGTAAGAATGGAATTGCCTACAAAAGGAACCAACTAACTATTGTGGAAATGAAATTCATCATTGCAGAAGGTCAGTTGGTCGATAGAGATTATTTTACGCTGATAGGGGAACATCATGACGTGAAAGAAAAATGACACAATAAAATTCATGACATAGAACCAGCTTCATCTGATAAAGAGGTTATAAGCTAATGGTGCATTAATGGCCTTGACCTCAACTAAGATCATTTTTCACCCAAGATCAATAGGAAAAGAAATAAAAACCTATTGAGGCTACAAGGGATGTCCATCAAATTCCATTAATGCAGACTTAGATGAAGACAAAGTTGGTGAACCTATAGTTTTCCAACACTTCCATTGCATGCTACAGGTATATTCTCCCTCAACTACAATTATCCAATGAACATGTTATCTAAAGGTGTGTACCATTACCTAGAAGGTCACACGATGTGCAATATTGGGTTTCTATGATGATGAATCGAAGGTTAAATATTGGAATATGAGGGATCCACTCCACCAATAGTAGTTAAGAGTGCATTTCATTGAATTGGGAAACTTTGCAAAACTTTGGGTGTAGACATAGTAGTGAGGGCTTGGGCTAGATCCTCGATAATATTACATTTGTGAGTGGCCCTTGCATTGGTATTATGCGTATTCTTACGAAGTGCACCTTTAGGACGATGTGGCCTAGTTTTAAATGATGATTTATTAAAGTGAAGAAGACCATTGGGTGGTGGAGGATTCATGAGTTCTGATGTGGAAGTACCACTCTCAAGATTATTATAGTTGTGTGCTCTGATTGTGATGTTAATATATTGTTCCACTATGAAGATATGTTACGTGGATGATGGGGCATTATTAGAAGAATTTCCCCCTCATCCCCTTTGTTGAGGAGGTGGAGAATTGGCAACCATGTGTTTTTTCTAGGTTGAAAAAGGATTCATCAAGACAAAAGGTTAACGAATCCTACCCAAGAATTTCCTAAATGGTAAAGGTTACAGCCAAGGTTACAATCAAGTCGATCCAAAAGCATGCATGCATATGGGGAACCATGGAAAGGAAAAAGGAGGCATACCTTCTATAAAGAAAAGTTAATATTTGATGCATCTAGCTTGAGGGATCACTAGATGTTTTTTCTCCACTCTCACTCCTATATTGAATACCTGCACACAAACAACAAGTTTTCCTAACCCCATACCCTGCAAAAACCTATTTGCATTAGTACATGATCACAATAAACATATTAACATAAAATCCAACAAGAGAGATAGTGATAAAGTGGGGAAAATCACATGATGATTATATTATATCACAATTGATTGATTCATTTCCATTCATTTTCTGGCCCCTTCCTATGGTCCTCCTTTTGCCACACCTCACTATTCATATAGGAAATGGTGGTGGCTTATCACAGTCCTTTTGAGTTTGAAAATCAATAGCACTTCGACCCGTAATATTTTCCTCTCTATTGATATTAGATACATTTCTTTTATAGATATCTAAGGAATGACCACATTGAATCTAGACATCTTCTTGACCATGTCTAGTCCTTTAATCCTTATCCACTTAGAGTGATCAACTTTGACCTTGTTTTATCTTATCCATGTAAATTTTCACTCTAGTTCACCCTACTAGAGCACACATAGCATTATTAAGCCTAGTAATGTTGGTTTATATTGGTATGGGAGCATTGAATGCACTAATGATGTGTTTCTAGAACAGTCCATGAACCAATTTTTGTAATCTATCTTGCAAGATGTTGTTCTCTTCTAGTAGACCCAAGGAAGAGACTTTCTAAGATATAATAGGTGGATCACATCCATCCAGGGAAACCTATGAGTAAGGTGGCCTTCCCCACAGATCTGTTAAGGAAAATAATTCTTATTATTTTTCTCTTTTGTGTCACCCCCAATGGTCTCTTTGGCTTAAGGTTCTCCTTATTCAATATTCAAAGGCTTAGACTTGTTCTTGTCTTTTTTACCTCTTGGTTGTTGAGGATTCTTCATAGATGTGGATGGGACAGATTTGACCTCATAGATTTAAACAAGAACACTTGGAGTTTGAATGGGAGGTTGAATTGTTGAGGCACTAGAAGAGATGTTCATTTGGACCATTTATGTGGCTAGTTGGCCTATGTTAGCTAAGGATATGGACCCCACTACACCATCAGTGCGGGTTCCAAGTTTTTGATTCGATATATTAGTTGATGTCTAAGGAGAATTAGGATTGATCTCATATAAAGTACCCACTTGAAAATAGATCAACTCTAATTAATGGGCACACATGATGGCTTGTTCCTCAGTTTGGGATCACTCCTTGGCCACATATTTTGCAATCCTAGGAAAGAGGGGGTTATTAAACCACTCACCCAACAACTCATCAATAAAATTGGTTCGAAAGAGTCTTTTCTTTCTTCTCCACTCGTAATTGTGATCAGAAATGTGGGTGGAGATGTCCTAACAGAATTTAGTGAGAATTTGGTTCTATTTTCATACCTAATAGGAAGTTGGTAGTGGTTAACAAAGGAATGGGCTAAAGACGTGAAGTTATTGTAAGTGGTACTCTCTAAATAAATGTACCAATTGGTTGCACTACTAGTAAGAGTCCTCTAGAGAAGACATAGCCTAATGCTATCATCCATAAAATATTTGGACAAGCACCATAAGTGTTAAGTGGTAATATGGGTTGCAAGGCCTTCTCCAAGTTTATCATCGAACTAAGGCATATTTGTTGGTAGTTTATGTGGGACTAGGGGCGATGTAAGATTGCACTTTATAGGATAATTCCTCAACTTTGAAAGATCAAGCAACACAAGGGTTGCAAATAAGGGTGATTTGAATGATTCCTTGGGGAGGTATGTGCCCCCTACAACGAGGTGGAGGAGGTGCTCCACCAATAACTTGGGTTCCAGTTATGGTTTGACTAGAGGTATTAACTCTAATTCCCATGTAAATATCATGATGGTTATTACCCACAGGGTGGATGGCCCCAGTGGAAAAAGGATTCTCAAAACTTTGTTGACCTCCCAGGCCAAAGGGTGTGCCAAAAGGTTGACCAAAAGGATTGGTACCTAAAGTATTAAAGATGTTGTTATGGAAAGTGTTCCACACCCCTTCTATATTCCAAGGAAAGGGAATGGACCATTAGGACATAGATCCCCTTGACGGTTGACTCCCCCAAGGAGATGTGAACCCACTGGAAATGAAAGTGCCCCTGGTTAAGCTAGGTAACAACATGCACTCAGAAAAAGGATTCCAACCATATGGAAACCCACCATTAGGTATGAAAATAATCCCTACATATATTTTGAAGGCTATAGTGGGCTTTCAGGATGCACATGTGAATGTGGAATTTAAACCTCTAACCTGTGACATATGTATGTTACTCATACCTAAGATAGAACCTATTCCAAATATGAACGGAGGGGTCATGGTCAATGATGTGGAGGTACCCATAGTGGATGTAATAAAAGGAGGATAAAAGGATCTTGGAATATTATTCCAAAATGAGAAGTGGTTTTATGTGGATGTAGTGTGGACAAGACCTGTGGTCATGGAGGAAGGTATAGAAGTAGTCTCTAGGAGACCATCAATCACAATAATTAGAGTAAATTTCAACCTAAAAGTGGCCTCCTAAGGAAAAATAATAAAATAAAAGTTATGAATTTGGGAGGGAAAAGAAGAAAATTTCTTTGTTTTTTTATTGTATTTTTGGATTATCTCCTTATAGGTTTACTCAAATTTCAAGTGTAGTCACTCATTGAATGTAGAATTAAATTCTACATCCAACGAGTACCCATTATGCATACTTCTGAAAAGACCCACATTGATAAAAATTGAAGATGCATTAAAAAGTGTGTATCTTCAATTTTTATCAATGTGATTCTTCTCAAAGTACACATAATGGGTAATGGTTGGATGTGGAATTTAATTCTACATCCAACAAGTGTCTACACTTGAAATTTGAGTGAACATATAAGAATATAAGCCAAAAATACAATTAAAAAAAAAGTAGTTTTTTTTTTAATTTTCCCTCCAAAATATTTACATTTACCTATTTTTAAATTTAAAGGATTTTGATTGGTTTACATATTATGTACATGAAAGTTTCATGGGCACTTTTAGGCAAAAATTTCCTCCAATGAGATATTGACACACTGGGTTCTACCATGGATGTGGTATTAGTCATAAAGAACTTTAGGAAAGGACTATGCAAAGATCTAGACAAGTATGCACCCCACCTTGAGAGATGGGTGATGTGGGTATGAATACGAAGTGGAATACTATCGTCAACCACTCAATGAACGAAAGGTTTTGTCCCTTGAGTATTTCCCAAAGTGGCCCATGACACAAGTGTTCCTATGGTAGTGGAAGGGTTAAGTCTACAACTATGAGTAAGAAAACCCTCGTCATGGGTAGCAAGGCCCTCAAGGTGACAAGAATGAAACAAACAAAACATTGCCATGGTGATGGAAAAATATGTATATGAATGTGTAAAAAGAATATCCTAAGGCCACCAGACACAACCAAATAGCATGCACCTATCAAATCTAAGGAGCAATCACACAAAGTAGTGATCATAGGGATCTTCCTACAACTAGAGCTTGGTTAATCAATGCCCAAGTCAATTGTGAAGATATAGTTGGGGAAGTTAAGCTAGCCTCCTACTTAATGACTCTTATGCCCAGTGCAAGTACCCTTAATTATGCATAGGCACCCTCCAAGATAACTGAGCAAGTATTGACTAATGTTTTCCACGAGTACAACAAGGATGTCCCCCTCACTGTCACCCCTATAAGGTCCCTATGATAATGGCCACTAAAGTTACCACGTGAAACTACCTGACTTGAGGGAATAGTCGTCAATCGACACTACATGCAAAGGTAGGGTATCAAACCTGAATCCTTCTAAAGGAGACCCCTTGAGTACGTGCATACCATTGCCACGAAGACTAAGCTAAGTAGGGTAGATCACTCCACTAACCCCAATGTGACCTCATGATTGACCCTTATGTTAGAAGGGCTTCCAAAGAAACATGCAACTGCAAATGGATTTTCCCTCCCTAGCTCAAGATTCTATGTTTGTTTTAGTGGCCTTGGAGAGTTTACCTCACCAACCTATTCCAAGGCCCTAACCTCAGCCACTATGGGTGTGTTACTAGAGAAATAAAATTTTCAAATTAATTTTATTGTGTGTTGATTTTAAGTTCCTATTGATTAAGCCAGAAGTGTATGGAATGAAATTCGTACGGTGTTTGTGACTCATGTTCAAGAAAAATAGTGCATAAAATTCTCATGCAAGCTCTTGTTTTCAATGAAACCTAATTAAATAAAGGTAGGATATTTTTAAATGCATATATGAATACAATCCTTACACCCTATCATTGATCACTTAGACATACAATATTTATCAAAATCAAAAATGAAAACAAACAACAAAAGGAAACCAAAAGAAACACACAAAAAACTTACTCAAAACCAAAACCATAATAACAAGCATGCACTAAGAGGGACAATTCCAATCATTCAGATATACTTATAAACCATAGAAAATAAAAGGGTTGGAATGAAAATGATGGAAGAGAGGTATTTACTTATGAATGTCTCTATTGGGAATCAAGCCCAAGAGGATTCAAAATCGTAGAAAAGGAAAAAAAAATCCACTTATTAGAAGTAGAAATAAGTGGTTTACATAGAAAACAAGACACAAGAAGATAGATATGAAGAGAAACACCAATTTGGAAAAAAAATCATGCAAGAAAACTAAAGAATTTGCAAGACAAACCCTACCAAAACCGCTAGTTGGAGGCTTCAATACTTTGTCATAAAAGCAATTGAGCACTAATGATCCAACACCGCTCTGTCAAATAGGGAATTTTTGAGGTAAACATCGCTCTTGTCTAAACTAGTAATGGGCCTCAAAAATAGGAAAAACATAAGTGCCATATAACCACTCCTAGACACATAAAGTCTACATTAAACCCACATTTTGCACTTAACGATAAAATTTATTAGATTATTGAGTTCCTAGGAGAGTGAATGAGATTTTTCATACTTTATGTGCCTAACATGACTATTGTACATGATTTTGAAAGGATTTTACACATATTTCAATGATATCTAGCTAGAGATATTCATGGGGCATGCTCCCTATTGAATGAGAGTATCATATCAGTTGGTTGAGGGTATTTAAATATGCTTCCTTCTCCAAGAATAAAGATCCACTTTTCTAGGACTTTTGGAGGGAAAGAAGTCCTCCCATCAAGGAGGATACCCCCAACTTATTTTTATAAATAAGAGGCTCGAGTAATCTAGGAGGATAGTAGAAGAAGAATATAGAGAATCATGTGAAGAATGAAAGAAGTCTAGATTGTTGATTTCAAGATATTTATGTAATTATGTCATGTACAAGCAACTTTTAATTTAATGGAAGTGATATCTAATTTTAGCTCCTAGTCTGGATTTCTTATAATGGTTATGAGCTTCCTGTTGGAAATAATACTGAGAAGGGGGGTGAATCAGTATTACCAGGTCAATTATTTTTCATTTCACAATCAGATTTTCATACGCTACTTCAGTTAGTAAAAACCGCGTATGTACACAACTGTAGTTAAGGAAACTAGCGTATAACCAACAGACTTGTAATTTAAAATATTCTTTAGATGTTGTTCATTAATCTGTGCATCAAACCATATAAACAGTAACTAGGAACAGTAAACCAGAACAGGCAGTCACACATAAGAACACAAGATATAAGGTGGAAACCCAATGTGGGTGAAAACCACCTACTGCAATTCGTCTCTATCTTCTTTTAATTAGAAGCTTCTTTTTACAATGATTCTATAGTGGTGCAGTCTTATATCAGTACACAGGCTGCTACCTATAAAAGGCTACAACCTTCTCTCGTTCTCCAGCTTCTCCTGGAAAGGAGCTACAACCCCCTTAGCTCTTGTACTAGCTGAGGTACTAGTACGTAGGTGCTGACCTACAGAAGGCTACAACCTTCTCTTTTCTTTCAGGGACCACGTTTCATAAATTTTCAGACTGGATCCATGAATAACATCAATCAAACATCAAGTATATCTCCTTTGCACCAAACAAAACTGAATCAAATAGTCACTTCTCTTAATGTTGTGCCTAGAAAACAGTAACAGTAACCAGACACCAATTATGAACCCAGAACACTGCAACAATTAACAGAAGTAGCTAAAACATATTTCAAGAGACGTACGCTACTTCAATGTGTACAACCTGTGTGCATACGCTTCTGAATTAAGGCCAGCCTCGCTATTTTGAATTACAGAAACAGTGTGTATACGTGCCTTTGCTTCGCTGAACCTGCGTACAAATCTATAAAAGATAATTTATCCTTTTCACTTATTCAGACATCATTTATACCCTGATTATCAGATTTATAGATCAAGTCATGCTCCAAAAATAACAGATCAAAGATACTCCTATTCAAGCCTTAAGATCTTGACCCATCAATAGTACTTATCCTTCATCTTGTGCTCAGGTTCCTCCTTTATTCAGATCCGGCTATGCACCATAACCCAATGACCAGTATTCCAGATCTAGCTCTTCATAAGATATTCAATTCTTGAGTCAATGCCTTTGCCTAATGATATCCTTCCCCTTTTATAGTCTTAGGCCTTACACAATACCATGGTCCAAAACCATAAAGAATCAATACCTTGGACCAAATACCTAGGTTCAACACTTCAAATGAGATACCATTATTCAAAACCATAGGTCCAAATACCAAGGATTAAATACCATGGACCAATAATAAGCTTTCCCATACGTACGCGCTTTTCTTTGCATGAAAGTGCATGCATACGTATGCATGCCTTTTGATCGTTTAACCCGCATGATACACGCCTTGGTTAAGAGGAAATTGCGTATATCTTTTCCTTCATTCTGAGAGCCTGAACTGTGATCTATCATTTGAGTGAGTTGCCATCAAGGACAACACCTGTGTCATAGCGCCAAACCTGTGTCATAATGCCAACAATATCCCCCTTTGGACTTGATAGCAACCCCAAGTCACTCAAAGTCATTCTCCCCCTTTGTCATCAAGTGCAAAGGGTTATGCTCCCCCTGAGTTCATGCTAAAATCTCTGCTCTGTTGTGTTGTCCATGCTCCCCCTGACTATAGGAAAAGTCTGCAAGAAGATGTTCTACAAGAAGATACATAACTTTATACATCATAAATGACCTTCCTACCACCAAGGACTCATACATACATCCATCTCCCAACCAAGTGGGGATTGACTCATCCACCCAACCAAGTGGGGATACACCAAAAGTTTACACAAGATAAAACAAGAACATTATATTATCCATCCCAGGCATAGTGGGGAAACCAAAATAGGTCGTTACATGACCTTGATAAGAAAAGAAATACATTACATAGAGACAAAATATTTTCAGCAAGAATATGATAGTTATTAACAACTATCATCAGCAGCATCTGTCAATCATCATTCAGACCAGCAACCATGTTCTCCCTCTGCACCTGTTCCACCTAAAACCAAAACAACTATGAAATTGAACCAAGATCTTCTAAGATAATACCAAAAATGCATTATTAGAAGAATATTTGCTCCCCTTGAACCTGTGCCAGATGGTCTCTGTCAGACCCATATCAAACTCTTTTCATCCTAAGCCTGGCCCACTGTTTGACTTCAAACCAACATATACACGACTGTATCCACATAAAACGGCGTATGTACGCGGATTCTCCTCATTAAACTCACGTACAACCACTTTTCTCTGAAACAGACAAGTTTCAATAGTAAGATGATGCATCAACTACTCCCAGCTTTTGTCTGAGGTGTTCAAATGTCTCCCTGGGCAGTGGTTTGGTGAGTATATCAGAAACCTATTCCTTGGAGGGAACATATTCCAATTTGACCTTTTGTTCAAGCACTTGTTCTCAGAGAAAATGATATTTGATAGATATGTGCTTGGTCTTTGAATGCATGACTGGATTTTTTGAAATGCTGATTGCGCTTGTATTATCACATAAAATGGAGATAGGTGGAGTACAAGTGATTTGAAAATCTTGCAAAATTTGCATCATCCAAAGGATTTGTTTGCAGCAAGATGCAGCAACCACATATTTCGCTTCAGCTATAGATAAAGCAATTGAATGTTGTTTCTTTCTGAACCAAGATACTAATCTGGAACCCATAAAGAATGCACCACCACTAGTGCTTTTTCTGTCATCCACGCTTCCTGCCCAATCTGCATCTGTATATGCATGAAGTGTGAGATCTGTATCTCTAGGATACCATAAGCCATAGCTTTGTGTTCCTTGAAGATATTTGAAAATTCTTTTAACTACCTGAAGGTGTGCTTCTTTAGGATTTTCCTGGAATCTTCCAACTATTCCCACTGCATGCATGATGTCTGGTCGGGTACCTGTCAGATAGAGCAGACTACCAATCATGGATCTATAGGTTGGTTGATGTACTGTTGTTGAATCATCATTTGCACTGAGGCTGCATCATGTTACCATAGGGGTACATACTGGTTTTGAATATTCCATGCCATATTTCTTCAAGATCTCCTTGAGGTACTTGGTTTGTGATAAAAAGATATTGTCTTTATTTTGTTGGACTTTTAAACCAAGAAAATATGTCAGCTCACCAAGCAAGGACATTTCGAATTCTTTCTGCATCACCAAAGCAAATTTTTGACTCATGGCTTCTTCGTTGCTACCAAAGATGATATCATCAACATACACGACAAGTATTAGCAATTTATCATTATCAATTTTTACATATAGATTTCTATCTACTGATCCTTTTGAAAAACCTTGTTGATGGAGGTATTTGTCCAGACGATAATACCAAGCTCTTGGAGCCTGTTTAAGACCATAGAGTGCCTTCTTAAGTCTGCATACAAGTTTTGGATCATTTCCAAGGATGAATCCATCTGGTTGCTCAATATACACTTCTTCTTCCAAGTCTCCATTTAAAAAGGCAGATTTCACGTCCATTTGAAATACTTTGAACTTCTAAAAGCTACAAAGAGCAAGGAACATTCTTATGGCTTCAAGTCTAGCAACCGATGAAAAATTTTCTTCAAAGTCTATACCTTCTTATTGAGCATACCCTTTACAAACAAGTCTGGCCTTGTTTCTAATAACATCTCCATTTTCATTCAACTTATTTTTGAATATCCATTTTGTTCCTATGACATTCTTATCATTTGGTCTAGGAACAAACTCCCAAGTGTTATTCTTTTCAATCTGCTCAAGTTCTTCATTCATGGCCTTGACCCAGCATTCATCTTTGCATGCTTCACTTACATTTCGTGGTTTAGTGGAGGAAAGGCAATGCTAAATAGCTTGAAGCTTCTGAAATAGTTCTTCTTGTTTGTACACTAGCCTCTTTCTGTCCCAAAATTTGAGTTTCTGGATGATTCTTCTAAACGTACCTGGATGGAGTTTTTTCTTCTACCCTTATCTGTTCTTCTGGTGCCTCAGGGGTTTCTTCTTCATCATAAGTCTGATTTGATGTTGAAGGATAGTCTTCATCATCTTCAAAATCTTTGGATTTTACCTGCCTAGGAATATTTCCTTCTTCATCAACCACTACATCAATACTTTCAACAATTTTTCCAAGTCTTTTATTGTAACACTTATATCCTTTGCTGTGGGGAGAGTAACCAAGGAGAATGCCTTCATCTGCTCTAGGTTCAAACTTGCCAAGGTTTTCATCAGTCCTTTTGATATAACATTTGCTTCCAAAAATTTTGAATTATTTTACCATAGGAGTCTTACCATACCAAAGTTCATGAGGAGTCTGAGTGTTGTTTACCCTAACATTTGTCTTGTTGAGAATAGTAACAGCGGCAAATGCAGCTTCATCCCAGAAGGTTGTGAGAGTTCCAGACTCATCAAGCATAGCACAAGCCATTTTTTGAACCATTCTGTTCATCCTTTCCACTACTCCATTTTGCTGAGGAGTCCTTGCAGTAGAGAATTCCCTTCTTATTCCATGTTCTTCACAAAAATCAAAAAGTTCACCCGAGGTAAATTCCCCTCCTCGATCAGACCTGAGGCATTTGATTCTGTGATCTGATTCATTTTCAACCAAAGCTTTGAATGCTTTGAACTTTTCGAAAGCTTTGTCTTTATGCTTTAGAAGTCCTATCCAACACATCCTTGAAAATTCGTCAATGAACAATATGAAGTATTCTTCTCCTCGAGGTGACCTCTTCCTAGATGGACCACATACATCAGTATGGACAAGTTCAAGTGGCCTACTAGCTGATCCTTCCTTCTCAGGGAAATTAGTTCTGGTTTTCTTACCAAACTGACATGATTTGCATATTGTATTGTCTGGAATTCTGATGTCAGGGAGATCACGAACCGCCTGATATTTACATGCTTTCCTTATCTGAGAGAAGCTTAGATGCCCCAATCTTCTGTGCCATAGCCAGTGTTCATCATTCTTGCTTAGATAGCATTGTTGTTGTCCTCCCTTGAGTATGTATAAATTATTTGGAGTTCTTATGCCTTTGATCATTGTTTCTCCTATATCAAGCTCACGAACAATACATCCATTTGATCGAAATATTACCTCATTTCCTTGATCACACATTTGACTGACACTCAATAGATTATGTTTTAAGCCATCAACATACATAACATTTCCAACTTTGACTTTTTCTTTCAAAATAACAGTTCCTTTACCTTTTATGAATGCAGGGGTGTCATTTCCAAATGAGACCTTTCTTTCCTTTTCAAAGGCACTATATGACTGAAGTTTTTCTTTATCACCTGTCATATGTTTTGAGCAACCACTGTCGATGTACCACTGATTTTCCTGTCCTTCCGCATATAAGGCTATACCACATATTTTTGGTTGCGGTTCTTTCTTCCTCCATGTTTTGGGACTCAATGAAGCTTTCTCCTTCTGAGTTTTTTTCTGAAACCTACTCCTGCATTCAGAATCTTCATGATCAAAGTTATTACAAATAGAACATTCTATTTCATTTTCAAGAGCAGAAAAGTTATTGTAGGTTCTTTTCATGATTCCAGTCACACTCCTTTGATTTCATGTTTCTCTTGTCATGATGGTCTTGTAGGCAACACATTGAGCTACTTTGTGTCCAAAGTTATGACAAGAGAAACATTGGCCATTGAAGAAATTCCTGCGATTATCAAACCTTCCGTCCAGGTGATTGTAATTTCCATAGCCATTCGTTCTTGAGGCAAATTGAGAATGATTTACCTGCGGTTGGTTGTAGCTTCTGTTCATCCTTGGAGTAGATTTCCCTCAATTTACTTGGTGATCTCTATTCATTCTTGAAGTAAGTTGTCCCTGATTTACCTGGTGATCTACATTGTGCCTTCGCTGTCGATTGTCAACTTTCACTTCTCCTTGCTGCTTCAAGATAACTTTTGGAGGTAGATGGCTTCTATGCTTGAGATGCTTCTTCAGTATACCCAAGACCTGTCTTGATTAGAGGAGAACGCTACACTTTGATAATCTCATCTAAAGTTTCAGATCCTTTAGCAAATCCAAGATTAAGATCTTTTGTTTTCTCAATATCTTTTCTAATTCCCACAATTTCACATTCTAACTTTTCATTGTGTTTTTCCCTTTCAACAAGTTGGAATGTCAGAGTATCTATAATCATATTCTTTTTTTCTAAACAAATTTTAAGTTTAGAAATTTCTTCATAAAAACCTTCTTCATCTATAGCATCCAAGAAATCATCATATTCAAAAGCCATCAAAAGTATATAATCATTACCTTGTTCATCTTCATCACTATTTGAAAATCCATCATTGTCTTCATGTGTATAATAGTTCTTCTTACTTACATTCTGTTTTTTGTTCCATCTAACTGGTTCCTTACCTTTGTCAAGCTTATCTTTATGAGGACACTTGGTTGCATAGTGACTGACTCTTCCACACGTAAATCATTTAAAAGGTAGCTTACCTCTGAATCTTCCAGAACCCCATTGAAGGTTCTTGACAAAGTTTGATTCTTCCTCTATTTCTAACATATGTCCTGACTCATTGTATTCTCCTTTTCCTGAGGCTTTGAATGCAGATTCTCTCATGTCTGATGGTCCCCCTTTTCTCATTTCGAAAGCAGTTAGGATTCCGTGCAGTTGTGACATGGTAATGCTCTGAAGATTCTGCTTTTCTTCTATGGCCGAAACTTTTGATTCAAACTTAGAAGACAAAGATCTTAGAACCTTTTCAACCAAAGTAACTTATTTTATCTCTTCACCCAAGTTTTTCATACGATTAACAATTTTATCTATATGTAAGAAATAATTAGCCACACTTTCATCATTGTGCATTATGAGATTTTCGTATTGAATTCTGAGAGTTTGTAGTTTTGCACGTTTTACCTGATCATCTCCTTCATAGCTCAGAAAAATCTTGTCCCATATTTCTTTTGCGGTTTTGAGCTGCATAACCTTGACGAATTCTGATTGAGATAAACTCCCTAATAGAGTATTGACAGCCTTTGCATTTGTTTCATACTGCTTCTTACCAGCCGTATCCGTAGGAGTTGCTGATGGAAATGTGTATCCTATTTCCACGATATCCCAAACTTCTGTACCAAGAGATTGAAGATAGGTTTTGATTCTTACCTTCCAATAGACGAAGTTGCTTCCATCAAAGATTGGTGGCCTGATAGATGCCTCTTTTTCGTAGTTGATCATAATGATAGATCTTCCTTCAAGGGATCAAGCTTCTTCTGAAGGACCTGCTCTGATACCAATTGTTGGAAATAATACTAAGAGGCGGGGTGAATCAGTATTATCAGGTCAATTATTTTTCATTTCACAATCAGATTTTCATACACGACTTCAGTTAGTAAAAACTGTGTATGTACGCAACTGCAGTTAAGGAAACTAGTGTATAACCAGCAAACTTGTAATTTAAAATATTCTTTAGATGTTGTTCATTAATCTGTGCATCAAACCATATAAAGAGTAACCAAGAACAGTAAACCAAAGCAGGCAATCACACATAAGAACACAAGATATAAGGTGGAAACCCAATGTGGGTGAAAACCACCTGCTGCAATTCGTCTCTATCTTCTTTTAATTAGAAACTTCTTTTTACAATGATTCTGTACTGGTGCAGTCTTATACCAGTACGCAGGCTGCTACCTGTAAAAGGCTACAACCTTCTCTCATTCTCCAGCTTCTCCTGGAAAGGAGCTACAACCCCTTTAGCTCTTGTACTAGCTGAGGTACTAGTACGTAGGTGCAGATCTACAGAAGGCTACAACCTTCTCTTTTCTTTCAGGGACCACGTTTCATAAATTTTCAGACTGGATCCATGAATAACATCAATCAAACATCAAGTATATCTCCTTTGCACCAAACAAAACTGAATCAAATAGTCACTTCTCTGAATGTTGTACCCAGAAAACAATAACAGTATCCAAACACCAATTCTAAACCCAGAACACTGCAGCAATAAACAGAAGTAGCTAAAACATATTTCAAGAAACGTACGCTACTTCAATGTGTACAACCTGCATGCATACGCTTCTGAATTAAGGCCAACCTCGCTATTTTGAATTACAGAACCAGCGTGTATACGTGCCTTTGCTTCGCTGAACCTGCGTACAGATCTATAAAAGATAATTTATCCTTTTCACTTATTCAAACATCAGTTATACCCTGATTATCAGATTTATAGATCAAGTCATGCACCAAAAATAATAGATCAAAGATACTCTTATTCAAGCCTTAAGATCTTGACCCATCAATAGTACTTATCCTTCATCTTGCGCTCAGGTTCCTCCTTGATTCAGATCTAGCTATGCACCATAACCCAATGACTAGTATTCCAGATCTAGCTCTTCATAAGATATTCAATGCTTGAGTCAATGCCTTTGCCTAATGATCTCCTTCCCCTTTTATAGTCTTAGGCCTTACACAATACCATGGTCCAAAACCCTAAAGAATCAATACCTTGGACCAAATACCTGGGTTCAACACTTCAGACAAGATACCATGGTTCAAAACCATAGGTCCAAATACCAAGGATTAAATACCATGGACCAAAAATAAGTTTTCCCATATGTATGTGCTTTTCTTTGCATGAAAGTGAGTGCATACGTATACGCACCTTTTGATCGTTTAACCCGCGTGTATGCGCGCCTTGGTTAAGAGTAAATTGCGTATATCTCTTTTTCCTTCATTCTGAGAGCCTGAATTGTGATCTATCATTTGAGTGAGTTTCCATCAAGGACAACACCTGTGTCATAGCACCAAACCTATGTCATAATGCCAACACTTCCTTGGGTTAGGGACCACCCCAAGTGCTCAATATCCCTCTTGTATCATTTCTATGCATGCGTTTGTTTATTCCTACAAATTATTTTTGAAAATTACTTTCATGCATGGTTAATCCAATAGCTTCAGGAGAAATCTTTTCTTGCAGGTTACCTTAGCATTTGGTGATGATAGTTGTAGTGGTTACACTACTTAAATGGAATTTTCACTTTGCATTTAGTTCATTTCATTTATTGTTGTTTATTTGTTTTTCATGGTTCACTATTCACTTTCCTACATTGTAACCTATTTTGCAGCTATAGGAAACCCTACAAGTTTTCATTTTTCTAGGTGAACCCTCCAACCTCGCATTTAGTGTGTTCACCTACTTGCTTGAATCTCTCCTGCAAAAAAATAGGGACTCATGTAGTAGTTTGCAACTTATTTCCTAAACCCACTCAAATTTGCACGAAACTCATTATTTTTATTCCTTAATTTATTACAATTCTCTTGGAACCCTAAGAATTGAACTTGGAGGTAGAGAGACCTTGTAGATGCCTTTATTTGGTTTGTTGTAGAAACTGCTTCATTTCTAGAAAATTAGGATATAATCTTTGCAAGCATTCAGTTCAACAGTGTGCTTCCTTTCCTTACAAGATAGAATAAATTTGATTTCATTTAATTTTGGATAATGTAGAAGTGTGAAAGTGTGCCTTCCTTTATTACAAGTAGCCTAGGTTTTCTTGCTTTCATTCTTTCAGCAAGTTATTTCCTACAATTTTTTTTTCCTATAGCATAAAATAATCAACATGGTTTTTGTACATCTATATTTCATTTTAGTATTTTCATATACATAAAAGCCAATAGAAAGGAAGATATAGTACATATTGCACATATAGTTTCATCTCCTCTTAATTTTGTACGAACCCTGGGTTGAAAATTAAAGTTGAGAGCCTTGGGAGTTGCAACATTGTTATTGCAATACTAAGGGCCGCCACTTTTTGGTTTCGTTGTCAATGTTATTTTTTCATAGGGATATATTGTTATTTTCTTTGATAATTGAATTTGTTCATTAATACATTAAGTTCACCCCATAACATTATTCAGATTTACGTCATTATTCATCAACATGTGAAACTATGTAGAAACAACAATAACATCATCATCAGTGCAGCGAAACATAAAGGAATAATGAAAGAAAATAATTCACACATAGATGCACCAGGATTGGTCAGAGACCAAGGAAAAACCCACTATGGGGAAAACCCTTGCAAATATTCTTCTAATAGATTGTCATCAAATGATTCAGCAAAAGAGAGTACAATGATCCATATCTTCACAAAAACTATAATATCTATGAAATGCATCTAAACATCAAAACTCTAATTTAGATAATTGTAATGTAATGTTACTGCCTGTAGCCTGCTTCTGAACACTTTTGTCACTGAGTGAAATCTTCGGAATACTAAAATCTCATCTTGGAGTCCTAGTTGTATGGAGGAGGAGTTATGTGAGCGACTATGATAGACTGGGTCACTCTCTGTGAACTACATGATAGCGACTATGGCAGCTCGGTCACTCCCATACCATTTTGTGTGAGCGACCGGGGACCAAACTAACCCAGACTCTAGGTTGCTCTCATGAAGAATCTGTGCCAGTGTCCAAGGACCCAAAGTCATTGTCATGACCACTATGTGCTAGCATCTAGGGACCCAAATGCTCAGTTCTGTTCTAGCGACTTTGAATCAAAAAACCCTAGTTCAATGCAAGCTTCATCCTGAAGTTTCAAACCCTTGAGCAAGCTTCCTCTGTCAAACCTGTGCGATCCAAGACCAAATAGAAGAGGAGAAGAGAGCTTGATGTATGTCCAAATGAGCTTGAGGTATCTTCTATTTATAGGGTTCCATGAGGGTCAGCTTGACCTTTCCATTGGTACATGTGGATAGGGCCGACCTAATCCAGAATATATGTATGAATAAAATAATTCATAACTTAATTTCCACTTGTCTAAATGAGGTGATATTTAGGTCGATTTTGGTCCTCTTGGAAAGAGGAATTTGATGTCATCATAATATCCATCAAATTAGTATTCCAAATTGGAAATTGATTGTAGTTTCATATTTTAACACTCCTTCTCAAATAGGGAGAATTCCACCTACCAATATCGGACCATCAATCAACAGGACATACATCCCATCTCAAGTATCTCATCATCTTGGGTCATCAATGTACATCTCTTGATAATTCCTTCTTTTCGATTGTTCCTGCTCATATGCTGAATATTCTCAAATCTAGAAGAGAAATAATTTACCACTAGAGGGGAGGTTAATCTACCACCCTCTATTCATCGTGCTACAACCCGGAATCTCTATCAGCGGGCTACTACACAAAATATTTGTCAGCAGGATACTACCTAGAATGATCTGAACTTAAGTAGGAACGCAAAAACTTATAGATACAATCATAAACACAGAGATGCAACAGTTAAATACTTCATTTCATTAATAGAAAAATATTGAAATATGCTTAAAATAGAATGGGAATAAGATAGCTTGGGCGATGGTAGCTTATCTCTTAGAAGAGATGTGGCAGCTACATGCCTCTAAATTGTGTTACAATGAGGCTTAAGGACCTATTTATTATTGGAAAACATGAGAAAACCCTAAACAACCAAAACCCTAACCCCAAGAGATGTAACACCAAGAGTTTGTGGGCCCCGTTGGTGTATGTTGGGCAGCCAAATTCCGAGGGTCGTAACTTGGTCATATTATCTCTGTTTGGCACGTACGATACCTTGTTGGAAATGTATCACTGAGTATTACAAGTTTATTTGCATGTTCGTGCCTATGGCTATTGACTTGTCCTGGACTCCAGAAAAAACATCGTTTAGGGGGTCAAAACGACTCTCGAAGTTCATGACCCGAAAAGCTGCTAGAAATAGTAAATGTTGAAATGAACAAGGAAATAGATGAGACTGATTGGAGGGTCTATGCGGAATAGGAGAGTGGCCACCAATATCCACCTATATCGAAGAATATCAGTTAACGAGCTACTATCTAGAATATATGTCAGCAAGCTACTCCCTGGAATATCAGTCAACTCGCTACTACTTGGAATGTCTGTCAACGAGATGCTACCCGAAAATATGTCATCAGGCTACTACCTGGAAATGTCATCGGGCTACTACTTGGAAATATCTCATCAAGCTACTACCTGTAAATGGCATCAGGCTACTACCCATAAATGTCATCGGGCTACTACCCGGAAATGTCATCGGGCTACTACCCTGAAATATGTCATCACGCTACTACCTGGAAATGTCATCGAGCTACTACCTGAAAATATTTGCGAGGAGTCAGATCTACGACTCGCATCAATATTGGAGAGAATATCATCAGGGAGCACATCATAACCTGGAATCAAAGTGGGGAGATTCTACTCAACTCGAAATCTCATGGGGGAGCTAATAATACGACCCATATCGACCAATAAGTGATATAGGGGAGCTACTACTATGACCCATATCGACCAATAGGTGATATAGGGGAGCTACTACTCAATCCATCCTATTGTCTATTGATCTTCCCATCAATGACTCTGAATATTCTAGTGGTAGACACCTGCATCATAATCCTATATTGGGTGAAATACACAACTTACCAAAGATAAGGATCTCACGCCCCCAAGCCTCCTCAATTGTTGGCTAGTCAGAGAGGGATAATCCCAACAAGCCCAGCTTGTGGGTATGATGCCAAATGGGGTATACCCTGCAAAGACCAAGATAGGGTGATCTACTACTCCAACCCTATGGGTAAAAAATAGGGGTGGGACCCTATTGTCTAGAGTTCCCTCAACCCAGGAGCCCTCTATCTCAATTCCATACCCTGGGATTTTAAACAATGGGTAAGAGTATGGATTAGTGTCCTCGATCAGCATTGCTCTCATCATACTTATATCATCATACTTGTATCAAGTAATCATAATCTATCAACAGTAGTTGTCATCTGTTTATATAGGACATCAAATCAAGTAACATGTTACAACATAAATAATCATATAAATCACAAAAGGATACCCTAATAATCCTCCCTCTCAAGGAGGTGCCAACCACAAGCCTAAGCTTGTCTCCAATTCGCTACCAATCGGATCCCACGATTTATTATTGCAATGTATCCACGTCATATCCAGATCATGCTCATACAGCTCTCTAAGGAGCTTCTTCAACCTACTCATAGCTATTCATGCTAGAAACATCATACTCAACGTCGATTGTGTCATGGACCTCTCATCATGTCATATTTCATATGAAGGTGATGAGCACCATTATTGCAGCAAGGATGCTGCAACTCCTGTGGCTACCAACTTTACTTCATCAACCCGAGGTTCGTATAAACTTGGAGGTGACAGTGTTGTATACATAAATAAATGTAATGGGTCCACTCTTTGTCACTATTAAGCTCGGGCAATAGACTGTTGGGTTGTGTTATATTCTTTCCACGACTAGCCCACATAGTTAACCGGGGGTTAGAGGGGGGGAGGTCATAGGGGGATTGAGGGGTACCCATAACCCCACTTTATGGGGTCCGAGGCAGTGCCCCGAAAATTTTGGTTTTGAACCCTATGTTAGGTTGGGCGGACCCACCTATGGTTTTGTGCATGATTTTCGCACATGTTTTTTGGATGCGATGGTTTTTGGTCCATGGTATTGGATTCTTTGGCATGTATAAATATGTATTGTAACATTGAAAGGAACATAATGAAAAATCAAGCTGGTAGTCCCGGTTTTGGGATCCAGGGGAAAATCTCTGTGTATATGTGTTTTATGTGTTATGCTCTTGCATTGTTTATTTTCTATGTTTTAGAATTCCTATGCAGGTAATTTTTTTATGGGGTTAAAACCTACATTTGGTATCGGAGTTGTTTTGGCCTCAAGGGGACACCTTTGTTGCTGAGGGGTTTCACTCGAGCCTGTGGTAGACCCTGTTCAGTGGGAGATCTGCAAGATCTATTCTGTTGGTGAAAGAAGATGGCGAGCAGTGGAAAGATAGAGATCGAGAAATTTAATGGTCAGACTTTTGAGTTGTGGAAACTCAAGATGGAGGATTTGTTGGTGGATAAAGATCAGTGGATCGTGGTAGATCCGGGTACTAAAGCAACGGAGTGTCCGATGAAGAATGGAAGAAGTTGGATCATAAGGCAAAGATCACAATACGATTGTGTATCTCAGATTCAGTATTGTTGAATGTATCAAGGGAAGCTACAACGAAGGCTTTATGGGACAAGTTAGGGACTTTGTACCAATATAAGTCTCTGGTGAATAAACGATTCCTGTGGAAAAAGCTGTATAACCTGAGGATGAAAGATGTAGACTTGATGACAGAGCATTTGAATGCATTTAATACTATGGTAAGTCAGTTAGCATCCGTTGATATTAAAATTTCAGATGAAGATAAGTGCATCAGTTTATTGTGTTCTCTACCAGATTCGTGGGATAGTCTGGTTATTGCAATAGGTAGCAATGAAACTACCTTGCAGTTTGATGAAATAGTCTCATCCTTGCTGACGGAGGAGATGAGATAGAAAAATGTGTAGAGCCAGAATGGTGATGCCCTGTCTGTATGAGGACGGTCCCAGAACAGAAACAAAAATAAGTCATCGAGTGGGAGATCTAAATCTAGAGTTTAATCTAAATCTCCAAGAAAACCTGTAAAGGTGGTGTACTGGAAATGCGGAAAGGAAGGGCACTACAAAAGGGACTGTAAATCTAAAGCTCCTAACAAAGAAAAGGGATCTGATGATGCTCCTTCTGCAGAGGCAAAAACCACCTCAGATGAAGGTGGGGATGTGTACTTGGCTTCTTCAAGTACACACGTAGATCATGAGGCATGGTTGATTGACTCAGGTGCATCCTTTCACTTCACTCCCCATAGAGAGTGGTTCTACGAGTATGAGAAATATGATGGTGGTGATGTCTTCTTGGGGGATGACAGGAAGGCTAGAATCATTGGTCGTGGAAAAGTAAAATTGAAGTTGCAAGGTGGAAGGGTTAGAACACTTCCAGGTGTTCTGCATATTCCTGCATTGGCCAGAAATCTAATTTGTGTAAGCAAGTTGGATGATGCAAGTGTAAAAACAGTGTTCGAGAAGGATACTTGCAAAATGGTTTGGGGAGCACTGGTATTGATACAGGGAGTTTGGATTGGAACTCTGTACAAGCTGCAAGGTAGCATTGTTGTTGACGGGTGCAACAGTTATGTGGTTCCTAAAAGTGGAGCAGAAAATCTAGTGGTCTCTGTAGAGAAGACCATGTTGTGGCATCAAAGGCTTGGACATATTGGAGAGAAAGGCCTTCGAATACTTCATGGTAAAGGTATGGTGGAAGGTATGAGTAATAGCTCTCTGGATTTTGATTTCTATGAAAATTGTGTGTATGGGAAGCAGAATCGAGTGAGTTTCCCCTCCGTTAGTAAGAGGGCGAAACAGATTTTAGAGCTTGTGCGCAGTGATGTGTTTGGACCTATGAAGGTTCCATCACTGGGTAAGTCTGTGTACTATGTATCATTTATAGATGACTTCTCAAGAAATACATGGATATATTTCCTTAAGAAGAAATCTAAAGTCGTAGATAGGTTTAAAGAATTTAAGGCTCTCGTGGAAAATCAGACAGAGAAGAAGATAAAGGTGCTGAGGACAGGTAATGGTGGAGAGTTTTGTAGCAACGAATTTGAAGAATTATGTAAGAAGTGTGGTATATCACAGCAGAAGACTACTCCATATACACCTCAGCAAAATGGAGTTGCAGAAAGAATGAACAAGATGTTGATGGAAAGGGCAAGAAGTATGCTCAGTGGTGCTGGGTTAAGACATGAATTCTGGGCAGAGGCGGTGGATACTGCATGTTACCTGGTCAACAGGTCACCTTCATCAGCGTTGGAGGATAAGATTCCACAAGAGGTATGGACTGGTAAGAAACCCTCTCTTTCACATCTAAGGGTATTTAGATGTGATGCGTATGTACATGTTCCAAAGGAGAAGCGAACCAAGTTGGATAGTAAATCTGAAAAGTGCATCTTTATTGGGTATAAGGATGGTTTAAAGGGTTATAAGCTTTGGAACCCAGTAACAAGGAAGGTTGTGTACAGCCAAGATGTGGTGTTCAGAGAGGTGAAAGATGTGATTAAACATGAAGTCCAATCAAAGGAACCTGTGAAGATAGAGTTTGAGCAAAAGGAGGAAGAATCAGACTCTACAGTAGAGGAGGAATCAGAAGAAGAAGAGCCACAAACTCCGGCTGTGAAAAGATTAGTTCGAGAAAGAAGGCAGCCAGAAAGGTATAGTCCATCTGCTTTCTGTTCAAATTTTTCTTTGTCTATTACTGATGATGATCCCAGAACTGTGAAGGAAGCAGTGGATTCAAAGGATGGAAAACTCTGGAAAGAGGCCATGGTTGATGAAATGGCATATTTACACAAAAATGAGGCTTGGGATCTAGTGGAGTTGTCGGTTGGAAGGAAACCCATTGGCAGCAAATGGGTATTCAAAAAGAAGACAAATGCAGAAGGAAAAGTGTAGAAATACAAAGCTCAATCGGTAGCAAAAGGTTATTCCCAAGTGCCATGAATTGATTTTGGTGATATTTTCTCTCCTGTTTCCAAGGTAACTTCTATTAGATTACTTTTATCTGTCGTTGTTACTTTTGATTTTGAGGTAGAACAGATGGATGTGAAGACAGCATTTCTTCACGGGGATCTAGAAGAGGAAATCTACATGAAGCAACCTGAAGGATTTGCAGTGAAGGGTAAGAAAGAACTAGTATGCAAGTTAAAGAAGTCTATGTATGGGTTAAAACAGTCACCAAGGATGTGGTATCAGAAATTTGATACATTTATACGGGGACTTGGCTTCACCAGAAGCAAAGCAGATCATTGTGTGTATTTCAAATTAATTGGTGACCATGTTATTTATCTGGTCTTGTATGTGGATGATATGTTTCTGGTTGGAAATGACAAAGAAAATATCCAGGATTTGAAGACCCAATTGTCCTCCAAATTCGACATGAAAGATCTTGGTGCTGCAAACTATATTTTGGGAATGGAAATTAAAAGAGATCGGGAAAAGAGGAAGCTCTAGTGAAACTAGAGGAATTTTGTCGAGACAATACTGTAGAGGTTTAATATGCAGGATAGTAAACCGGTGAAGGTTCCTATTCATGTAAGTGTGAGGTTATCTACTGAACAGTGCCCCAAGACACAAGAAGAGCAAGAGGACATGTCCCGTGTTCCATATGCAAGTGTAGTTGGTAGCCTGATGTATGCAATGGTTTGTGCTAGACCAGACATTGCACATGTAGTGGGATTATTGAGCAGGTTTATGTCAAAACCAGGAAAGGAGCATTGGACAGCAGTGAAGCGAGTTTTTAGGTATTTGTGTGGCACTAGTGATTATGGTTTGTGCTACCAAGGAAGACCAAGATTGGACAGAGTGTTGGATATTCGTCGCTTTGTTGATGCAGACTCGGATAGAGATATGGATCAGAGAAGATCTACAAGTGGGTATGTGTTTAACCTATCTGGAGGTTCAGTTAGTTGGATGAGTAAGAAACAATCTGTAGTGGCACTATCAACTACAGAGGCAGAATACATGGCAGCCACTCATGCAAGCAAGCAGTTTGGTTGCAAAGATTGTGTTCAAGTATGGGGTTAGTACAGGAAGCTATAAGGATAGACTGTGACAGCCAAAGTGCAATTTTCTTGGCAAAGAACCCTGCATACCATTCAAAGACAAAGCACATTGATGTTCAATATCACTTTGTGAGGGATATGATAGAAGACAAAAAGGTGTCGCTGGTAAAGGTGGACACTTTGAAGAATACTGTAGATGCATTGACAAAATCTGTGAGCTCTAAGAATTTCTCTTGGTGTAGAGAAACAATGGGCGTTGCAGGGCTGGATAAATGACTAAGCTCTCCTGTGGCCCCATGTGGAAATAAAACAACAAGTGGGAGAATGTTGGGTTGTGTTATATTCTTTCCACAACTAGCCCACGTAGTTAACTGGGGGTTAGAGTGGGGGAGGTCATAAGGGGTTTGAGGGGTACCTGTAACCCCACTTTATGGGGTCTGGGGCAGTGCCTTGGAAAATTTTGGTTTTGGACCCTATGTTAGGTTGGGCGGACCCACCTATGGTTTTGTGCATGATTTTCGCACATGTTTTTTGGATGCGATGGTTTTCGGTCCATGGTTTTGGACGCGATGGTTTTCGGTCCATGGTATTGGATGCTTCGGCATGTATAAATATGTATTGTAACATTGAAAGGAACATAATGAAAAATCAATCTGGTAGTCCCGGTTTTGGGATCCAGGGGAAAATCTCTGTGTATATGTGTTTTATGTGTTATGCTCTTGCATTGTTTATTTTCTGTGTTTTAGAATTCGTATGCAAGTAATTTCTGTACGGGGTTAAAACCTACATAGACCACTAGGGTTTCTCAAATCATCCTTCTATTGATTAGAAGAAGTTTGATTACCAATTTAGAGAGGAGAATTTTACCCTAATTGAGAGAATTGAAATTCTACTTACTGCAGTAATGAAAGACTGAAAGAAATGCCTACAAAACACATAACTCATCTAGCTAATTGTTAATATACCTTTATTGCAAAAGAACTCTAATTTAACACATGTGAAGTCTTAACTAGCCTAAGCATGAAGTCTAATCTAAACAAGCACTTAACTTCTGTGTGCATGAATAAATATAGACTTTTTTTCTCTTTATCTTTTTGTAAAAATGTAAATGATAATCCTTCTTGGTTGAATAGAAGACGAGATAAGTGTGGAGGGAGATGAGTTCAATGGTTCATATGGCTTGGGAGGCAAGCAGGGGTCTACTCCTAGCTTTACTGATGCTTTTTTCACAATTCGGGCTCAAAACAGGCCACTAAAAGTTTTCCTACAGGATGTCTACATGACAGCCTAGTTCACCTACAAAATCCCATGTTTTCCTACAAGAACAGGCCGAAAGCATAGGGAGTGATTTGAAAGGTGGGATGGAGCTTGGAGAAGGTGATTAAGGAGGAAATAAGGCAAGGGAGTGGTAGGCACTCACTCAAAACTCAAACCAAAACTTTACGATGGTTGGATTTGTTTAATAAGCATGGCAAATTTTCCTTGTAAAACGATAATTCAAATTGAGAACTTAGTGGCTTTTGGCGATCATGGATGGATATGGTTTGGCTAAGGTTGATGATATGAGGTCTTCCTGCAATGTGGAAACTCCTGTAACATATACATCATTGTTGGAATTTATCCATAAATTCTTCTCAAAACAAGAAGGGTTTACTAAAATAGAAGAAAACAGAATTTTCATCATTTATTTGCCAAGTTCATACATGGGAATGCTTGAAACCATTATGAAATCAACATGAAATTTAATGCAATACCTATGATATCAGAAATGTCAATTGCAACCTATCTTCTAAAACTGAAAGATGATGACCTAATAGCAGAAAAACCCTAAATTTCATAAGAAACTAGAATTCTGTGTTTTTGGGTTGAATGAGAATTGTTCCTCAACCCATGGTCCCGGAAGGGAGGAATGAGGTAAGATACACTTGTTTTCATCCTCTTTTGAATATTTTCTTATCTCTATAATTATACTATTAGAGCTATTCACAAATGGAAGCAAACTAATCAAATCTACCAATACTTGCAAATTAACAACACCAAAATCAGTTTAACAACTAACTATGAGATAACCTAAGCATACATATACAGTAAGAGGAACCTCTGCTGCTAGGGTTGGGCCCTAACCCAAGATCTTTAGCCCTTTGAGTCAACTCAATGTTGGATCAAGGGAATGTTGCTCATTTTCATTAACATATCAAAAATACATAAAAGTGTTTGGTCACAATCCTTCAACTCGAAAACTGCTTAGCTATCTTGCACAAAAAATCTGAATCATAATGAGGCTCTAGGCCTCTTTATTTATACAACTGAATTTGCCAACAACTTCCTTAAATCTAGGGAGGCTTGGCTCCCAATATTGAGATCAACTGGTTCTTAACTGTCACTGGCTTGGCTGCTAATGATCCTCATGACTCAGTTGCTTGCAACTCTGAGCTAGTGTGATTTGATTGAGGGATCTTTGAGTGAGTGAAGAGTTAAGGAGGGATATTCTATCTCCTATAATCTCTCATGCTTGTCTCATTTGAGTTCTTGCACCCTAATTAGCCACAATTTTCTCCCAAAACCTGCAATCAATGCACATTAGACCACTAGACATGACATCTTACTTTTACTCATCTCATTAAGCAAAATATAATTAAAACATGTAAAGAATTATGAGAAGAGTTGATTTTAGTAAGCTGGAGGTGCATTAAGGTCCATATATTTTACCCATTGATGAGCTTCATCATCACCCCCTACTGAAAGTGTTGCTCATCCTCTGAGAAACTCAATCTATGTCCATGTCCTTCATTGCTTTGGTGGCCTCCCTGACATTCCATGCTTCTACTGTAGTCTCCTCCTCCTGTGAATAAAACCCTACCTTCTTCTTTATCTCCTCCCACTGCTTTCTTTCTTCTTCTTCTTTTCTTCCTTCCAACATACCTAAAAGCAAAGGTGGACTAAGTTTCAAGCCAATCCAATTGACTTTGAGTCTTTATAATGCTTGCTTATACATTGGGGTTCTATTTAGTGCCTCCCTCATTCTGTTAGGAGAATGACATTCTCTAATTTGTAGGCTATAAGGTAAGGTGTTCCATCTCCTTTGGCAAGCTTTTTGGCTGCCATATCCTAGAAATCTTAGCATTTCTTCAAAATGAGTGACTGCCTGACCTTGTACAGCAAGGTATCTTGCTGCAAGCTTGGGATCATTTGCAATGAGATTGTGAGTGATGATGACAACCATTAGGTTATACTGTTCTGCTCCTATCATAAGGGGTTTTGCTTCTTCTTTTGCCAATATCTTTTTCATTTCTGTAGCTTTGGCCTCCTCATGATACATCCAAGATGCCAAGGCCATTAATTGTAAGTCCCCTAGATTTGGATTTGGGTCCCACACATTTAAATCTGTCAAATCTAAATTGTGTAGGTAGAACTCAGATATCTTTGCTCTATCATCTAGGGTGCTTTGATTAGAGAGGTCAATGAATTGTTTGTAGTCTTGGAAAGACATAGTTCCTCTTTGCGATAGGATCTTTATCTAGAATTGTAGCCATTGTTCCTTGAGGTATAAGGCATATGACTTTGCTAGCATCCTACACTGGATTGCCACCATGGATAAATTGGCCATATTTGCAAATTGACCTTCGTTTTCTTGTAGCTACTTCCTTAGCCATGTATTCTTAACTTCTAACTAAGATTTCATTATTTCTTCTCTATCTCTTATGCTACTTAGTTCTCTGCCCATTTCCTTTAATTTCTCTTCCATGTGGCCTATATCCTCTACCCCTTTTGATTTAGCAATTTGCATCCACCTGTGTGTCCTTTCCCTCTCTTTTTCAAGTTCAAAGAATAGAGGAATGGAAAACTTTTTTGGTATCACCCTACCTCCTTCAATGAATCTATAGTAGGAAATGAGGTTTGGTTGTAGGCTAGGTTCCTTCAGTTCCTGGGCCTCTTCCTCTATTTCTTGTTGAGTAATTCCTTCCTAGCCTCTTTTCTATGTTTCATGTAGGTTTGACATGGTTTCCTGTAGGATTGTCTCTGATTCTTGTAGGTCTGGTTGTGTCTCCTATATGAGACCGTTTCCTTTTATGGAGGCTGACCTAGTGACAGGCCTCCTAACATAGGTGATTGGAGACTTGGGAGAAGCTTGTTTTGATGTTCCTTCTCCTTCCTTTTTCCCTAGAGGGACCAATTTCTCTTGTTGTTTTGGTGATTCCTCTATGACAATTGGAGTTTTGGTAGGGGTTTGAGGTCTCCCTTGTCTAATCCTGGTGCTCCTTCTTGTCCTAATGTAAAGTGGCTTTTGTCTTTGTCTCTTTCCCTTCGATTTGATAGGTTTACTTAGGGCAGTTAGAGCAGTTGTTGCCTCTTTCTCTGTAGGCTCTAGAGACACTCTTTATGATTCTTCTTCTTCCCTGCTTTGAGTTGCAAACTTATGTTCATCCTTCTATCCTTCATCCTCTTTTCCACTTCATTTTTCATCCTCTTCTTTGTCTCCTTTTTCCTTTTCTTTCTCTTCCTCTGTTTCTTAATTCTTCTCATATGTTTATTCTCTTGTTTCCTCCTCTGTTTCTTCTTCATTTTCTTCCTATATTTCTTCTTCCTTGTTATTATCTACTTCTTCTTCTCCCTCACTAGCAGTAGGGCTTCTATCATACTCAATGGCTTGAATTTCTCCTTATCCCTGCATGTCTGCAAATGTTGTCCATAAAATAGGGATTCTTAAGTTGTGTAGAGCATCTTCAAGGATGAGTTTCATCAACCCATGATGGGCTAGCTACTGATGTTTTCCTTCTTGTACCTTTATGCTCATGTCTATCATGGATTGTAATAGAAAATAGGGTATACTAAGTCTATTATGAGGAGGTGTGTTCTCTGCAAATCTCAGTTCTTGGAGGATTCTAAAATGGTATCCATACACTACACTGTATCTACCTTCACACGAAATATATTTGATGTTGTGGTAACTTACTGTTAAGGGTGAGAACACCCTAGGGTCCTTGGTTGAAAACTGCAATAGAGCGGAGGGCAAACAACAACAAGAAATTCTCAGAAAAAACAATCTAAATTCTTATTCTACTGAACTGGGAAGAAGTCTCCTTACCCAAAGGTCCTACGTTTGGGTAGACCTCGCAAGGTGCAAACCCTTTGCTTCTCCTAATGCCTTTGAAACCTGTAAATTATTCAAACAAAGCATATACAGCAGTATAAATGCAAAGCATATTCATGATATATATGTTAGATCATATAAATGAATGAACAATTACGCATTAATATAAGATTTACAAATAAATTACAATATATATCAATGCATAAACACGTTTAATATCAGGAACCGAACACCATTTCTTTATTGATGTAAGCTACAAGAAAGGTGGAAAACTACAACCTGAGTCTTCCTCTAGCTCCAAGCGGAACCATCCTCCGAATTCGTCCTTTCCCGACCTCAGCAATCTTCCTCCATCATCATACACAAGGATATCTCAAGAAGGATGAAGGATATCTCAAAAGAGGAAACAAGGGTTTCCTAAAGCTTTGGGGAGTGCAGGAGGCACAGGGATTTCGTCAGACTCGATCAGGGATAAATCAACTATAATATCAATATCTCATTTCTTCTCCCTTAAGGCCTTCCCATGGAGGTTTATTTATACTTCTCCAAATTAGTTTTTTCAGTTGGGAAATAGTTGGGCCACAGGCTATAGGAGGTGAGTAACAAGTAAAACCCGTGAAATCCGCCTGAAATTAAGGAAATTTATTATTTTTAAGTGTTTTAACACATGTACGCGGGTTGGGTATATGCTGACCCGCATGTACACGCTTTTATCACAGGGCAAAGTAGCGTATAGGAAATAAAACACTGTTTTTTAGATTTTGGACCAAGTCTAGAAGGAAGGGTTGCCCTAGGCCATAACCAGAGCATCAGATCTACCAAGAGTGGTAAATGGTTCTGTAATAGATGTCCCCTAATATATGAGGTTAGAAGGGGTACATGATGGCCGAAATGTATTAAGTGTATAGAAGGAATCATGCCAAGACTAAGGAGGAGTTCACCAGAGATCAACCTACCAAGCCAATGAAAGAGATCAGAAAGAAATTGTTGCCTAAGGCAGGCATACCCATGCTAAGAGATAGTAAAGCATGTCTACATGTCAAGTACAAAATCGGATCCAATATGCATACAAGTATAAAAGAACTGAAGATACATAATGGATCATCCGATCATAACCAAGAAAGTATATGTTTGAATATCACATATAAAGAGATGATCAATGATGCTGAAGTATGAAGTTGATCAGTGAATTCATAAAACAGATCCAAAAAGTACCAAGTCAAATGGTGGAATAAATGGTACTACACTGCAACTCGGGTGCCAACATATAGGATGTCGCTATAAGGAACTACAACATATAAAGTGGATGGCGTCAACTAGCAGAAATAGGAGCAACTGACCAGTGAACCAAGAAATGCTGAGGAAAACCCAAGGTCTTCACCGACTGTCGTGGTACATTTCTACACAATTGGAATAAATGATCTGAAGTCAACCATGTGAGAAATTGTTTGATTACCGATCATTAATGTATACCGTTAACAAACGTGAGACTACTCACCGATAATGATGATGAGAGCCAAGGTACCCAGTACAATCTAACAAGTGCGAATAAATGAGCTATAGTTGAACACTTGGAAGAATCTATCAATCAGGAGACAATGATGTTTTCCCACTATCGATAGCGAAGGAATATGCCACTGATGACTGCAAACCCTAAGGTATTTCCAAATGGACTCTAGATCTCTTTCCCAGAGAAATGAGCTGAAGTCGATGGGAAAAGATCCACTAGAAGGAAGGAATTAAGGCATCCTTCATCAATCTAGTGTGAGTGTAACCTGTAGGCCAATAATGTGGAAGGAATCAGATGAATAAAGATGTAGTAACCCAACTGAAGCACATTTCTAGTGTACACAAGATGTAGCTAGCGCACGATAGAAACCCTCTGAACCAACCAATAATAAAAGCTAACATAGAGGTGAGGAATCCACCAATAGGGTCAAATGGAAACCAAGGCACTGCATGAATCCCAATGTGTGATAATGAAAGCTGATGTTGAACACAAGGGAAACCACTCAGTCAAAGACCCATGATATTGATCGATGTTGAGCACAAGGTGACCTATCAATAATGAAAATAGGGCCAGGGTGTGGCTCTAGATCTTCCCTCAGAGCAATTTGTCGTAGTTGATAAGAGAAAGACCCACCAGCAAGAAGTCAATGGAGACCTTCTCAAACCAGCATGAGCAAAGGACCAACATAGCTGATGTGATAACGAACATGACGCTGACAACTAGGGATGACTAACTGAAAAATAGGTCAAGAGACACCACAGAGAGGCCGACTCAAGTTTACTTCCCTTGAACAAAAGCACGACTCAACTGTGACTACATGGTAGCATATGATAACTTTGTATAAGTTTGTCATGTAGGAGGCATAAGAAAACTCTCCATATGATTGGAAGAGATAACCAATCGGAGGAGTACTGACTCAATAACAAGGTTAAGGCTCTCCTAAGTCAAACTAAAGCCCATCCCAATGGAGGAAAGACTTATTTTTTGAGTGCTTTGTTCAAGGGCGACACAACTGACTCTAGCTGCCATCAAATATGGAAATAATGTCCCGTTCCCGCTCTTTTTTGGGATATATAACTTTTTGTCTTTTCTATTTTTATGAAGCCTGAAAAAGAATAAAATAATTCTATAGTACAGTGAAAAGAACGAACGTCGAAAAAATAGATTCTCTAGTTCCTAGGAGGGGAACATTCCTATGCTCAATGCAAGGTGGCAAAACTGTTTAATGACACTCAAAGGAATGTTCTTTCCATGGGTAAAAGGGTGTGTCAAGTTGTAGAGGCTAAGTGCTTGCAAGGTTGATTTTGCAAAAGACATGGTCGAAAAGTGGCTTAAACACGAGTCCAAGTGAAGCCGACTCAAGGCCAAAAGGTGCAAATAGTTAGTATGCAATGCAGCAGTACAACTCAACACAAATGAGCCTCTAGGGTATAAAGCCAAAAAATAGCGAACAAGAACGAGAATGAGTTTCCAACGCACAAGTCATGGCGGGACTAAAGAGGACTCCCGAGCCTACTCAATATAACAGCATGGGCAACATATATCAGTGAGCATCTAACTAAGATTCCCATGTAAAGGTTGGCTCTACCATCACATCATGATTTTAAAATTCAGCGAGTGAAAATGGTTTGTGAATCAAGACATGATGGGGTCGACCCTATGATAAAAATATCGCAGTATGGAGGCTAGTATGCAAAATGGAGCGGAAAGTGATATTCCCTAACCTATATGCTAGTAAGAAAGCGATACCTACCATGACAGGTCTGCAATCATCGGACCGAAGCGATCTCTCAAAAAAGTCTCCAAACATCCTGAAAAGACAACTCATTCTCGACACTCCAAGCCAAAAGGTCAAAAATTCCATAAGATAAAAATCAACTTTAGAAAAATAATTTTCCTTTTTCAACCTATATAAGGACTTCTGGACTCACCTTTTTGTCATTTGTGTTTTGAGAAACGAGTGGTGGAGAAAATCTCAAACAAACTTCCTCTGTCAAATTCAACCGTTCAAATTGCTTAAAATCTTCCTGGTAACCCTTTAATCATTCTTTTTATCGTTTTTTTATGCTTTTTAGATGTTTTTTCATCATTTTGATCGTAGGAAGTTATGTTAAAAATTTAAACTCTACATACAAGTGGGTTGGATACAAGTAAGCCACGTATACGAGGGACCTACATGTGACTATGTAAAAACCGAACCTGTGTGTGCGCAAGTAAAAAATTTTAAACATTGATTTAATGATTTGAAACATCTTTTTTGACAGGATGACAATTACCTGGTGTGAAAGGGAGCATAGTTCCATTGATAACCAAGTGATGGAGGAGAAAAGTGCCTTAGATGCTTTGAGAGGCTGTGGTTTGTTAAAATTCTTCAAAATGCCAAACATGAAGGCGAATACTCGTTTGCTTGAGTTGTTGATTCATTACTGGAGTGCAGAAGATGATGCATTCATGATTGATCAGATACCCCTAAGTATTGAGATAGAAGACATTTATTTCATTACAATTCTTTCTTGAAGGGGAGAGAGAGTGCATTCTACTGGCAGAACGAGAGGTAGTCTCAGTGTAAAAGACTATATATGCATATACTGTCCTGTCAATCCTGAAAAGGTTGGAAGTTAGATTCCAATCAAGTATGTAGAGAGTTTATCATTGAAAATCCTACTATTTATCATAGCCAGGTTAAATGGTTCTGTTGCTTTACATCAGGCTTCACGTGTGTCCATGAGCCTAGAAGTGGATTGCCTCACTACTATCTTTGATTGGTGTACACCTTTGCTGAACAACATGAAGAAACAACTCACTTCCATTCAGAAGGGTCAGACAAAGGATTTCGGATACGGCACTATCTTATGCTCGTTATTTTTTGAGAGAGTACCTGGGCTTCGTCCCAAGGTATTATCTACCATCAGTAGCCCAAGAGATCCACGGATGGGTAGATGGGCTGACTTGATGAAATGCCTAGGGGGCGGTGAGGTCCCTAGGATGACTTTTGATGACGAGTTTTTCCTTTGGTGGGATCAACAAGTCATTGTAGTCGACGACTACCCCTACGCCGGAATGGATTTCCGAGGAGATTCGGATCTAGTATTGCCACCAGACGCAACATGGGGTGCCATAGGTATAAATTATTTTTTAATTTTTGAAATTTTTAATATTTTTTGGATTTTCAATATAAATGAATTAAAAATATTTTTGATGAGACAAGATACTTACAAAATTTATTGATCATGTTTCAGATGTGGGACCAGTGAGACCTAATGGATTTTGTTTAGTGATTACCCCATTACTATTGTAGTTATACCCCTTATTAATATTGTTGTGCCCCTATTGCCCCCATATTGTTATTACTGTGCCCCATAGAATCCCTCTATTGTTATTTTTGTGGTTTTATATTATTATTGTTAGGTCGGCTGGGTTATATTGTGACTCCTTAGACTTCTATATATAGAAAGGAGGTTTTGTCATTTGAATCATCCAAGAATTGTTCATTTATGTAATGTAAAGGAGGTTGCCCCCTCAAAGAGGCTGAATTCTAAGGCGTTGATCTATCTTTTCTATCTTTTCTTGAGCCGGTTTCATAACATTTGGTATCAGAGCTTTGGATTCTATGGTTTTGCTGCTCCAAACAGGTCATCGTGGCATTTTCACTATAACTTTTTTTCTGCGACGTTTCAGAAGCCAAAAAAAACCCCATTTGAGAATACATCGCACTGAATCTCGGGTCTGAATTTTAGAGCTTTTTGCACTATATTTGCGGAGATATGATTTGAGGAAATTGGTCTTTTTGCAGACTCCTGAATTACATTCTAAACAGGTGACCTGGGGAAAATCATCATAACTTTTTCCCTGATCATTGGATTGAAATTTCGTAAGAAGGTGTAGAAAGAGGACAGTCTGTAGTTTCTTGTATATATTTTTTCATAGCCAAAGGATGAAACAGTGACTCGTGGCACGTCGTACAAGTTCGCTCTACTGAACTAGTCTATAGTCGGGTCAATGTGGGAGATTTCGCATAACTCTTCCTTGGAGAATCCAAATTGGATCAGACTGGTGGCATTGGAAAGAGGACACATAGGGCTACCACAGGTTGAAATTTTAGAATTGGATGATCTGAAAGTACAGAGATACATCAGAGGCAATATCGAGCTCCTACAAAGTGAAAAAAAAAAGGTGTGTAGATTCTTTTAAATTTTTGCTTAAGAGTGGTTTGAAAAATTATTTTGAAGGAATTCAAAGAGCTAGTAGAGCATTATTATCGGTAACTGATGCCCCGAGGAAATAAAATGCAAACACCTAGTAAGGAACCTGAAATCTCTAGCATGACTCATGAAGAAGAAGAAGAAATGCTATATGATATATCAAAATTACAAGAACAAGTGCAACAAGTGTCACTTGCACAAAAAGCAACAGAATCTAAGATGGATGGTTTAAGGAAAGATGAAGAAGCTAAGATGGATGGTTTAAAGAAAGGTGTAGAAGCTAAGATGGATTGTTTAAAGAAAGGCGTAGAAGCTAAGATGGATGGCATGGAAGCTAAGGTGAATGGCATGGACGCTAAAATTGATGGCATGGATGATAAGATGGAAGAATTGAAGATAAATATGAATAAGTTGCTACAAGAAATGGTCACTAATGGTGAAAGGGTACTAAAGGAAACTCATGATGAGAACAAAAGAAATGTTAATCATGATTCCATAGACTCTAATGTTGGATCGAAGACTCACCATATTCCAAAAATCGATATGAGGAAGTTTGATGGCAAGGATCCTGCCACATGGATATTATAGATGGAGCAATTCTTCGATCTCAATAACATGCAAAACACACAAAAGGTACGTATGGAAACTTTATATTTGGAACCAAATTAGTTTGTATGGTATCAATGGCTTTGCTTTCGTAAACAATTTATCACTTGGGCAATTTTTACGGAAGAATTGATAGCACATTATGAGGATACAAAAAGCAACACTTTTTTTAGCCAATTGATAAGTCTCAAACAAAAGGGTTCAATAATGGAGCACATTGAGGAGTTCCAAAAATTGAACATAAGGGTAAAAGATATTCCAGAGGAGCATAGGATTGATGTGTTCATAGGGTCTTTAAAGGATAATATCCAACATGATGTTCACCTTTGGGAACCTGATTCATTAGAGAAGGCATTCAGGTTAGCAAGAAAAATGGAAAGCAAAATTATGGCAAACCAGGAAGCATACCACTCACAACTATAAAGACGGAAGTGTTGTTGCCCCTAGTCTTCCACAACCTATAAGGTTGACACCACAACAATTGGAAGAAAAAAGAGCAAAAGGGCTTTGTTACAGTTGTGATAGCAAATACACTAAAGGTCATAAGTGTGTTGAGAAGAAATTATTCTACATAGATTGTGAAGAGGAAGAAGAAAAGGAGCAAGAAAGGTCAAAAGAAGAGGATTTACTCTAGGAAAAAAGCCTAGATGAAGAACAAATAAATCCGACCATATCTTGTAATGCATTGGCAGGAATTACCACTCCTCAAACCATCAAGATAGAAGGACAAATCAAGAAGAAAAAGGTAATAGTGTTGATTGATTCAGGAAGCACCCACAATTTTATTCATTGTAAGGTAGCAAAAGAATTAAATTGCTTCCTATATCCAGCACCAGAGTGTCAAGTGATGATTGCAAAGGGAGGAACAATAAATTGCTTTGGAAATTCCATGGGAGAATATGTATTGACTAGCCCAATGCTTTCCATTCCAATGGGAGGTGCTGATGTTGTACTAGGAGTCTAATGGCTACAATCCTTGGGTACAATAGCTTTTAATTTTCAAGAACTTTTCATCAAATTTTCTATGGAAGGAAAGGAAGTTGAATTAAGGGGTATTGCAGGGAAACCAGGAAAGATAATCAGCTCTAATGGTATGACAAAGCTTCTAAAAAGGAACAAAGAGGTGTAATTGCACAATTATGTTCGCTAGATGTTTCCACATCGGAATCATCTATTTCTCCAGATCTCCAAAAAGTCCTGGACAATCATTCCAAGGTATTTGAGACTCCCAAAGGTCTCCCACCTATGCGTGATCATGATCATGCTATTCATCTGAATCCAGGAAGTGTTCCTCCAAACATCAGGCCGTACAGATATCCCTATGTCCAAAAGAGTGAAATTGAATGTATGGTTGCAGAAATGCTAGAGGCTGGTATAATTCAACCGAGTCAAAGTTCCTTCTCTGCTCCAGTAGTATTGGTGCACAAGAAGGATGGATCATGGCGCATGTGTCCGGATTATAGGGAGCTCAACAAGCTCACTATTAAAGATAAGTTCCCCATTCCTGTCATTGATGAATTACTGGATGAATTGCATGGATCAATTTACTTCACCAAGTTGGATCTTCGTTCAAGATATCATCAAATTAGAATGAAGACTGAAGACATTCTGAAAACAGCATTTAGAACTCATGAGGGTCATTATGAATTTTTGGTCATGCCTTTTGGCCTTACCAATGCACCTTCAACATTTCAAGGTTTGATGAATTCAATTTTCAAACCATTCCTTAGAAAATTTGTGTTAGTATTTTTTGATGATATACTAATCTACAGCAAGTCTTGGAAGGATCATGTTGAACATGTTGACAGGGTGCTACAACTATTGGAGGAGAAACAATTATATGCAAAAAGATCCAAATGTTTCTTTGGAGTCCAGGAGGTGGAATATCTGGGTCATATTGTATCTCATGAAGGAGTTAAGGTAGACCCTAGCAAAATTAAAGCCATTAAGGAATGGAAAATCCCCACATCCATAAAGCATTTGTGAGGATTTCTCGGGTTGACAGGGTATTATTGCAAGTTTGTTAAGAATTATGAGAGAACAGCAACACCTCTAACAACATTATTGAAGAGAGATGCATTTGCATGGACTCCAGAAGCAACAAAGGCCTTTGAACATCTTAAAGAGGCAATGTGCCAAGCACCGGTCTTAGCTACACCAGACTTCACAAAAACCTTTATTATGGAATGTGATGCTTCAGGAAATGGAATTGGTGTTGTTCTAATGCAAGATGAAAGACCCGTTGCTTTTGAAAGTCGTCCAATCAAGGGAAAGTTTTTAAGAAAAGCTATTTATGAGAAGAAAATGTTGGCAATACTCCATGCACTTAAGAAATGGCGACCCTACCTAATGGGAAGACACTTCAAGGTAAAAACGGATCATGATAGCCTTAAATACTTTTTAGAACAAAGATTATCCTCTGAAGAGCAACAAAAGTGGGTCGCAAAGATGTTGGGTTATGACTTTGAAATCATCTACAAAAAAGGGAAGCAAAATGTGGTGGCAGATGCACTCTCAAGAAAGGATGAGGATGTGGAAGCATTGTTGTGTGCCATTTCTATTATCCAACCAGATTGGATAAACGAAGCAAGGGAGGAATGGAAGAATGACGAAGAAGTGTGGGCACTTATTCGAAAGTTACAACAAGATTCTAGTACATCTGATACATTTAGCTGGCAAAATGATTCGTTATGGTACAAAGATTGCTTATACCTCTGTAAGAATTCCCAGCTAAAACAAAAGATTCTTATGGAATTGCACACTTCTCCCTTAGGAGGGCACTCAGGATTTTTAAAAACTTACCACAGGGTTAAGAAGGAATTTTCTTGGGATGGCCTTAAATCAAATATTCAAAAGTTTGTGGCGGAATGTTTGGTTTGCCAACAAAATAAAGTTGAAACAATTAAGACACCGGGTCTATTACAACCTTTATCCATTCCAAGCCAACGTTGGGAGGAGGTTTCAATGGATTTTATCACAGGGTTACCCAAGTCTGAGGGAAAGAGTGTCATCATGGTGATAGTTGACAGACTTACCAAGTATGCACACTTTTGTGCATTATCACATCCATTTAAAGCCAGTACAGTTTCTACTGCATTTATGGAAACAATTCAAAAGCTACATGGAAACCCAAAGATTATTGTAAGTGACAGAGATCCCATTTTCACTGGAAATTTTTGGACAGAATTATTTTCTTGTCTTGGTACTCAGTTAGCTCATAGCTCATCTTATCATCCTCAATCTGATGGGAAAACTGAGATAGTAAACAAATGTTTGGAAGGATATCTTCATTGCTTTGTATCTGATAAACAGACACAATGGGTCAAATGGTTGCCTCTCGCTGAATGGTGGTATAACACTTCCTTCCATACAGCAACAAAAATTACCCCATTTATGGCACTTTATGGGTATCAACCACCATCCATCACATCATATTTAAGAGAAAATTCTAAGGTTCAAGCAGTGGAACATCACATCGAACATCATCAACAAGTCCTCCAACTCTTAAAGGATAACCTCGTGTTGGCACAGAATAGAATGAAACAACAGGCAGATCAACATCGCAGTGAAAGAAATTTTGATGTAGGTGATTGGGTATTCCTACGGCTACAACCATATAAGCAAATGTCCCTCAAGCAAGCTAAGAAGGATAACAAATTATCACCAAAGTATTATGGTCCGTACAAGGTGTTGCAAAAGATTGGTACTATGGCATACAAATTGGAGCTTCCTGCAGCTTCTCGATTGCACCCAGTTTTCCATGTTTCATGTTTAAAGAAGGTTATAGGCGACAAGCTCCCAGTTCAAACAATATTGCCAGAACTTGACGAGGAAGGAAAAATTATATTGGAACCGGAAGCAGTCACAGAAACAAGAACTCAACAGCTACGAAATCGATCAATTTCAGAGTATCTTATCAAGTGGAAGAACTTATCCGCTGAAGATTCCACATGGGAGGATGAGAATTTTATACAGAAGTATCCAGAACTACTCAAGCGTTGAGGACAGCACTTTTTTGAAGAAGAGGGGCATGTTGGGTCCCTATAATACTAGTGATTACCCCATTACTATTGTAGTTATACCCCTTATTAATATTGTTGTGCCCCTATTGCCCCCATATTTTTATTATTGTGCCCCATAGAATCCCTCTATTGTTATTTTTGTGGCTTTATATTATTATTGTTAGGTCGGCTGGGTTATATTGTGACTCATTAGACTCCTATATATAGAAAGAAGGTTTTGTCATTTGAATCATCCAAGAATTGTTCATTTATGTAATGTAAAGGAGGTTGCCCCCTCGAAGAGGCTGAATTCTAAGGCGTTGATCTATCTTTTCTATCTTTTCTTGAGCTGGTTTCATAACAGATTTCCTCGACATGGGCATCGTGGAAGAGATGACGAAGGGGTCGAGCTGAATTGAAGATTTCTCCATGCAGTCCAGAGGACTTGGTGAATTAACTCACCAAGTACACATGGTGGACATAGAGGACTTACCTTGGACCAAATACCTAGTTCAACACTTCAAATGAGATACCATTATTCAAAACCATAGGCCAAATACCAAGGATTAAATACCATGGACCAATAATAACATTCCCATACGTACGCGCTTTTCTTTGCATGAAAGTGCATGCATACGTATGCATTGCCTTTTGATCGTTTAACCCCGCATGATACACGCCTTGGTTAAGAGGAAATTGCGTATATCTTTTCCTTCATTCTGAGAGCCTGAACTGTGATCTATCATTTGAGTGAGTTGCCATCAAGGACAACACCTGTGTCATAAGCGCCAAACCTGTGTCATAATGCCAACAATATCCCCCTTTGGACTTGATAGCAACCCCAAGTCACTCAAAGTCATTCTCCCCCTTTTGTCATCAAGTGCAAAGGGTTATGCTCCCCCTGAGTTCATGCTGAAATCTCTGCTCTGTTGTGTTGTCCATGCTCCCCCTGACTATAGGAAAAGTCTGCAAGAAGATGTTCTACAAGAAGATACATAACTTTATACATCATAAATGACCTTCCTACCACCAAGGACTTATACATACATCCATCTCCCAACCAAGTGGGGATTGACTCATCCACCCAACCAAGTGGGATACACCAAAAGTTTACACAAGATAAAACAAGAACATTATATTATCCATCCCAGGCATAGTGGGGAAACCAAAATAGGTCGTTACATGACCTTGATAAGAAAGAAATACATTACATAGAGACAAAATATTTTCAGCAGAATATGATAGTTATTAACAACTATC